>JZKD02S1827759.1:199190-210130 GCA_000966675.3 Picea glauca | reverse complement strand
TGAAATATTTTGCAACATCTTTTGTAACAAAAATGGAAATTTCAACAACTCATAAATAGAAATGTTAGCCCGTAATTTTTTAAGATCTTCAACAACATCATAATCTAGTTTAGGGTTAGCATTACTCTGTTTTATCTCTGCTGATTTAGATGGCTTTGGAGGTGAAGTTGTAGTGTTTTCAGCAGGAGGTTTATTTACTGTCTTACTCCTAGTGTTGTAAGGGTGAACAGTCTCAAAGTTAGCTTGAAAGATGCTATCCGAAAGATGTCCAAAAATGTTTGGAGAAGACTCTTCTTCTTGAACTGTTTCCTGCTCTGCTTCCTCTTGAGGGATTTCAGGAGGCATCAAGTTATCTTGGGCTTCTAGTATTATCTGAAGAGCACATTGCAAACTTTCTAGGTTCAAGCCTTCAGGGTTTGGGTTAGGCCGGTTGGTTTGAAAAGTCTTACGGAAAGGAGGTTTGTAGGGTCCTTTACTCGAAGAGGCTTCTTCTGTCGACCTTTTTAAATCTATAACTTGATTAGATAATTTTTGTACAATTTTGGTTAAATTTTCCAAATCAGAGTTTTCAGGTTGTGTTTTGTTTTGCGTAGGTCTGGGGAGAATTTCAATCTTCTTTTTGGAAGAAGAAACAGTCTCAGTTTCGTTGCTAGAAGAGTCCTTAAGGCTAAGTATGTCTTTTTCAATCTGAGTAGCCTCTTCGAAGGCTTCTAACAATGTGGCCTTTTTAGATCTTTTAACCCAAATAGCTATACTTTGATGTAGAGATTTAGTGTAGTAAGCTATTACAAGAGACTCAATAGGCATAGAATCTGTAGGGATTCGATTTTTAAGTGTTAGAAATCTTTGATTAAAATCTTTAACTTTTTCTTTTGGGTTCATCTTTAAGCTCGAAAGATCCATGACTAATACTTCCGGAGGTTTACCATCTCCGAATTTTTCCAAAAAACATGACTCAAAGTTTTCCCAAGACACTATTGTATGGGGTTGTTGGGCAAAGTACCAAGTGGATGCATTACCCTCAAAAGTATAAGGGAACAACCTACAAACAATGTCTCCATGTTCAACATTACGGAGCCTAATGGCTAACATAAATTTTTTGATATGATCTTCAGCTATTTGTTTTGAATCGGGATCAAACTTAGGAAGCCATTTTTCCGGGTGCTTAGGTAAAGGGTGCTGGGCTCCAGGTACAGCTACTGCATCCTGGTCCAACCAAGGTCTAGCAGGTTTGTTCTGATTTTCCATTTGGGTAGTGGGTGTGGGAGGACGTGAAGGTGAATTGCCTTCGTCGGAAGAGGAATCTCCCCTAGAAGAGGAAGGAGATGAGGGAGGTGGTGAAGGAGGTATCGCAGATCCTCCTGCAACAGGATTTGAGTTTGGATCTGTAGGATTCATAGTGAGGTTAGTGTCACCTAACTATTCTCTGATATCAGAGAAGTCTAAAGGTTGACCCCACAGACAGTTTGGTTGCCTCAAACTGGCTAAGGCACTATGTGTTTTAATAAGAGATCGGCGGACAATCTCTTCCAAGCCACCACCTGTAGGATTAGGGGTTTCTGGCTCAACTGTGATCTGTGGATCTTCGGTTGAAGTAGTTGCTGTTTGGAGGGGAATATTATCTTGTGAATGGATCCTAGTTACTATAGGTGAACTTTTAGGTGGAGGGGGAGTCTTGCGACCGCCTCGTGCCATTAATTAAGTTCAGGCCCTCCTTCTAGCGCCATTTGTTGACGGGCGAAAAAATTCGTCCGTCAATTGAGAGAGTGGAACCGATCCGGGGTTGTCTAAATAACCCAAGCCGTTTGGAATGAACCACCCTGACGAGTTTAACGGCTCCGTTGGCCGCTCTAAGGTCTTTAGGAGACCAAAGAGAAAACTAACCTAAACTAACTAATCTATCTAAAACAAATAAAACTAACTAAAACTAACTAAAACAAACTAACTAAAACTAAATAAAAGAAACTAAACTAATTAAAAATAATAAACGAATTAACTAAAAACAAACAAACAAACTATTACACTAATCTAATTAAAACAAACTACTAAATAAACTAGAACTAAATATAACTATTCTAACTATTATATACACTATACTAATTACTATTATAATAACTCAAATCAACTATCTAATTACCAGCTGCAATATTACTTATTCACAAATGTACACTATAAACAATCTACAGATTTAATTAAAACCTACAAAACTCATGTGTTTTGTGCCCTAAGACAACAAGATATGTTTTTTGATTTTTATATTTTATGAAAAGAAATAAAACTGTTGAAATTAAACGATCTAATATATTTACTGAAATTAAACAATCTAATATAAATCTAATTAAACTTATTTCTAAACTAAACTACTTAATGAAAATAGCAAGGAAAAGACTAACTGACCTGGAAGCGCTCCTAATTTGTCCTGTGCGTGATAACTCTGAAGCTGGTCGGAGGAAGTAAACTCGCACCGGATTGGTCCAAAAGCTTCTCGTAAATCATCGGCTGTGCTGCTCTTCGAGTTGGTTTGCAGGACAAACAAGGCATAAAAGATCATAACAATTATAAGATGTATAAATCTCTGCAATAAGGGAAACCTGTTATGCAAAAACTTATATTTGATAATTCAATCTATGAAGAAGATAAACCTGTCATTCACAAACTGAATTAGAAAATTGTTATGTATTTTATACAATTGGAAGAAACCACAGATGGATTACAGTGATTAAAATTATATCATTTGCACATGATCTAGATAGCTAAAGTAGTTATAAACCATAAGCAAATTGATATACAAAACATGAAACAAAATGATGATATATTGAGAAGCTAAAGCTGTGACAAAACATCAATTCTGCTTCAGTCTGTATTAGAACTCCATATCCTTGTTCTCCCACGAATGAGGATGANNNTTATTACAAAAATCATAAGTATATATAAGTCTCTCCACAGGGTAAAACATCCCTGTGGATAATATCAAACAGTTTTACATAATCAGGGAAAAATCCCAAAATCGACTAAACTAGGAAAATCAAATGCAAGTGAAATCTTTGAAATATCTCCCAACTACTCATCAAAGCCACTGCTATTTTGAATTGATCTGCAATAGACCAAAAATAACCAATTAGATAGACATTCCATCAACAAAACAATAAAAATTTGATCCTACAGACTTAGCTACAGAATCATCTGATTCTGTAGCTAGTCTAGAATAGCATACATGATCAGATAGCAATCCAATGAAATCAAAATCAATTTAAATTTTCTTTTAATAACTATCCAAAATGAATCACTATGATTCCAATGAGTTTATCATTCAAATTAACAAAATCGAAAAAGATTCAAAACAGGATAAAAATGCTCTGTTTTTTTAGTCGCCATAAAATATGGTCAAACCATAACAGGACTGTTTCGTATCAAATTAAATCAATGGTGAATCATATCACATAAGATACGATTTAATTCAACACAATCATAATCGATACAATCATAAGTGAACATAATCAAAATTGATTTGTTACGGCTGTAACAATGTGCATAAGATTCATATCGTTCTAATCAAATACCAATATGGAAAGACAGTTACGATTATTGCCAAACATTCATAACAACATCAAACTTCACCATAGATTTCAATCGTTGAGCGTTTACATAGTCAACAGACAGGATCACATAGTGATAGTAACCATCAACAGTAGTGATAATCATAAACTGGATAACAATAAGAGCAAATCGTAACTGAGTTAAAAATAGAAACAAATCGTAATCCTGGGCATGATCACTTGCAATATGAACCGAGCTGATAACACGGTCAAATAGTGCGAATCGATTAGTTGGATATAACAGTTATGACTCATATCTATTTCCAAATTGATTATGCCTTTAACAGGATAGTATTCTAATTGGTCAAAAGACATGGAATATAAAATCATAACAGTTAATCATTATTGCCAACCACATCGTATAGACTATAACCAATTACGAATGGAAACATTGACTGTGTTTGAAATGGAAATATCAGAAATGGCCTGTGTTTAGTAAAGATATAAACAACAGAGTATTCAATCGAAGCCAAATTAAAACAAACAAACCCATAATGCGATGAATCGAATCAAAGCTAAATCCAATCAAAGCAAATTCGGGAAACTAAATTCGATTAATGAAAACAAAATTATATACAATAACACATGCTTGAGGGTCAAAACAAATCCACGCTGTAAACAGAGCTTATGAGTTTATCATATAAACAAGTGATAATCATACCAGTGAGGCTGTTCGAGCTATGCCAATTTTGAATTGACAATTGTTGTAGCCGACTCCACATTCTTAAACAAAATTGAACCTGTTGTTTGTTTTTTCTTATCAGTGGATGTCATTTTAGCCTTCTGATTGGTGATCCTTTCAACTTGATCCTCCAGAGCATGAATTCTGGACTGCATCATTGGCACGTCGAGGTAATACCTTTCTAACCAAGCGCCACACTGACCACATGGTGGAGCAACTGCTTGAGATAGAGCAGGAGGGGGTTTAGATGAGTCACTGGGGTTTTCACTAGGCATTTTGATGCCTGGATAATTAGGATCATTTTTCAACCAAGGTGGTAAGTTTTTGACAAAATCGTATGAGGGTTTGTCGCACAGAACTTCAGGATAGGGATACTCACTTGCCAGGTAACGTTCTACCTCCGAGTCAGAATCTTCACTCACCATGATAGGGTCAGGATTGACAGGGTGTCTCGGTTTGTTTCTTGCCATGCGAGAGATTAATCGGGCATTTTTCTTACCTTTATAATTCGCATTAGGCTTGGTTTTAGGCTTTTTAGCCACGGGTTTAACATTTTCCACATCCTTGGTGACAGAATTGGGTAGGTCAATAGGCGAGTCAGGTAGGGGTTTAGGTAACAGAGCACTGTAAGGCACAGGGGGTACTAACTTGCTCTCGCTCACCATAGGTTTGTCAACCTATGGTGGGCTTGAGTCCTCAAACTTATTGCGATAAAGAAAGTCACTCCAACAGTCTCGGCGTAACCCCAAATGACAAACCACAAGCATTTTAATTAACCCAAAATGAAAAAGGCTATTATCGGCCTGGTTCTGTTTATACCTTTTAGACATTTTAAACAACTCCTATGTAGGTAATAAGGCATATTAAGTTCATAGCCCATGAAAACCATAAGTAGCCGAAGGTGATACAAGAAAACAAAACCATACCGGCCCTCGCTTGTGATAAATTGCTTGGTTATCATCAACAGGTCATGCCAACATTGCTTGAGCATATTCATAGGCAAACCTTTATCACAGGAACTCACCCTTTGTGAATGGAAGAGAAATGTCCACGGGACATCTTCCACTTTGCAATTTTTTGACCAGTTCTGTCCAGTAGCAGGCAGACCAGTTGCTAAACTGAGAAATTGCTCGTCAATTTCCAACTGCACATCCCCAACCTTGGCTTGGCATCCATCAAAGGTTAATGCGAATTGCTGAGCCACACCAGTGTTAAAACCATCAAACTTTCAGATGAATGGGAGCCAGACAAACTCCTCAAGGTCACTTTAAGCACCATCAAACATCAACAATGCCTAGCAACCATTGGGTTCATCCCTCACGACTGGAGCCATGGTGCAGGCGCATGGTAGGATTTGGATTGAACACAACAACACAGGAGCAAAATCGTTTGGGTTAACAGCTATGAGCACTCAAAGGGGAGGCAAATTAATGTGCGTGTGCGAGGGTGGTGGTATTATCACCGCCATGCAGCATAGTAATGGCACCATACAACACTGTTTAATCAATCATGACATCACTCAAACCATATTAATCGGCCAACCCAAGAATTAAATGATGGATAATTATATCAATGTGCCTTTGTATAGTTTGAAACCATGAACGTTCAACGTTAAATCAAAACCAAAGTTAATTATGTGCCTGTAATAATTCAAACCAACGTTAAATCAAAATCCAAATGTTTCACCAACGCGCCATGTGTATAACTTCAAACTATTGCCATTCAATATGAAATCAGACTCATATGTTACCCATGCGCTTGTTGCATAATGTGTAATCAAAGTTTATTACATTGTGACCAATGATTTTATAAAGTCGACAAACTAAGATCTTATAATAATAAGGATCACATCATAAAAAAAATCAACCATGACCCCTATATAATCAAGTATAACCAATAGATTTTCATGCTCAATGCCTTATCAATCAAATAAAAGTCAAGTTACGCAGTCAAAGCAAGAATAGGCAAATGGTCATAGCTCGAAAAATCAATCCAGCCACTTAATAACAAAACAAAGGTAAGTGCCTTTATGAATATCAATAAAAACAATCATGACAGTTCGAATAACGATGGAGGAGTTTTCACGCTTTCAGTCGTGAAAACTGAATCGACCAATTTGCAAGTGTCGCATGAAATGAAAATATCGTCTATTTGCAAAAGTGATGGAAATTTGAAGTTCAGGAGACATAGGTGTAGGTAGCTTTTAGGGCAATGGAAAAAATTGAATTGGCTGCCAACACCTGGCTACTTGCTTTAGAGCTTTCACTAGGCGACGAAGAAGAAATGGAAGGATACCTGATGGGCGAAGAATGCGAAAAGTCGACGTGAGGTTGATGTGTGGGTGGTGCATTGACATCCAAAGTATTAGGTGCAACTGAAACATTGGGAGGATTTGGGATCACCGGAGTGGGGGACAACCAAACTGGTAATCCAATAGTGAGTCCTGGAAGAAGGGGTTCCTCCATTGGTACGCCCAGGATTCGATGCCATTAACACTGACTCGACCTAAGGTCCACTAAGTAAAAGAAACAACATAGGCTAATAGAAATCACAACCAAGCAAGCAGGACCTTCTTTTGATGACTGTACTAGTTGGTGATGAAATCCAATGTCACGTGATCAAGTCCAGAAGGGGTGGGGATAGGGTGGAACTATTACAATGACGACCTGCTTAATGGACTTACGCCTTGGTGCAAGCTTCCACGCAGTAATTGTGGATTTACCCTCCAAGGAGACCGAGTGAGTTTGACCAATGTATGCTCCAGGTACAGTGAGACTTCCCGTCACCGTCACCTTGTGTAAGAACCTAAATATTATGGCCACTAAGGTTACCAATTCGCAGTCAGCCCCTAGGCAGGAACAGTCGACAGTCCGATCCGAACGTACGGGCAGGGTATTGAGCCTGAAATCAACTAAAAGGCTTCCATGCAGTAATTGTGGATTTACCTTGAAGCGATCCCCATAATACGATCTGACCACCACAATCAGTTAAACCATGGAGGGTTAGTCCCCGTAGCTTACCTGAATGCGACCTCGTGCGTAACCCCTGTGTTAGAGGGGGATCCCAGGCAGACTTATACGATGATTGGATTTGAATCTCCCTAACTCAGGATGCTACTGTTTGTTTTGGAAACTTTGGAGAGTTATGCTCACAACCCTAATCCAAAGTACTAAGCCTATTCTATTGTTGGTGGAGGATCCTAGAAAATAAAACGTTCTAGATAACTTTTAATTAGCGTTGATTTTGTGGCTGTTCTTTACGCAAAAGGGGTGCATGGAAGTGAAACGAATGGAATTATAACTCAGACCCAAAGAATGCATCAAATATGATAAGCAGTCATTTCCTTTCGATGAACATCTATCTAAGGGAGAGAGAAGGTTCTTTTCACTAACAAGCACAAATACAGAGTGTCCTCGAACAATTCTTTTTCTCAATCAAATCCTGATGAAATGCTAAAACTTTTAAATGCTTTCTAATATGCATGATCAATCATGAATATGTCTTTTATTGTTTGCATATGAATAATGATCAATTCAACACAATGATTGTCTTGCTAATTACCTTTTTGTATGAATGAAAACCAAACTAGCACAAGCAAAAGTCATACAAACAATACACCCTTTCGTTGCAATCAAAACAAAAAGCGAAAGAAAGGAAACAATCAAAGAGAAAACAAACTTCACACCCAAAATAAGAATTTGAAGAACAATGATCTTAACTAAAATCGAGATGAAGAGGTCTATAGGCCTTTGATGACCTTCACCAGGGTTTTTACTCAGTTAAGCAGAGAGAAAGACAATGCATGAGTCTTGGACTCTAATCAACAGAAAAACTCAATAATAATAGTGAAGAAGGCTACAAAATCCAAATAGTAAGATGTTTGTTTTTCAAACAAAAGACAGATGCCAAGGCTGGAAGTGAAGGAGCATTGACTCACTAGGTTACTCAGCAAGGGAGGCACAGAGGGAAACCCTAAAAAATGCAGTTCTGGAAGGTTTTCTGGCCAAAAAGAGGATGGCTCTCTGTTGCCAAAGGCAAGGAGCATTATAGAGCTCTATGTAAGGATATAGAGGAGCACTGGCACTCTGCTAACACTAGGACAGAGGCGCCAGGTTCAAAAACTCCCAGAAATGTCAAAAAACTCCAAAAAAATTGCAATTCAATTTCGACAATTATGCTGAGTGTGATGGGGTAAGGAGCCGATCAACTCATGAAACCAATCAAAAGAGGAGTGAACCAGGTCTGAAACAATCAAGGGATAGAACAAGGTCAATGAGGAGAAATCAAAACAAGAGGTTTCGATTTGAGGCTATCTCCCCAGCGGAGTCGCCAGTTTCTGTTGTAGGAAAATCTCCCTACGGACAGGTAGATCACCTCTAAGAGCTTGACCCTAACTATAGAGAGAAAATTCTTAACGTGGACACTGACTTCATTTCAAATATATCTAATCTAACACATGGGAAGGAAGGATAACAAAAGTACCTTTTTATCGATGTTTGTCCCTGCACACTCCTAGTTGTGCTTCGATCCTTTTCTCCTCGCTAGATCCTGTGGACAAAACAAGATATGACCACTTCCTACTCTATTGATATTAGCTTGAAAATAGATCTATCAATTAATGATAATTTCATGTGAAATTATACACAAACTAGAAAGAAACAGGCCAAGTGTGTCATATTGATGAGAATAACAACAACAGTACTTACAATCGTAGATGCGAATGCGACAGCTTCGTCGAGTCCTCTTCGTCCAACCCTTGCCTGAAATATCCACAACCTGGATAACAACAACTTCATTGATCACTCTCCTTTGGATGACTGTGTGTTTTCTTCAAGATCATAAGTTTCATACCAGCAGTTCTTCCCCCAATCATCTTTGTTCCAGCACCACTTATGAGATCATAAGTTTGGTGTAATTCTCCATTTCCAATCCCCTTTCACCATTAGGAAGCTTGCTTATATAGCCTTGGAGAAGCTTCAACCACTTGAGATATCCTTGGGGAAGTTGTGGATTTTCCTCCTTCAGTTGAGGATCTGCCCTAGGATCATGGTTGGACTAGGGATTCAAATCCAACTGCCTTCCAAGAATGAAAAGATGCCTCCACCATTCATCTCAACAGCTTAACAACTGCCCAGAATAGGTAGCGCTCCCTCAAAAGGGCCATCAGAGCATTGTAGTGATCCCTAGTAGGCTTTAGGGGGGTGCCAACGCTCTCAAAATCTATAATGCTCTGTCAAAAGGGATAGGGGAGCTTTATAACGCTCCCTGACAGTGTAAGGGGGAGCGCCGACGCTCCGAGATAGTGTAAGGGGGAGCACTCCCCTCCAAAAACTCAGTTTTTGAGGTGCTTTCAGATGGCAAAAGGTTTTCAAGCCTGCTGACTCATTTCTCCTCTTCCAAATCAAATGTTTGAGGTGTTTCAAGTGTCCTTCTCATGTCGTTATAGGCACGACATAGGCATCATGGCAGCGTGATTTCTTTGACACTTGTGACACTTGTGAGCAACATGCGAGACTTGTGACCTTGTGAGCAAAATGTGACACTTGCGACCTTTGTAATGATGACACTTGCGACACTATCAAAGTGAGTAATTTTGACGTGTAACAGATTGCCCCCCAAAGTATGAAGTTAAAAGATAGGAACTGATAACTGAAATACTTTGTAGACTTTCAAGCAAGGGTATAGACTCGGAGAACCTGGCGGAAGATGCACACAAACATCCTACAAATATTATGACATATTTCAAAACCCAAGGCAGGGATACCTATGCTTGGGTGATCAAGACTTGTGAGATATGGCCGCAATAAAATACACTGTGGATCCATAATTGTATTGATAAAAAGGTATAGCCACTGAAGATACAATGTGGATCTATACTTTGATGACTCAGACTAGTCGTATCCACAAAGAATACACAGTGGATCTATGAGATGGCAAGACATAGCCACGACCAATACAAAGTGGATCTATGTAACAGTGTATGTGTTGTTTGTCTAATGGAGATTCCTTCGTAGCCTGGGCAAAGCATATATCAAAGTGGTTTCTCAATCCAGGGTCTTCTTACCAATCCCGACGTGGTACGATTCTAACTATGTGAATGGATATCTTGATGTCGAACATGGTAGAAACCACTTGATTACTGGTCAATGGTGTGAACCATTAACAAGTGTGAGGGAGATCACCATTAATGTTGATGATTCCCAAGGTACCCTAGTACATTCCAGCGAATGTGAATAGATGAGATGAGGTGGAACATCTGTGGAATCATCCGATTAGGGGTCAATGATGTAAACCCACTGTCAAACATGAGGAGTCCTGCCATTGAGGCATGCAGGTCCCAAAGTACTAACTAGTTTCTAAGTCTGATTCCCGGATAATGTGTTGAAGTAAAAAAGAATAGACTCATCGAGGGAGGGCCTTGATGTATCCCCCATCAACGACAAAAAATGGACATGGATACGTAATTTGGCATATCAAATGGACATGGACTGACACAGTTTTTGAGGCAAGATATTTGGGATGGTTGACTCTTGAGGCGGATACTTCTCTTGAACACTGAGGCACAACAACAAAACATGACATGGACCAAAACTATGCAGTGGATACTGTGACTTGCGTCGGGTGACCCAAAGGAGTGAAAGGAGCTCAGAGGATTGGCTCAG
>JZKD02S1827759.1:140578-191971 GCA_000966675.3 Picea glauca | reverse complement strand
AACTCAGTTTTTGAGGTGCTTTCAGATGGCAAAAGGTTTGCAAGCCTGCTGACTCATTTCTCCTCTTCCAAATCAAATGTTTGAGGTGTTTCAAGTGTCCTTCTCATGTCTTTATGGGCACGACATAGGCATCATGGCAGCATTCTTTCTTTGACACTTGTGACACTTGTGAGAAACATGCGACACTTGCGACCTTGTGAGAAAAATGAGACACTTACGACCTTTGTAATGATGACACTTGCGACACTATCAAAGTGAGTAATTTTGACGTGTAACAGATTGCCCCCCAAAGTATGAAGTTAGAAGATAGGAACGGATAACTGAAATACTTTGTAGACTTTCAAGAAAGGCTATAGACTCGAAGAACCTGACGGAAGCTGCACACAAACATCCTACAAATATTATGACATATTTCAAAACCCAAGGCAGGCATACCTATGCTTGGGTGATCAAGACTTACGAGATATGGCCGCCATAAAATACACTGTGGATCCATAATTGTATTGATAAAAAGGTATAGCCACCGAAGATACAATGTGGATCTATACTTTGATGACTCAGACTAGTCGTAGCCACAAACAATACACAGTGGATATATGATATGACAAGACATAGCCATGACCAATACAAAGTGGATCTATGTAACAATGTATGTGTTCTTTGTCCAATGGACATTCCTTCGCAGCCTGGGCGAAGCATATATCAAATTGGTTGCTCAACCTAGGGTCTTCTTACCAATCCTGACATGGTACGATTCTAACCATGTGAATGGATATCTTGATGTCCAACATGGCAGAAACCACTTGATTACCGGTCAATGGTTTGAACCGTTAACAAGTGCGAGGGAGATCACCATTAATGTCGATGATTCCCAAGGTACCCTAGTACATTCCAGCGAATGTGAATAGATGAGCTAAGGTCGAACATATGTGGAATCATTTGATCAGGGGTCAATGATGTAAACCCACTGTCGAATGTGAGGGGGCCTGCCATTGAGGCATGCAGGTCCCAAAGTACTAACTGGTTTCTAAGTCTGATTCCTGGATAATGTGTTGAAGTCGACAGGAATAGACTCGTTGAGGGAGGGCCTTGATGTATCCCCCATCAACGACACGAAACAGACATGGAGACGTAATTAGGCAGATCAAATGGGCATGGACTAACACAGGTTTTGAGCCAAGATATTTGGGATGGTTGACTCTTGAGGCAGATACTTCCCTTGAACACTGAGGCACAACAGCAAAACATGACTCGGACCAAAACTATGCAGTGGATACTGTGACTTGTGTCGAGTGACCCAAAGGAGTGAAAGGAGCTCAGAGGATTGGCTCAGTGCAGAGGCTCAGGGGATTATGATATGTGCAAATGACAAAGTGCCATGTTCAAGGGTGACTCTAAGAAGTGCTGGATGATGTTCTTAAGATATTGCTTGGCTTATTCCTTTCAATTTTTTCCCCCATCCAGATAGACGAGTACCTCTTTTTGATTTAATGAGCTCGAGGAGGATAACACATGCTCGATATAACTCACCTTCGGTAAGTTCCTCTTCCTTTCTTTAACGAACCGGAAGAAGTAAGGGTTTGGTCCCATATGGGTCTGTCGATGTGTTCTTTTACGAGTCCAAAGACAGAAAACTCGAAGGTTTTTTGGGATTATAGAGTTTGGAAAAACACTTAAAAGAGAACTCTCTCAGTTCCTTTTTTGTACAGTAGTCTAATGAGACTGAAAAAGGGTTAAACTATCGCTCGGAAGACGCCCTTTCTGACCTTTTAACGAGTGTGAAAGGAAGCAAGGTCACTCGAAAATCTTTTCATATTTAGAGAGTCTAAAAAGGGTTTAAAGGAGACTCTAGGGGGGTTCCTTTTTCGTGTGTTCGTATCCGTACGGGTTCGAAAAAGAGATAAAAGTCTACCCGGTTGCATTCTCATATATTTACGAGCACAAGAAATAACAAAGACTAAGCTCGGTATGCCCCTAGCTTGAAAGCTGGTGGCTTAGCTCCAGAATGATCATCAAAGGCTGGAGACATGCCCCCCAAGCTTCAATTCATTCACCGACTTTGAGGTTGTCACCAATTTCTGTGCTAGATGGAGAAAAAGGATACAGGTGGATGAAATGAAGGTTCAAGAGAGGTGATTGTTTCATTTTTTTAATGAGCTTGACACAGAAAAAGAACTATGCTCAAGTATCAGGTTCGATCCCCAGATTGCTGTTTCATTTTTTAACGAGCTTGCTCCAGAGAAGAGAAACTATGATCGTTATGCCCCCATCATGAAAGCTAGTGGCCTCTGTTTCATTTTTTAACGAGCTTGCCACATAGAAGATAAACTATGCTCGTGATGCCCTCAGCATGAAAGTTAGTGGCCTCTGTTTCATTTTTTAACAAGCTTTCCACAGAGAAGAGAAACTATGCTCGTAACCTCTGTTTCATTTTTTAACGAGCTTTCCACAGAGAAGAGAAACTATGCTCATAATGCCCCCAACATGAAAGCTAGTGGCCTTTATTTCATTTTTTAACGAGTTTGCCACAAAGAAGAGAAACTATGCTCGTGACTGCTTCTTGATCATGGCTTCCAAGAGGATAGTGCTCTGGAAGGATACCATGTCAATGGATAAAATGTGGTCATGGCCTCCAAGAGAACTTCACTGGATGGAAGAGAATCACTCTAGAAGGAACACATGTCGAGGGTCATGACAGGGGTAAGGCGATCAGGCTCCAATAATCCTACCGAAGAGGTCACAATGTCAACTACCGGATCCAAAGCATCAAAAGTTGAAATCATGGGAGACAACGCCACATAATTGACATGCTGCGAGGGTGATACTGTCTGCATATAAGAACCACTTAGGGAGGTAACCCAGTCAGGGCCAATGAATGAAAGTTGATCAATAGTCACAATTATTCCATCGTGAGGGAAAGATATCACATAGAAAAGAGTGGATATCAGAGATTTCATAGCATAGACATAATCTCGCCCAAGGAGTAAAGTGAAATCCAAGGGGTCTTGGACTACCATGACATCGATAAAGACAGTTTTCCCTCCCAAAGTTACAGGAAACTGAGGAAGGATTCCTAAAGGTTGACTAGTTCTTCTGTTAAAAGCTAACAGATTCTGCGTAACTGGTGCAAGTTGAGGACAACCCAAAGCATGCCAAGCAATAGAGGACAAAATACTAATGGACACACCTTCATCCATCAACGTTTGAGGAACATCCCAACCACAAACCTGTACTGTAATCTGGAAAGGAATGTGAGAGGGAAGACGAGGTCCGGTTAGCACACCCCAATAAAAAAGGATGGCTTCGGTACTTGGAGGGAGTTTCACAGGAGAAGGAGGAATGCCCCCCGGTATGGTAGAATCTGTATTAACAAGAAAAAATTGGGCAGTATCGGGTTTACTCTCTAGAAGGAGAGTAGGATCAACCGATGATTGGATCGGATCGACCAATGGTGGACTTGGATAGATCACTTGGGCACTCTTCAGAGGAAGAGTGGGATTGACTGATGATGGAATTAGATCAACCACTTTGACATTCCTCAATGGAGGAATGGGATCGACTGATGGAGAAATTGGATTGACCACTTTGGCACTCTTCAGAGGAAGAGTGGGACTGACCGAGGAAGGGACTGGATCAGTCACTTTGACATTCCTCAATGGAGGAACGAGATCGACCGCTGGCGAAACTGGATCGACCACTTTGGCACTCTTTGAATGAAGGGTGGGACTGACCGAGGAAGGGACTGGATCAGTCACTTTGACATTCCTCAATGGAGGAATGGGATCAACCGATGGCGAGACTGGATCGACCACTTGAGTTTCATTATCCAAGGGAAGAATGGGGTCGATGTGTGGAAACGGATCGACCGCTTTGATGTCACTCTCTAACGAGAGAGTGGGATCGACCGAGGATGAAAATAGATTGACCACTCTGGTGTCACTCTTTTGATGAAGAGCGGGGCTGATCAATGATGGAATTGGATCAGCCACTTGGGTTTGTGGTTCAATTGAGGATGAAACTAGATTGACCACCTGATCAACTAGGCTGACCGGGGATGGAACCAGATTGACCAGTCCATCAACCAATGATGGGTCGAAGGAAATATTATGATAACCTTTTGGAAGTTGAAGTTTTTTCAAAAGAGAAGAAGCCTCATCCATGTGAGGACAAAGGTGAGAGTAATGATTACCTTTACATAACATGCAAGGGAACTTGACAGTTTTCTTCTTCTTACCAACTTGAACATCACTAGTTGACGTGGTATCATTGACATTACCGATAGAGGCCGATGACACAGAGGACCACATTTCTAAGACCTGGGTAAGACCGGGGCAATCCCTCAGAAAATGGTCACCCTTACAAAGGCTGCAAGGGAATTTGGGTTTTGGATTCTTCCTTTTAATCTTGTTGACCTCATCAACACTCTCAGTACTATTAACAATAATTGGTTTCTTAGAGCCAACATCTGATGTTGTTGGGGCCTTGGTCCTTTTCGGGTTCTTCTTATTCTTCTCTTTCTGTTTCTTCTTCTTCTGATCAACCTGGATACTTTCTTTAGAGCTTTCACTAGGCGAAGAAGGAGAAATGGAAGGAGACTTGATGGGTGAAGAAGGTGAAAAGTCGACGTGAGGTTGATGTGTGGGTGGTGCATTGACATCCAAAGTATTAGGTGCAATTGAAACATTGGGAGGATTTGGGATCATCGGAGTGGGGAACAACCAAACTGGTAATCCAATAGTGAGTCCTGGAAGACTTAGTGTGGCAACATATGGAGGACCAAAGTTTACAAATGAAGGAAAGGTATAAGGTTCCCCAGAAGAAGGGGTTCCTCCATTAGTACTCCCAGGATTCAATGCCATTAATACTGACTCGACCTAAGGTCCACTAAGTAAAAGAAACAACATACGCTAATAGAAATCTAAGAATCACAACCAAGAAAACAGGACCTTCTTTTGATGACCGTACTAGTTGGTGATGGAATCCAACATCACGTGATCAAGTCCAGAAGGGGCGGGGATAGGGTGGAACTATTACAATGGCGACTTGCTTAATGGACTTACGCCTTGGTGCAAGCTTCCACGCAGTAATTGTGGATTTACCCTCCAAGGAGCCCGAGTGAGAATGACCAATGTTTTCTCCAGGTACAGTGAGAATTCCCTTCACCGTCACCTTGTGTAAGAACCTAAAGATTATGGCCACTAAGGTTAGCAATTCGTAGTCAGCCCCTGGGCGGGAACAATCGACAGTCTGATCCGAATGTACGGGCAGGGTATTGAGCCCGAAATCAACTAAAAGACTTCCATGCAGTAATTGTGGATTTACCTTGAAGTGATCCCAATAATACGATCTGACCACCACAATCAGTTAAACCACAGAGGGTTAGTCCCCGTAGCTTACGCGAATGCGACCTCGTGCATAACCCCTGTGTTAGAGGGGGATCCTAGGCAGACTTATACGATGATTGGATTTGACTCTCCCTAAATCAGGATGCTACTGTTTGTTTTGGAAACTTTGGAGAGTTATGTTCATAGCCCTAATCCAAAGTACTAAGCCTATTCTACTGTTGGTGGAGGATCCTAGAAAAGAAAAAGTTCTAGATAACTTTTAATTAGCGTTGATTTTGTGGCTGTTCTTTACGCAAAAGGGGTGCATGGAAGTGAAACGAATGGAATTATGACTCAGACCCAAAGAATGCATCAAATATGATAAGAAGTCATTTCCTTTCGATGAACATCTATCTAAGGGAGAGAGAAGGTTCTTTTCACTAACAAGCACAAATACGGAGTGTCCTCGAACAATTCTTTTTCTCAATCAAATCCTGATGAAATGATAAAACTTTTAAATTCTTTCTAATATGCACGATCAATCATGAAGATGTATTTTATTGTTTGCATATGAATAATGATCAATTCAACACAATGCTCGTCTTGCTAATTACCTTTTTGTATGAATGAAAACCAAACTAGCACAAGCAAAAGTCATACAAACAATACACCCTTTCGTTGCAATCAAAACGAAAAGCGAAAGAAAGGAAACAATCAAAGAGAAAACAAACTTCACACCCAAAAGAAGAATTTGAAGAACAATGATCTTAACTAAAATCGAGATGAAGAGGTCTGTAGGCCTTTGATGACCTTCACCAGGGTTTTTACTCAGTTAAGCAGAGAGAAAGACAATGCATGAGTCTTGGACTCTAATCAACAGAAAAAATCAATAACAATAGTGAAGAAGGCTACAAAATCCAAATAGTAAGATGTTTGTTTTTCAAACAAAAGACAGATGCCAAGGCTGGAAGAGAAGGAGCATTGACTCACTAGGTTACTCAGCAAGGGAGACACAGAGGGAAACCCTAAAAAATGAAGTTCTGGAAGGTTTTCTGGCCAAAAAGAGGCTAGCGCTCTGTTGCCAAAGGCAAGGAGCATTATAGCGCTCTGTGTAAGGATATAGGGGAGCGCTGGCGCTCTGATAACACTAGGACAGGGGCACCAGGTTCAAAAAATCCCGAAAATGTCAAAAAATTCCAAAAAATTTGCAATTCAATTTCGACAATTATGCTGAGTGTGATGGGGTAAGGAGCCGAGCAGCTCATGAAACCAATCAAAAGAGGAGTGAACCGATTTTGAAACAATCAAGGGATAGAACAAGGTCAATGAGGAGAAATCAAAACAAGAGGTTTCAATTTGAGGCTATCTCCCTAGCGGAGTCGCCAGTTTATGTTGTAGGAAAATCTCCTTACGGACAGGTAGATCGCCTTTAAGAGCTTGACCCTAACTCTAGACAAAAAATGCTTAACGTGGACACTGACTTCCTTTCAAATCTATCTAAGCTAACACATGGGAAGGAAGGATAACAGAAGTACCTTTTTATCGACGTTTGTCCCTGCACGCTCCTAGTTGCGCTTAGATAGTGCCTCCAAAGTTTCAGAGCTGGCATTACAGCTACCAACTCTAAATCATGAGTTGCGCATGACTCTTCATGTTTCCTCAAATTCCTTGATGCATAGGCTATCACTCCTCCATCCTGCATTAGCACAGCCCCCCAAACCTTGCTTCGAGGCATCTGTGCAGACTGTGAAGTCCTTTTCCATATCCGACACTCATAGAATTGGCGCACTGGTTAGTAACCTCTTAAGCTCAATGAATGCACTATCACATTATTCTGTCCATTCATACCTAAGCCCCTTGTGTTGCAATTTGGTGATGGGTTTCGCTATTTTTGAGAATCCTTCTACAAATCTTCGTTAATAACCTGCTATCCCCCTGAAGCTTCTCACCTCATGGGAATTTTTCGGCACTGGCCACTCCATAATGGCCTTTACTTTTCTGAGTCCACAGAGATTCCTTCACCAGAAATGATATGACCTAAATAGTGAATCTCTTTCTGGAAGAAGGAACACTTTGACAACTTCCCATACAATTTGTTCTCTCTAAGGCAGGACAACACTACTCGTAGGTGTTCCTCATGTTCTCTTTAATTCTTGGAATAGATGAGGATGTCATCTAGAAAGACTTGTACAAAATGGTCTAAGTACTTCCGGAATACGCCGTTCATGAGGATCATGAATACGGATGGCACATTGATCAATATGAAAGGTACCACAACAAACTCGTAATGTCCAAACCGAGTTCGAAAGGCAGTTTTTGGGATATAGCCTTCCTTAATCCTTAACTAATGATACCCTGATCGCAAATCGATCTTTGAGAATACCGCTGCTCCTTTCATCTAATCGAAAAGGTCATCTATTCATGGCATCAAGTACCTATTTTTCACTATAGCACAGTTCAAGTCTCTGTATTCTATACACAGTTGTAAGGATCCATCCTTCTTCTTTACGAAAATTACTGGTATGCCTCCAAGGTGAGACACTGGGCCTTATTAGCCCTAAGTCCAGTAACTCTTTCAACTGTATTTTTCAATTCACAAAGTTCTGGTGCTGTCATTCGATACGGAGTCTTGGAGATTGGTTCTGCACTAGGTTTTAGCTCAATAGTAAAATCAAGCTCCCTCTCAGGAGGTAACCCTGGTAACTCGTTCGGAAAAACATCCTGAAATTCTGACAATACCGGGTACTGATCCAATGAGGGTCCCTTCCTTTCATTCACTGCTTCCACTACATACAATCGACACCCTTGCCTCAAGCATCACTTAACCTTCATAGTTGATATAAAGCATAATGATACTTTTCTCTGTACACCCTGGATCTCTACTAGTCTTCCTTCATCATTGTGACAAAGCATCCTCTTTGCGAAACAATCTACCAAAGCTCGGTGAGCTGCTAACCAATCCATTCCAATGATTAGGTCATACGCCCCGAGAGCAGTGACGCATACCTTCAACCTAGTAGTACACACTCCTAGATCTACTATACCATCATCAACACTAGGTCCTACCGCTTGTTTTTCCCCCGAAGCCATCTCGACTTGTTTAAAGTCATCATGCTCGTAGGCTACCAACCCACTCTTTTCTATTGCAGATGGTGAAATGAAACTATCTGTCGCACCAGAATCAAACAAAATCTTATCATTGATATGATTTAGTGTACCTAATGATTCCACCACCATGGATTGATGTTTTGTCTGGCGATTATTAACCACTGTGTAAATATGATGGCTGCCACTTGCTCTTCCCATTGGGGCCTTTCCTTCTCTATGCACAATCCTGATTGTAACTCTGGGTAGTCATGCTGGTAACAACGTCCTCCACGTCCCCAACAGGTAACATGAGATTGAACCTGTGCACGGTTTTTCTACTGTCTTTGAAATGAGTTCCTTCCCCCGGAACCCCTGCCCCTACTAGTTGTTCCCTGAGATGGCCGTGGAACTGTCTGCGTCGTTGGCAATGAATGAGATGTTGCACTCGCTGCCATTGAAATCCCTGCAACTACTCTCCTTGGCGCAACTTTGTTACCCTTAATCTATTTAAGTATATGAGTTTATTTGTAAAGACTCATGAGGGCACGTTGGTGTTAGTGTTCTTTTTAAGGCGCTTCGCTTGGTGGGGGTCGCGGGTTCAAAACCCTTTAATAATTCAATTTTTTTTTTTTTTTTTTTACTCATATAAAAAGACAAAATACTTAATTAATTTAAAACATAATTAATTAATTAAAACATGATCAATTAATCATGCAATTAATTAATCATAAACTTAAACTCTAAATTAACTATATGTAATTTAAATTATATTCTATTTATTAAAAATTAAAATTTAACATCAAATTAAATTATATTTTAAATTAAATTAAATTAATAGTTTAAATTTAATATCAATTTCAAATCAAAACATTTAAAATTTTAGGTTGAATTTAAATTAAAATCTTAACAATTTAACCAAAATGAAAACTAAAAAAAAATAAAACTAAATAAGAATAATATAAAAAAAACAAATTTAACGTGGGCGGCAGGTCCTCGCATGAGGCCCACGTGCCCCTCCCTCACCATGCTCATCCTTTTCGAGAGTCCTCTTCGTGGCCTCGTGTGCGCTAGTGCTGGTCTGGTCATGGCTTTGTGCATGGCAGTGGCGCTGAAGAGCTGCTAAGTATAGAATCATTGGTATCTTTGGAGGAGTTTCGGCGAGATGGGCGCATTTCTCTCATCCTTCCATGCGAATTCAATCATGGTTGATGGCAACTCATCCATCTTGCTTCAATTAAATTTGACCTTCAAGGTCTGGAACTGGTATCAATGGCAACTTGGATTTGAATTGGGTTCTGAAAACACAGGCTTTTTAGGAAGGCAAGCTGTGTTTGTGTTTATGTTTATTTTTTTCGATGAGTTATTCAGTGAGGTTCCTCTCAAGGTTTCAAGCCTACTAGAATCTTGGTTACTCTCAAGGTTTCAATCCTACGCAAGATCTTTCTCAAAGGAGTTATCACAACACAATGGCAACTTCATCCGCGGATTTTCCAGGTGAGGGATTTAACCTTGTTTCGACTGTATAATAGTTTCTGTAAAAAAAAATAACGGATATTCCAGGTCGTTTCGAATCTCATTGCTATCATTTTTAATCTATGACTGACTGTATTAACTAGTTGTATTCTGAGTCTAATCGTATTTAATCTTACAGTCTCTTTCACTAATATAATATTCGAATTATTTTTCGGTTGTTACGGAAGCGTTTTATGGTCGGCATTTAATTTTAAAGGATATTCCAGGTTGTAACTTAGGTAACGCGAGACCGAACTTCGAGTTCACATTCTTTATACTAAACAATATCAGGGTTTACAGGAACCCTTAAAAACTATGATTTCCAGTCGACGGTCACATGACATACTTGGCCACAGAGGTAGAATAAGGGTAAGGAGGCAGTGCACTGCAGGGCTTCACACATATCCAACGGTCGTAATTGTCCAAGCACAAGATATCGAGACAGGTACCTCGTTGCAGACTAACCTACTGGTTCAGGAACTCCTCGTCCCTGTTACTTAGTTTTGTTTGGCGTTTAACGTTGGGCTGGGCTTGGCTGCTGCGCTTTGCTTTTCTTTGGTGACAAGTGTGTTGATTGGATGTATACTGTTGTTTAGCACTGGTGCTTGGTGCTGGGCTTTGAATGGTTTATGCTAATTTACAGTAATCTGCAGCTAGTGTTTCTTGACTTAATTTACAGAAATACTAGCTAATCGATGCATATACAAATTACATGGCCCAACAATTGAATTGAACGATCGAAACTATCAACAACAATGACTGTCACATAAATTAATCGAAACTGTTGACGACCACAATGACTTTTACATCCCCTAAATTAATTAAATTAGTGTAGATCGATCCTAGCCAAAAGGGTCTATAACTCAAATGTATAACTAAATATTTTTTGTGCTTCCACATTATGTATATCGCCTGCTGGTGTTTTTTTAGTTTTTTTTTTAACAATATGGTAATTAGTAACAGAAATTTCGTCCTCTATATTTCTCATTTCTTTAGGGTAAAATGCACTCATTGCCCTAACGACTAAGTGTTCTTATGCTTCAACATGTTGTATCTCACCTGTTTGTGATTTTTTTTTAAACAATATGGTAATCAGTAACAGAAGCAACATTGGATATATTTATGGTTTGTCCAAGGTTGCATGCAATCATTTACCCTCACGACCGAGTGCTTTTTATGCATCCGTAGGCAGTTTCTCACCTATTAGTGTTTTTTGTTTTTATTAACAACATGTTAATTAATAACAGAAACAACGTCGGCTCATTTCTTTAGGGTTGCATGTGACAGAAACAGCGTTGGCTCATTTCTTTAGGGTTCCATGTGCTCATTGCCCTTACCACAAAGTGTTGAAGGTTGAAGATTTTCCACACCTAGGCGAGCATCTCTCCCAATGTCCATCCTAAATATCTAGAACTGCCAACGCAACCTTAATTCACTGGTAAGGTTGACAAGTATTAGGCTGTCCACCATAGTTCCAATCTCTAACTGTAGTCTGTCCCACACAAATGGCATGTTATCAAAACAAAAGTATGACCTGGGTGCATCTTTGGACGAATATGCCAGAATACAAAGCCCTCAGATCCCATACCTAATATAAGCCTACGGAAGTCCGTGTTATGCAGTCTAGCCCCATAATAAATATATTTAAGAACACAAGCTTTCAAACTACAAATTTTGTCATGTCTTACTTCTCTCAACTATATCCAACAAAAGAAAGAGAGTGTTGTTACAAACACAAAGTAAACAGAAAATTAAACCCACGAGACATGTAAAGGAGTATTGCAGAGAATTTTAGATGAACTGCTTGCATGGCAATTTAGGACTAGTCTGAAAATCTATTTTCATCTCAGTAGAAGGAAACCCCAATTGAAAATATAACTTGTTTTCAGTGAAGCGAAAAATAAAATGGACTAAAAGCTGTCTGTGAGGATAACTCACTTACAAGGGTGAAATCCAGGGGAGAGCGCTTTGTCATTTTCTCTTCGTCAGGGGCCATACAAACTACCAGCCTTCTCCTTGAAGTAAGACCTCTTCTCTGTTGTAATCTCATGAGGGGTGCCACTGAATAAGTGGGATAGTAAGTACTTGAAGGGTTCTGAGGACATGGGAAGGAGAAGAGGGAGAACAAGAGTAAAGAAGCCATGGCTATGGCCGCGAAAAGGAGGTACTTCTGTTCTAATCTTTTAACCTTACGCCAATCTCTTTGGTTTCATGTCGTGCATATTTTTTTTTTATATATTATATATATATTTGTGTATATACTAAAACCAAAATGTATACTTGGCTTGCAGGTTAGGTGGAGCTGGAGCTAGTGCCTTGGCCCTCAGGCCCAAATTTATAAATTTGGGTGTTTATTATTATTTTTATTTTTGTGTGGTTTATTTAAATTTATGGGTGGGTAGGTAGGCCCTTGGTTCCAGATTTTGAACCAGGGCTCTGATACCATGTGTAGAGCCCCAGCTTAATTAAATACAAAATTTTAATTCAATTAACATATAATTGCCTTCTCATATGTAAATTATTCATTCACATCATAAGCATAAATATTCTGCATAAGTTAAAATCTATCTACAACATGGAAATAACTCAACAATTCACAATAAAATACCTTCTTCTGATGCTAATTCCCATCGATATGGTTGTCCATTCCCTGCTGCCTTGTTGTTGTCTTGCCTAGCCTGATGCATTGACCAACACTGCCCAAACCAACTATCCTCCCAGCCAGCTAGGAGCAGCCTGTACAGATCCCTAGCTCCAGGAAACCGAAAGGAATCCTGGCCCCCATGCACAAAACCCCTAGCAACCCGGTGCCCCCTGCAATGATACTCACAATCTACATAACTCTCCCATAGAACCAGAAAAACCAAGCCAAGAAACCAGTTCTCTCGTCCCCCTCCAAAATGCTTCCTCCCAAAAATAAAAAAATCCTCCTCCAAAAGAATTCCTTCCACCGTAAGGCTCTCCCTGTCATATTCCCCCTTCACCGACTCTTCCTTTCATTAATTTACTTATCCATTTATTTATTATCTTATCCCCTTGTATTGATTATCTTATCTTATCTTATCTTTACATTTAATGTCCTATCCCCTCCCGTATACGTAAGTATTAATAAATTAAATTATTAACCCCATTAATTCTTTACTCACATAATTAAAGAGTCGATTAATAATTAATTAACCATTGACAATTATGAACAAATAATTAATGATAATTAATTAGTTAATATTATATAAGAAATAATTATTGTTTAGCTAACATCTTAGGACAATCAGATTATCAATTTAATTATAATTAATAATCCTATACATTTATTTAAGCAGGGTCGTTACAATCCTCATATAACAAGTGCAATTTTATTTATTTTTATATTGTGTGTGCCCGTGTGTACAAGGGTAATAAACACATTCGACTATGCGTTGCCACCCGACGACAAACAAGACACATACAATGAAAACCACAACATGACGACCTCAGACACACATCAAGTATCTCCATGCATTAAACGACAATCAATCGACTATAAATAAGACTGACTACCCGCCCGTCCTACCCTGTAATGGTTAGGACCTCCAAGACACATAAGCAATGCTCAAGCCCAGGTTCTCATCGATTTTAACCATTTAAGGTCTCAGGGTTGGCGACTGTTCTGAGGAACATGGAGGTGTCTACATCCCGCTCGACACAAGCAACCAACCTACTAAGTTAAGGACAGACATCAACCACCCAAGCAACCAAATTAATGACACTAGTATTTAGAACCCTTACAGTGGGAGAAACCAATCACATTAAACATTTTACAACCAAGTACCAACATTAATTAAAATAACTACAACACCCAAAACAAAAGTACCGATTTCATGGCACAAAAACTGTAACTTAATTCAACAAGCATCACCTCTTTTCATGGTGCCTCCTAATTATTAGTTCCCTTCAAGGCACATGGACAAACCATCATAACATCAATTGTAGGTATGCAAATTTTTGGAAATATTTAATGCTTGAAAATAAATTTTCTTCTTAAGAGCTTACCCAATTTGTTGTAATTACCATAAACATTTTAGCATCAATACTATCTATACATAATTATCCTCTCTATCCACACATAAATTCCTTTTATTCTAGTCAGTTATAATTATAAGGAAGGTTCTTATATCAAACTATAATGAGTGTACCCTCCAGTAATGACAAGTATGGACCTTTGTTAACTAAAAATTTTCATCCAGGCGCATATCTAAAATAGTGTGAATTTAAGGATAAAAAGAAAAGGCATTGCTCCGCACAACATCGATTGAAACTAGTTTAAGGTAAGAAGGGTGAAGTAGATGGAAATCTTACCACTTAAATTCTAAAGGTGAAAAGTAAATGAGTTTTAGACAACACTTAGAATAATGGTGGGGGCACCTTTAATGGGGGGAAATATTTTATTGAAAAAGGAAACGTGGAAGAGTAATAATCCAATAAAACGCTACTCATTAAAGCAAATTTAACCAGGAGGAATGATGTCCCAAAAAAAATAGGTTTAAGCATTCGGGTTGTAACTAAAAAGTTTAGCTGATACACAATACCTAGATTTAAGGGTAAAACACTCGGCAGAAGAGGAGGGCGATTTGAACACTCAAAGGCAGAAGCTGACCAGAACGGTAACTTCACCAGGCTTGACGAGATGTCCAGAAGGGAGCGGTTGCCACGGAAGCTGTAAGTAAATAAGGGTAACCACTAGCAATTCACCGAGGGCATTCATTCAGTTGCTGCGATTACATGTTCTGAGTTAAGGGTTCAAGTAAAAGAAAATGCTGAGTGAAGGAACATAAAAGGAATGTTGAGTTTATCTCCCTTTCTAACTTGTTGAGTTCCTGAGCTTCCAGGCAGCTCACTGAGTTAAGGGTCAGTTCTATGAATCCCAAATCTACACTAAAACTCAGTGAGTCATTTAACTCATGTGTGCCGAAATCGCTGATAGATACCAGCAGTTACAACATAACGCCTTTGTACGAAATCAACCCCTGTAAAGGTGGATGGAGCCAGCAGGTACAACCATCGCTCCAAAAGTTTAACATCAGAGATCCAGGAAGGGAGGGATTACACAGGATAAACTTTAAAGGACGATTCTTTTGTGAGAGATGAAAAACGGAGTAAGATGAGAGCGTCTGTAGGGAAACTCACCTTACACGCAGGGTAGAAATGTACGTCTGTACATTGCAGCAAAGAGAATTTTCTCCTTCGCTCCTAGGAAGTCGCGCTACAGGTTTGGCTGAGAGAAACATTGTTGAAATTACAGGAACTCAATATCCATACCAGATTTAGAATTTGTCAACCAGTTATTAAAATCGCTACCTTAAGAGAAATTAGAAGTACTGAGGTAGTAGTGCAGACATAAAAATTAAAGGTTTAAAGTTAGGGAAGAGCCCACGGCCCATTAACTTCTCACTAATTGCCTGGCTAGGACAGAAGGATAGTGCATAAAAACCAGACACAAACTGACCACAGGATTCACTACAGGATGTAGCCAAATCCTTCTAGGTCAGGGTTTCTTGCTTTCTTCATCTCAGGACGTTAAGCGACCAGTGAAAAGGCACGATGAAGAAGTCCATACTGAGGAATTGCCCTTCCCAGGACAGTAGGAATATATCTATATTTTTTTTGCACCATTAGTATCCTGGGAACCATCCTGATAGCAGAACGACCCAACCAAGCAGATTAGACCAATAAACCACAAAAAATTGAAAATTCTCAACATAAAACAAAAGGCAAAAAGAGCTTTCTCATAAGTTACTGTCATCTCAGTTTCATTCCAAACAAAATCAAGGGTCAGGAAACCAGTTCCTTCTTTTTTTACGGAAGGGAAACAGACGTTGCCAAATAAACGGGTTCTACCCTCCCCAGATTAAGGTGGAGGCTATAGGGGGCTTTGAATAAAGGGAAGAATTAGGTATGAAAAACAGAAGCAAGGGCGATTCAAACTCCTGATGGAAAACTGGAAGCCCCTCCCTTGTCAAGGATTTAATAAACATTTAAATAGAAAACCAACCACAGGAACTAAATTCTCCATCAATACTTAAAATGCAGGTTGATAATTTACATCTATCCCATAATTACAAATGCTGAAGTAATAATTTACATCCACTCTACTTACATAATCGACATGCATATATCATCATAAAACCTACAACCTTTTACCATTTGATCGAAAGCATACCTTTGCCTATTTGCCTGCTCCATTTGGCATCCCATGCTTTGTGCAACTCCCGCTCGCCATCCGTGTAGACTACACCGGTACCTCCCAGCCAACACTAGGGGTACTCTGCTTCCCTCTTAGCCCCCCAAGCCGCAAAGGGGCCACACACTATGCAAATGGTATGTCTATCTCCCAGCTCGCCTCACAAGGCCGAGCTACCACTCCTATCCGAGCTGGGAAATCCCAACTCCTCACAAGTAAATCAGTCAAGTCACTACTCCGGCAATGTAAGGTTACACTAACAACTGATTCCCTTCTTTCTTCTCCTCCCTTTATTTTATAGAGTTTTAGAACTTACATTCTTTTCCTAAATCTCAGTTAATTTAAGTTTTAATAAAAATCTTCTAAAAATTCTCCTTCGTACAAGTGTCATCCATCCCCCACTTTCCTCCAATAATTATTTTATTTAAATTATTTATTGTCTCATTTCCCTCACCCACCTAGAGTTACTCCTAAATTTACTCCTAGGTGTCCCTAGATTCCCTTACAGGTTTTCAAAGCTTTCCCTAAAAAGAAATTGCTAAATCAGTTCAAAATTAGAAGTTTCTTAAATGTCGATTCTTTCCTAAGTTGGTTTCCTGCTTTTTACCATGAGTTTCCCTATTTCCCTTTTTATGTTGCCTCAATCCCTAGTTTCCTAATTTTTATATTTCCCTCTTTTACTTTTATTATTAATTTAGTATCTTTTTAAACTATCAAAAGTTAAAACAATTAATTTCTTCTTTACATTTTTTTCCACAGATTTTATTTAATTTCTTACTCCCTTCATTTTACCCCAAAATTTATGAAGACCAAAATTATTGCTTAAGTGGTTTTTATTTTTTATTTATTTTTTATTTTAAACTTTATTATTTTATTTTTATAAAGATATTTTCTTAAGGGTAGACAAAATTTTACCCCGAACAAAGTTTTAGACTTAGGACTTAGATTTTGAACTGGGCAACATTTTAATTAGGGAAGCTATTTTAAAAAAATTTAGTGAGATATTTGTCTTAGGGCCATCTAGGTTCATTCCTTTAACATCATAAAAATGACATGCTCTTCAGGACGCACTACGTGCTCCAAGGGTGCCACTCGCCTCCTTTGTTTCTTTTGTGCGATGTTCCCTTCAGGATGCACCACGTGCTCCAAGGGTGCCACTCGTCTCTTGACTGATTGGTAGACATCAATAACCCCTGGAGTCAACACTCCGCCAGGTGAACTTGTGGGAGACTAAGGGCTTCTAAGTAATAAGGCCCCCGCCTTATTGCGCGCCCCTTCGAATCATCGCGAGCGACTGTCGCAATATGCCCTCGTGACACCGTGGGTCCTCTCGAACTAGGTAATCGTTAACCTACAGTTCGAGCCATGGAAGAAGTGCTAGTAGGCTGTGGCAGGGCTATTGTCCACACCTCTCCCTCAACCTCTCTGGTAGTCATGTGTGGCCCCTTTACTCCATATGTGAGTCTGGTCAGCAAGCTATCGTCAACCTGCATCATCAACAAATCATGTTAGAACATGTCCACATCATATCATCCAAGGGGTTCCATCGATGCCTCTGCATCCTCAAGGTCTAAAACCCTGCACACTCAGAAAAATCGAGTCAATAGCACTCGTCTATGTCAATGTAGTAAAACAACATGTCATCTACTCATGACGCATCATAATAAAGGACAAATGTTTTAATATTATAATAATCTAGATCACTTGCGAGCAAGTGTCCTCAAAGAATAAGTTCACTCAGTGCGCCAAAGCGGGATGTTACATACACCCCTTCTTGGTCTAAACTTCGTCTCGAAGTTTCACAATATAAATGCTGAAATAAGTGTATCATAGTATCATATGTCTATCTATCAAACAAAAATGGGAACTGCTGGCGCATATCATATGCGTCCTCCCAGGTTGCCGAGTGCGGACTATAATTGTCCCACTGGACCTTGACCTGATCTACTGTTCGACGTCGTAACTATTGAACGTGGTGATATAGGATGCAGACCGACTCAACCGTGAGCGCTCCCTCGTCCGATACTTGCAAGGAACTCATGTCAATCACATGCATAGGATCACTAATATAATGTCTCAAAATAGATACATGAAAAACATCATGCATACGCCTCAAAGAATTAGGCAAGGCTAGTTGATAGGCCACGGGCCCCTTTCTCTCCACAATCTCGAAAGGTCCCACGAAACTAGGAGAGAGTTTATCTCCCCTTCCAAACTTGATTGAAATCTTATGCGGTTTAATCCGCAAGAAGACTCGATCGCTGACCTCGTAACTACGTTCGACTCGGTGCGCATCCACATAACTCTTCTATCGATCCTGTGCTTCTTTAATCCTTTGTCTTATGGTTTGCATTTTCTCTTCCATTTCTTGGATCGCTTCTGGTCCCACCAAGACCCTATCCTCAATCTGATCCCAACTCAAGGGCATCCGACATGGTCGCCATAAAGAAACTCGAAAGGCGCCATCTTAATGGTGCTTTGGTAACTGTTTTTGTAAGCAAACTCCACTAGTGGCAAGAATTCCTCCCAACGATTTTGTTGGTCCATCATCTACATGCGCAACATGTCTTCCAAGGTCTAGTTCGTTTGTTCGGTCTTTCCGTCAGTCTCTGGGTGATACGCAGTACTAAAGTTAAGTTGGGTTCCCAAGGCCTCTTGGAAACTTGTCCAAAATCATCCAGTAAACACCGATCCTCGATCGGATATAATCCTATTAGGCACGCCATGCAGCCTCACAATATCACTGATGAAAAATATAGCTATGTTAGGTGCCTAATACGTCATACGCACAGGAATAAAGTGAGCACTCTTCGTCACAGTTTCTACTACTATGAAATTTGAGTCATGTCTCCTTGTTGTCAGTGGCAATCCCACAATAAAATCCATCGAAATAACCTCCCATTTTGATTCTGGAATAGCATGTGGTTCTAGTAATCCCGCTGGGTGTCTATGTTTAGCCTTTACCTATTGACATTCGAGGCATCTGACCACATAGTTGACTATGTATGCCTTCATTCCCTTCCAAAAGAATAAGGGCTTAAGGTCTGCCCTCATCTTCGTGATTCCCAGGTGAGCCATGTAAACTGCTCTATGAGCCTCGCTCAGGATCAACATCCTCAACTCGTCGTTTGTTGGTATGTAAATCTGACTTTTAAACCTCAATAACCCATCGCTATCAAATGAAAATCCCTCATATGATGGTACCATTATTGTGTTTTGTCTGATAAAACCCTCGACCTCTTTGTACCTGTCATTGTCACGCTGTAAAGTTAGAATCTTTTCACGTAGATTCATCTGAAGAGGCAACACTGAAAAGATGTGTGGCCTTAGACTCAAAGCATTCGCCACTTGGTTCACTATTCCCTTTATGTAATTAATCTCAAAGTCGTACTTGCTAAGCAATTCTGATCAACACGGTTGTCGCGCGTTCAGTTCGCTTTGCATAAAAATGTGTTATAGTCCACAATGAACAGTCTTTAGTTCAAATTTTCATCCAACTAGGTAGTGTCTCCAAACCTTCAAGGCATATAAGATGGCTAATAACTCCAAATTGTGCGTCACGTATTTCTCCTCATGCCTTCTCAGTTTCCTCAAAATGTAAGCAATTACTCGTCTGTCTTGCATCAAGACTCTGCCTAATCCTTCCTTGGATGCATCTGTTCATACCAAGAAGTCCGCGTCCATGTTCGAGACCTTTAGTATCGGCCCTGTCATCAACAAATCTTTAAGCCTCCGAAATGCTTTTGTGCATTTCTCAGTCCAAGCAAACTTCTTGTTTTTCTTCTACAATTCTGTGATCGGATTTGCTATCTTCAAAAATCCCTTGACAAACCATCGATAGCATCCTACTAAACCCATAAAGCTACACACTTCTGTGACATTCATCGACACCGACCATTCCATAATAGCCTCAACCTTGGCTGGATCCACAACGATACCTTCACCGAAGATGACATTCCCTAAGCAGTGAATCCTCAATTGATAAAAAGAGCATTTGGACAATTTCCCATACAATTTGTGCTCTCACAGACACTGTAGTACCAAGCATAAGTGCTCGTCATGGTCCTTCATCGTACGAGAGTAAATCAAAATATCATCAATGAACACTTGGGCAAACTTGTCCATGTACTTCTGGAACACCCCATTCATCAAAATCATAAATACTCCTGGGGCGTTTGTCAGTCCAAACGGTAAAACAGTAAACTCGTAATGTCCAAAACTCATCTTAAAGGCAGTCTTAGGGACGCCATCCTACTTGATCCACAACTGGTGATAACTTGATCACAATTCGATCTTAGAGAACACCGTCGCACCCTTCATTTGATCGAACAGATCATCAATTCTCGGCAAGGGATACTAATTCTTGATCATGGCCTTTTTCAGTTGACAGTAGTCAATGCAAATCCTCCATGATCCATCCTTCTTTCGTATGAAAATAACTGGTGCACCCCACGGTGACACACTAGGACGTATCAGTCTCAGGTCCAGTAACTCCTTCAGTTGCATTTTCAACTCTTGTAACTACGGGGTCGACATCTCATAAGGTGTTCTTGCTATCGGTTTAGTCCCCAGTTTTAGGTCTATGGTAAACTCCAACTCTCTCTCTAGCAACATCCCAGGTAACTCCTACAGAAATACGTCCGCAAAATCTCTCACCACTGAAAGGTGTTCTAGACCTTCCGCTACTCCCTTCTCGTTTAATGCAAGGATCACATAAAGCTTGCACCCCTTGTGCATACTCTTCCGTAGATGTAAGGAAGAGATGAACCTCAAGGAAACTCCTTGGTTCCATCGTACAATCACATGTCTCTGTCCCTCATCATCGATCAAGTGCAACTGTTTTGTCTTACAATTGAGTATCGCCTCATGCGATTCCAACCAGTCCATACCAATCATGACATCATAAGATCCTAGGGTCATGACGTACAGGTTGGCCCTTGTGACAAACTCTCCCAGGTTAAGGGAACAACTCATAACCTTTCCTCCAACCTTCTGTTTGGCTCCCGAAGCCATCTCTACGAAGCTAAACTTATCCTGTTCGACTACCTTTACCTTAATCCTTTTTAGCGCTGCACCAGAAATGAAACTCTCGGTAGCACTGGGATCTATCAAAATACTAAGGGTCTGGTCAGCGATAGTACCTGTCATCTCAAGCACATTCGACTGGTGCTCTGCCTGGCGGTTATTCACCACTGCATGAATCCGATGGGCCTTGCCCAAATCTCCCACGGTAGTGGGTCTGCCTGATCCATAGGTTCTGGTCCTCTCCATAGGACAGTCACACTGGTAGTGTGGCTCTCCACATTCCAACACCCTTTCTTTGGCCCAGTAGTCCTAGTACCCGAAGTAGAAGATGACGGCCCACCGGCCTGGAACCTTGGTCAGTTCTGTTGAACAAGCCTAAATTGCTTCTGCTGCGGGCGATGCTGCTGTTGATGCTGTGGTTCCCGATAAGGTGACCTTTGTTGAGGTGGTGATCACCGGGGTGTGGTGAAAGTGGATCCCCTCTAGAAGCCACGATAGCCTGACGTATGTCTTGCTGGTGTCTGGTGTTGTTGTGTTCTAGATGAAACTTTCCTTGCTGGTCTCGCTGGAGTCCTGGTCTGACCCCCACTGATAAGCTCCTCCTCTGCTATGAGGGCCTTCTAGACGACATCATGCAAGGTTTGAGGCATCAAAATCCTAACCTTTTCATGCAGGCTGTCGTTAAGGCCGAACACGAACCTGTTGACCTTAAGTTTTTCAGTGTTAAGGTGCGGAGCATACTGGAGTAGCTCCATAAAACGGGCCTTGTACTCGGGCACCGTACGACCTTCCCTATCGTAAGGCGTTGAACTCATTGAGCTGACGCTCTATGAACTCCTCGGAAAGGTACCTCTCTCAAAACCATTCCTCGAATAGTTCCCATGACATGTCTTCGATGGCCATGTTCAGCTGTGGTAAGAGCACCTTCCACCATAGAAGAGCGCTCCCCTTCAGTTGAAAGACCACCATGCGGACCTTCATATAGGAGGTATAATCGCGAAGTGCGAAGAACATTGCCATGTTCTCCAACCATGCCTCAGTGGCTGCACCATCCGGGGCACCAAAGAACTTGGGAAATTTGACCTTCTCGAGTTCATGGTGAATGCTACCAGTAACGGCCATTGTGCGCGACGGAACCTCAACGGGCATCGGCGCCAGTGCTCTAGCCTCCTCTCTGTCCAAACAGCTGATCAGTGCCTCAAACATGCACTGAAAGGATCTCATCATTCCGACTACATCGCCAACTACTATTTTCTCTTGCCCAAGAACCTACTCGACTCCCTGGGGGTTAGACCCGTCCTATGTGGATGCTACTAGAGGCGTCGCGCCTCCTCCCCTAGCACCCCGTCGTCTGCCTCTGTGGTGTCCTCTAACCATGATTACCTGCATGCACACAATCAACTCGATTAGCAACAATATAATCAAATCATGTCAATGAAAGCCGTAGCGATCCCAAGTCACGGGTTGAACCCGCTCTGATACCATATGTAACGATCCTCCTTGCTACGACGACAATCCTCATATAACAAGTGATTTTTTTTTTTTTTTATATTGTGTGTGTGTGTGTACACGGGTAATAAACACATTTGAATCTGCATCACCACCCGACGATGAACAAGATACATACAATGACAACCACAACATGATGACCTAAGACGCACATCAAGTATCTGCATGCATTAAACGACAATCAATCGACTGTAAATAAGACTGACTACCCGCCCGTCCTACCCTGCAATGGTTAAGACCTCCAAGACACATAAACAATACTCAAGCCCAGGTTCTCATCAATTTTAACCATTTAAGGGCTCAGGGCTGGCGATTGTTCTGAGGAACATGGAGGTGTCTACATCCTGCCCGACACAAGCAACCAACCTACTAAGTTAAGGACATACATCAACCACCCAAGCAACCAAATTAATGACACTAGTATTTAGAACCCTTACAATGGGATAAACCAATCACATTAAACATTTTACAACCAAGTACCAACATTAATTAAAATAACTACAACACCCAAAAAAAAGTATTGATTTCATGGCGCAAAAACTGTAACTTAATTCAACAAGCATCACCTCTTTTCATGGTGCCTCCTAATTATTAGTTCCCTTCAAGGCACATGGACACACTATCATAACATCAATTGTAGGTATGCAAATTTTTTGAAATATTTAATGCTTGAAAATAAATTTTCTGCTTAAGAGCTTACCAAATTTGTTGTAATTACCATAAACATTTTAGCATCAATACTATCTATAAATAATTATCCTCTCTATCTACACATAAATTCCTTTTATTCTAGTCGGTTATAATTATAAGGAAGGTTCTTATATCAACTATAATGAGTGTACCCTCTAGTAATGACAAGTATGGACCTTTGTTAACTAAAAAATTTCATCCAAGCGCATATCTAAAATAGTATGAATTTAAGGATAAAAAGAAAAGGCATTGCTCTGCACAACATCGATTGAAACTAGTTCAAGGTAAGAAGGGTGGAGTAGATGGAAATATTACCACTTAAATTCTAAAGGTGAAAAGTAAATGAGTTTTAGACAACACTTGGAATAATGGTGGGGGCACCTTTAATGGGGGAAAATATTTTATTGAAAAAGGAAACGTGGAAGAGTAATAATCCAATAAAACGCTACTCATCAAAGCGAATTTAACCAGGAGGAATGATGTCCCAAAAACAATAGGTTTAAGCGTTCAGGTTGTAACTAAAAAGTTTAGATGATAAACTATACCTAGCTTTAAGGGTAAAACGCTCGGCGGAAGAGGAGGGCGATTTGAAGACTCAAAGGCAGAAGCTGACCATAATGGTAACTTCACCGGGCTTGACGAGTTGTCTAGAAGGGAGCGGTTGCCACGGAAGCTGTAAGTAAACAAGGGTAACAACTAGAAATTCACCGAGGGCATTCATTCGGTTGCTGTGATTACATGTTCTGAGTTAAGGGTTCAAGTAAAAGCAAATTCTAAGTGAAGGAACAAAAAAGGAACGCTGAGTTTATCTCCCTTGCTAACTTGCTGAGTTCTTGAGATTCTAGGCAGCTCACTGAGTTAAGGGCCAGTTCTATGAATCCCAAATCTATGCTAAAAATCAATGAATCATTTAAATAGTGCACGTCGAAATCGTTAATAGATGCCAGCAGTTACAACATAACACCTTTGTACGAAATCAACCCCTGTAAAGGTGGATGGAACCAACAGGTACAACCATCGCTCCAAAAGTTTAACATCAGAGATCTAGGAAGGGAGGGATTACACAAGATAAACTTTAAAGGATGGTTCTTCTGTGAGAGCTGGAAAATGGAGTAAGATGAGAGCGTCCATAGGGAAACTCACCTTACACACAGGGTAGAAATGTACGTCTGTACATTGCAGCAAAGAGAATTTTCTCCTTCGCTCCTAGGAAGTCAAGCTACAGGTTTGGATGAGTGAAACATCATTGAAATTACAGGAACTCAATATCCATACCAGATTTAGAATTTGTCAACCAGTTATAAAAATCGCTACCTTAAGAGAAATCAGAAGTACTGAGGTAGTAGTGCAGACATAAAAATTAAAGGTTTAAAGTTAGGGAAGAGCCCACGGCCCATTGACTTCTCACTACTCGCCCGTCTAGGACAGAAGGATAGTGCATAAAAATCAGACACAAACTTACCACGGGATTCACTACAGGATGTAGCCAGATCCTTCCAGGTCATGGTTTCTCTCTTTCATCATCTCAGGACGTTAAGTGACCAGTGAAAAGGCATGACGAAGAAGTCCACACTGAGGAATCACCCTTCCCAGGATAGCAGGAATATATATATATATATATATTGCACCATTAGTATCCTGGGAACCGTCCTAACAGAAGAACGACCCAACATGGCAGATTCGACGAATAAACCACAGAAAATTGAAAATTCTCAACATAAAACAAAAGGCAAAAAGAGCTTTCTCGTAAGTTACTGTCATCTCAGTTTCATTCCAAACAAAATCAAGGGTCAGGAAACCAGTTCCCCTTTTTGTTATGGAAGGGAAACAGACGTTGCCAAATAAAGGTGGAGGCTATAGGGGGTTCCGAATAAAGGGAAGACTTAGGTACAAAAAATAGAAGCAAGGGCGATTCAAACTCCTGATGGAAAACTGGAAGCGCCTCCCTTATCAAGGATTTAATAAAAACTTAAATAGAAAACCAACCACAGGAACTAAATTCTCCATCAATACTTAAAATGTAGGTTGATAATTTACATCTATCCCATAATTACAAATGATAAAGTAATAATTTACATCCACTCTACTTACATAATTGACATGCATATATCATCATAAAACCTAGAACCTTTTACCATTCGATCGAAAGGGTACCTTTGCCTGTTTGCCTGCTCCGTTTGGCGTCCCGTGCTCTGTGCAACTCCCGCTCGCTAACCGTCTAGACTACACCGGTACCTCCCAGCCAACGCTAGGGGTACTCGGCTTCCCCCTTAGCCCCCCGATCCATAAAGGAGCCACACACTATCCATATGACACGTCTAACTCCCAGCTCACCTCGCAAGGCCGAGCTACCACTCCTATCCAAGTTGGGAAATCCCAACTCCTCACAAGTAAATTAGTCAAGTCACTAATCCGGCAGCGTAATGTTACGCTAACAACCAATTCCCTTCTTCCTTCTCCTCCCTTTTTTTTATAGAGTTTTAGAACTTGCATTCTTTTCCTAAATCTCAGTTAATTTAAGTTTTAACAAAAAATCTTCTAAAAATTCTCCTTTGTACAAGTGTCATCCATCCCCCACTTTCCTCCAATAATTATTTTATTTAAACTATTTATTGTCTCATTTCCCTCACCCACCTAGAGTTACTCCTAAATTTAATCCTAGGTGTCCCTAGATTCCCTTACAGGTTTTCAAAGCTTTCCCTAAAAAGAAATTGCTAAATCAGTTCAAAATTAGATGTTTCTTAAATGTCGATTCCTTCCTAAGTTGGTTTCCCTCTTTTTACCATGAGTTTCCCTCTTTCCCCTTTTATGTTGCCTCAATCCCTAGTCTCCTAATTTTTATATTTCCCTCTTTTACTTTTATTATTAATTTAGTATATTTTTAAACTATCAAAAGTTAAAACAATTAATTTCTTCTTTACATTTTTTTCCACAGATTTTATTTAATTTCTTACTCCCTTCATTTTACCCAAAAATTTATGAAGACCTAAATTATTGCTTAAGTGGTTATTTATTTATTTATTTTAAACTTTATTATTTTATTTTTATAAATATATTTTCTTAAGGGTAGACAAAATTTTACCCCTAACAAAGTTTTAGACTTAGGACTTAGATTCTGAACTGGGCGACATTTTAATTAGGGAAGTTGTTTTAAAATTTCGTAATGAGATATTTGTCTCAGGGCCATCTAGGTTCATTTCTTTAACATCATCAATGCTACGTGCCCTTCAGGACACACTATGTGCTCCAAGGGTGCCACTCGCCTCCTTTGTTTCTTTTGCGCGATGTGCCCTTCATGATGCACCATGTGCTCCAAGGGTGCCACTCGCCTCTTGACTGATTGGTAGACATCAATAACCCCTGGAGTCAACACTCCGCCAAGTGAACTTGTGGGAGACTAAGGGATTCTAAGGAATAATTCCCATGCCTTATTGCATGCCCCTTAGAATCATCACGAGCGACTGTCGCAGTCTACCCTCGCGACATCATGGGTCCTCTCGAACTAGGTAATCGTTAACCTACAGATCGAGCCATGGAGGGAGTGCTAGTAGGCTGTGGTAGGCTTGCTGTCCACACCTCTCCCTCAACCTCTCTGGTAGTCGTGTGTGGCCCCTTTACTCCATATGTGATTCTTGTCGGCAAGCGATCGTCAGACTGCATCATCAACAAATCATGTCAGAACATGTCCACATCATATCATCTAATCAAATGTATTAATATCATAGTAAATCAATCAAACCCCAATAGCACACTCCCTGACTCGATCCAGAGTCCAAGGGGTTCCATCTATGCCTCTGCATCCTCAAGGTTCAAAACCCTGCACAGTCAGAAAAACTGAGTCAATAGCACCTGTCTATGTCAATGTAGTAAAACAACATGTCATCTACTCATGACGCATCATAATCAAGGACAAATGTTTTAATATCATAATAATCCGGATCACTTGCGAGAAAGTGTCCTCAAAGAATAAATTCCCTCAGTGCGCTAGAGCGGGATGTTACAATTCATGGACAAACACGTTGGCTCCTTACTATTGAAACTGTCTTCTAGTAACCAAGATATCTAGCATATGGAACATTATGAATTTTTTTAATACCATATTTTTTAATTCTTGAGAATTAGGAGCATACACTATTTTTATGCATATGTATCCCATCTTCTTCCAACTTATACTCTTTGTATTTTTTTTGCGTATTTTCTTACTACAATTCTTCTTTTTCTTGTAGGTAATGTCCATATGAAATAAGATATTCTAAAATTCTATTCCTTAAATATTATTCTCACATGCTATTGGCTATAACATGCCTTACATGTATCCTTATATTGAGTGCATCAACAACTTTATTCTCTTTTCCTTTGATATGTTTAATTTAAAAATCATATTCACTAATAAATTCAAACCATCTTATTTTCCTTACATTTAAAGTTTGTTGTTCAAATAAATATTTCAGACCACTATGGTTTTTCTTGAACTAGAATTTTCCTCCCATTAAGTAATGCCTCCACTTTTTCAATGCATGTACTATGGTAGATATCCAAGTCATGTGTGGCATAATTCTTCTCATGCTCCTTAATATTTATAGATTTATAAAAAATAACATGTCCATTCTAAGTAAGGGCTCCACAAAGTCCCTCTTTGCAAGCATTTGTACACACCACACAATCTTCATTTGGATGAACAATATTCAAAATGGGTGCACTAGTAAATAATTTGTTCAATAGTTGGAAAATTTATTCACACTTTGGTCTCCATTAAAATTTAATTCCTTTATTTTGTAATGATGTAATGGGATGAAAAATATTGGAGAATCCTTCTATGAATCTCCTATAGTATCCAACAATCCCCATGAATGAACTTACCTCTACTATGTTCTTAGGTATTGGTCATCCTCTAATAGATTTAATCTTATCTGGATCCACTACTTTCCCCTTGTTAGAAATAATAGGTGTGCTCGTTTAACCATAGACAATATAGCCATATTGTCAACCAACCATAGGATGAAGCCACCCCCGAGCACCTTAAACTTGACAAAGAATAATTCTAGAATCAAACCCTAGGCTTAATAGCCAATTGAGGTAGCGTATCACTCTCCATAGTTAGCATACCAAGAAGAAATTCCAAAACATAACCAAGAGAGAGTCCAAGATTGAAACCAAAAATACAAGTTGCAGTAGTTGCAGCTGCAACTACTCTCCAGACTTGCGCACAACTAAATTTCTGTAGTTTTGAGTTGTGTGTGTCCAAATGAGCTCTGGCATCCTATATTTATACTGCTCCTCCTTAGATGTTTGGGTCGACTTCTCATTCTGGAGGATAAAAGATCAATATTAAATATTTCCTTTAGCCGACTTGTCTTTTAGGGTTATGTCCAATGCTTTAGGTTTTCTTCTTACTTCCCAAAATATTCTATTCTTTTCAAGGTTACATGTGGATCTTAATACCTCCTACAACTACCATAATATCAACACTCCCTCCTAGCTATGGAGGTATTGAAAGAAATGGTGTTGAGAAAAAACATGCCATTCAACCGGTAGCATGATCATATCCATACAAGCTATCTCATGATTAGATCATGAGAACCATAATCACTATCAATATCATCTTATAGCATCAACTACATCATCTCTCAAAGCCATACTCCATATGAGTAATCATGCATGATGATGAATAAGTCACTCACTCCACACAGTGATATAAGAACCATTCTTCTAATCTGGACATATGTCCTAGAAGAATAACTATTCCAATAGATGTTGGAAGCCACACCATGGGCTACAAGGACTATTATTCTAATCCATACATATGTCCTAGAAGAATAAATGTCTTGGACCATTTTTCGTCTGGATAATTTATGTCCATCAACACACTGACTATCCATCCTACTGATAATCATTTTCAACACTACTGATAGTCTACATGGAAATCAGAACAATGTCATTCAATAGAACAAAACTGTTTCTATCCATAGTAGTACACAACTACTATCCAATGGTACATAACCACACCAAGTAGCACACAACTATTTAATCAACGAAACATAGTCACAACCAATGGAACACATCCACCACAGTAGCATACATCTACTATCCAGAGACATATAGTCTCCATAGAAATCATATCATCTGATATCAACCTGCATAAAAAAATATCATGATATAAACTGAGTCATCTAGGCCATTCTTCCACTCACATCCGTGAGATATGGAAGGGAATCTACCCTCAAAATGTAAAACATCAACCATGGTATATATGGACTATTCTTCTCAGGAATAGAAGAATAATTTTCCCTAATTTATGATCCTGGACCTTTCACCTAACTGGGCCATTCCTCTGACTCTAGTCATAGTGCAACCTAGAGAGAATGAGTTTGCCCTAGGGAATGCCTATCCATGATTGTTGAACCTAGACCATTCACCTAACTGGGTGGTTCCTCTGGCACTAATCATAGTGCAACATGGATAGAATGAGTCTTCCCTAGGGACTGACTGTCCAGACCATTTCCTAATGGAAATGACTATCCTGCACCAACCTCCAAAACAGACCATTCTTTGAAACTACTCACAACTGTGAACTTCGAAAGAATGACTGCCCGATGAGGTAGAACATTCTACTTGACGACTACTCAGAGTGACTAACAAGAAGAATGATTGTCCTAGACCATTCCCCCACAATGGACATAAGGGGAATAAATGTCTATGGTACATCAACAATCTATTGAACCATTTTCATTATGAAAATGACTATTCGATATGGACCATTTTCCAAACTGGAAAATGCATGTCCTTCAGAAATATCAAACCACTTTCCAAACTAGAAAGGAACTTCTCATCCTGGACCATTTTTCGATCTGAAAAATGACTTTTCATAAATCAATAATACATCAGTGCTCCCTCCCAACCTCGGAGTAATCTCTTCCTTTTTCAATAAGGAAGTCGTCTCCATGAGCCCCAACTTGTTTCTTAAGTATGAAATTTTTTTCATCTTGGACAAAGGCTTTACCAAAATATCTGCTATCTTCTCATCTGTGGAGATATATTGGAGAACCAATTCTCTTTTCTAGACTTCATCAAATAAAATGTAATGCTTGATCTTAATGTACTTTGATCTGTCATGGAACACTGGTTTTCTTTGAAGTATTCATATAGATCTGATCATTACAATATATCATGGTCAAATTCAACACTTTTGTTTCCTTCTAGATCATGAAATCGTGGCAAGGCTCAAACTGGAAAAATGCATGTCCGTCAGAAATCTCAAACCACTTTCCGAACTAGAAAGGAACTGCTCATCCTGAACCATTTTTCGAACTGAAAAATGACTTTCCATAAATCAATAACACATCAGTTCTCCCTCCCAACCTGGGAGTAATCTCTTCCTTTTTCAATAAGGAAGTTGTCTCCATGAGCCCCAACTTGCTTCTTAAGTACGCAAATTTTTTCATCTTGGACAAAGGCTTTACCAAAATATCTGCTATCTTCTCATCTGTGGAGATATATTGGAGAACCAATTCTCTTTCCTAGACTTCATCAAAGAGAATGTAATGCTTGATCTTAATGTACTTCGGTCTATCATGGAACACTATTTTTCTATGAAGTCTTCATATATATCTGATCATTACAATATATCATGGTCGAATTCAACACTTTTGTTTCCTACTAGCTCATGGCATTGTGGCAAGGCTCAAACTGAAACATATCCAAGTATCACTTCTTCTGTCATCATGAGAGTTTTCCATGGATTAGCAATCCATCATCCCAGACTTCTGAGTAACTATTCTGATACACTATCTCTTTCATAGAAAGTTTTCACCACACTTCTTATATATATGAGATACTCTGCATCAATTTGTTTGAATCCATACAAGGTCTTCTTATATCTGCATACATGGGTCTCTTTTTGGTATAAGATTCTTTCTCACTTTCTTTATTGGGAAGAACAATATTTTAGATGTAAATTCCAATCCATGGATACTACAAGAGGTATATCTAGAAGAAGCTGTTGTCATAGTCTTGTCCCTCCTTCTAGAAGAACCTATGAATCTTGCAATGCTTCCATTCATAAGTATTTTCCACACTGTTGTTAATCATAACTTCCATTTTTTCTGCTCGATTGCTTCTTAGTGAGTTCAAACCAAGTTGGTAGTCTTTTTTATTCTCGGTATAATAACTGGTTGTTCTGGCTTTTTCTTTCTTTCTTGGAATATTCATGTTCTTCCTCATGTTTTTTTTACCTCTTGGGTCCATGGAGTCTTCTATATATTCCATGCCCTAAATATTTCAACTTCTTTCTTTCATCATAGGATCATGGATGTAGATGGACAACCAAGGATAGTTTAAGTCTTATTTTCGAAGAAGACTTCTTCTAAAGTCAAACTGAACACATGTTGCTTTTCATGGATGCTACTTTCAATGGGAACATGGATAGATACGTAATAATCCTTAATGGATCATATTATTTCGGATTATCTCCCTCCTAATCCTTGCTTCATGCATAAATGAATTCTCTTCTTTTGGAATTATGTAATCATCTCCCTCCATCTAAGATAGGCCATGCTTCCGTTTGAATTCTTATTTCCTTCTGCAAGGTGTCACAAGTCTTTTTCTATTTTCCTCTGTTTTGAATTCTTCTGGGTCTCTTCAAGTTTGACTATGATTTCAGATTATCTGGAAGTTGTTACTTATATAATAGCTTCCACATGAATTTTTACCAAATATTGTCAACATACTTCATCTTTTCATGTGTATTGCTTGACTTGTAGTCATCATAATATCAATCCTTATCCTTCTATTCTTCCATAGGTATTGTTTCCCTTTAACATATTTTATTCTAAGAAATAGATATACATGATATGTACATGAATTATGTAAACATGATATATACAAGAGCTTTGAAGAATATTGTTACCTTGACTTAGAATAAGAAGTATGTTTTATCCTGCTTGACTTTCTTTGATGGTTCCCTTTCTTCGACAACCGTTTCTTCATTTATTTCCTTCCTTTTATTTAATTCAGGATATTTGTTCCTACAGTGATCATATTTTTGACAGTTGAAGCATTGTATCTTTGAAATATCCTTTTCTTGATTTGGTTTCTTCCTCGAGCCAAACTTCTTCTTATTCAAAAATTCTTGAACTTTGTTGTGAAAGATTGATCTCGTATTTCTTTTGGGATTTATCTGTAATATTATATATATAAAAGTATGTAGAACATAAATAAAATGATAGCAATGGAAGATAAACAACAATATAACCAGAACAACAACACAATAATACTGAAAAGATATCAGAATAACACCAGAAAGAGCATTTTGAGTCTGAGAGAAATGTTCACATACCTCTTCGAGGGGGAAACCTTTAGTTGAGAATATCTCTATTACAATAATATTCAAGACAATCATTCTCATACCATCGACTCCTATTTATAATAAATATTTCTATCAAAAGAACCATCTAGAGGAAGATCCTTCTAGAAGCGAAAGCTTCTATTAGGTCTTCTTACATTCGAATTATTCTTCCTTATTGCTAGGCATTATTAATATTGACCTTTATTACATCAGAATATATTGTTCTACTACGTGAGGGGTTAGGTCCCTAACATGTCCCCCCCCTTAAAAACAAACTTGTCCTCAAGGCTTGAGATGTGGAAATTGTTGCAGAATGGTAGCTGGTTCCCAAGTGGCATCAGTTGGGGTTGTATCTTTCCATTGGAATAACACTTCCTTGATGGTTCATTGACGTAGGAGATGTTCACGCTGGTCCAAAAATTCTTGTGGATGTATCCAAATGGATCCTTCTTCATCCAACTCGGGAAGGTTGGTTTGAGTTTTGCACTTAGTTCCAATCACCTTCTTTAAGAAGGAAACATAAAAAATATGATGTAGCTTAGAATCACTGGGAAAAGCTAACTAATAGGCCACCTATCCCAGACACTTTAGAACTGTATAAGGACCATAACATTTGGGTGCCAGTTTTTGACAATGGTCAACCTTGAGGGAATTTTTATTGTAAGGTTGCAGTCGAAGAAACACCTAATCCCCTTCTGCAAATTGACGTTCAAAGCGACCTTGATCTGCTTGTTTCTTCATGCAATTTTGGGCCATGACCAAATTCTCTTTTAGGGTACAAAGAATAGCCTCTCAAACTGTAAGCGTTTGGTCAACCGCTTGGACCTTTGAGACACCTAACAAATATGAGAGAACTAAAGGTGTATTTTGTCCATATACTGATTAAAAAGGATTCATGTGGGTAGTTGTATGGTATGAAGTGTTGTACCACCATTCAACTAGTGGTAACCATTGAGCCCACTAATTTTTATTTTCCGAGGAAAAAAACCTCAAATATATTTCCAAACACTTGTTGACAACTTCAGTTTGACCATCATTATGGGGATGATAAGTTGTGCTGAGATGCAATTGGGTGCCTTGTATCTTGAACAATGCTTGCCAAAAACTGCTAGTGAAAGTTGGGTCATGATAAAAAACAATAGAATGCGGAATTCCATGAATATTGAAGACCTGATCCATGAAAAGTTGGGCCACAAAGGATTCTTTAAATGGGTGTTGAAGAGCACAAAAATTAGCATACTTAAAAAGACGATCAACTACCACCATGATGACTGATTTATTTCCCGATTTAGGTAAGCTTGTAATAAAATCCATAGAGATATCCTTCCAAATAGTAGGTGGAATCGGAAGCAGTTGCAATGTGCCAGGAGATTTGACTGTTTCACCCTTGTTGCATTGACACACATCACATTCATTCACAAAATTATGAACGTCCTGTTTCATACCATCCCCCAAAAAAGAATGTTTGACCCTGTCATAGGTTTTAGTAAACACGGAGTGCCCAACTATGGGTGTAGCATGAAGCTCAGAAAGTACCATGGATTTAAGTTTTGACTTTTTACTTAAATAAAAACGACCTTTGTATCAAATCTCATCATGGAGCCAAGAGTACCCTAGGGAAACTGGCGAATTGGACTACAATTTTTGTATCAGATGCGAACTTTTGGGATCTTGTAGCCATTCTTGGCGAACATCTTGGAGCCAATCTGGTACAATGAAGGAGAGAGAAAAAAGAGATCCTTTATCTTCATATTTTTAGGAAAGTGCATTTGCCACCACATTTTCATTGCCTTTCTTGTAAATGATCACACAATCATATACAAAGATCTTAGTCACCCATTTTTGTTTCTCTAGGGAGGAAATGCGTTGTTCTAGAAAATACTTGAGACCTTGATGATCTGTCTTAATTTGGAAGAGTTTCCCCAATAGATAAGGGCGCCAAAGAGAAATGACATGCAAAATACCCAACATTTCCTTTTCACATTTTGATTTGCCCAAATTTCGTTTAGACAATTGTTTGCTGGTAAAGGCCAAAGGCCGACCCTCTTGCATAAGGACAACTCCAATTCCTTCCCCTAACGCATCAGATTCCATGACAAAGGTCTTTGTAAAATCAGGAAGGGCCTGGACTGGAGTGGTGCACATGGCCATCTTCAATGTTTGAAAATCTTGAGCAGTGGTTCGAGTCCAATTGAAAGAATTCTTTTTAAGGAGTACAGTGAGAGGTGCCACAATCTTTCCATAATTCTTAACAAACTTGCAATAATAACTTGCTAAGCCCATAAATCCACGCAATATTTTGAGAGTCTTTGGGTGAGGCCAGTGTTTCATATCTTCAATATTATTAGGATCCACGTTGATGCCGACCTTGCCAAGAAGATGACCCAAGTACTCGACTTCTGAGGTGCCAAAAGCACATTTAGATTGTTTCAGGAAAAGTTGGTGCTGAGAGAGTAGATGGAGAACTCTATCCACATGAGCGATATGGTCTGTCTAGGTTTTTCTATAAATGAGGATATCATCAAAGAAAACTAAGACAAAATGATGGAGAAAAGGATGGAAGACATGATTCATGAGGCTTTGGAAAGTGGAGGGAGCATTACACAAGCCAAAGGGCATGACCAAAAAATCATAGTGGCCCTCATGATTTCTAAAGGTATTCTTAGGAATGTCTGCCTCATTCATACGGATCTGATGGTAGCCAAAATGAAGATCAAATTTAGTAAAGAACTTGGAGCCACTCAATTTATCCAATAGGTCATCAATGACAGGAATGGGAAAATTGTCTTTAATGGTGAGTTTGTTTAGGACGTAGAAGTCAGGACACATGCACCAAGAACCTTATTTCTTAAGGACCATGACCATAGGATAAGAGTAGGGGCTTGTACTAGGGTGGATAACACCTATGGTAAGTAGTTCTTGAACCATTTTCTCAATTTCATTTTTTTGGGAAAAGGGATGACGATAGGGATGAATATTGGGAGGAAGGCTTCCTGGGACAAGGGGAATGGAATGATCGTGAAAACCACAAGAAGTAGGGATTCCATGGGGAGTGGAAAAAACCATTTGATATTTAAAGATGATGGACTGGAGGTCTTGCAACATAGAGGGTGTCTCAGTTGCTTGTATGGCATGGAGTTTCACAATAACGTCTGAATGACCTTTTTTGAGCTGCTTTTCCATGCGATGGGAACTAATGATCTCAGGGGAACCGACAGTGATGCCTTGGAAATTATATTTTTGGTCCTCTTGGTCAAATTGCATGGTTAATTCCTTAAAATCCATGAGAATGAGACCCAAAGTCCTTATCCAATCTGCGCCCAACACAATGTCACAACCGCCCATGTCGATATCAAACATATGAGATTTCCGGTGGTAGTCACCAATTTGGAGACACACATTTTCACAACACCCTCCACATTTCATGGACCTGCCATTGGCAATCATGATTTGGAAATTATTGACTGCACGAATACAAAAATTAGTTTCTTGGGCAATGCGACGATGAATAAAATTATGGGTGCTTCCACTCTTAACAAGAATGATGATCTTCCTATGCTTGATGTAGCCAATTAGTTTGAGGGTTTGGGGAGAAGAGAAGCTCGTGAGAGCATTTAGGGAAATGACTGGTTCTACTTCTGGAGGATCTGAGGGAGGTGCAATGTCGATGGGTTCAGGTGACTCAGACACAAGGGGAGCTTCAACATCCTCTTCCAAAACATCCTTCGAGATGGCCATAAAAATATTTTTTTCCTTACACTTGTGTCCCAAAAAATATTTGTCATCACAATTATAAAAAAGGCCTTTAAGTTGGTGTTCATGCATTTCATCCCTAGTCAGTTTTTATATCTTTAGTGGAGTAGAAGGAGGAGTGGGTTTTCCTGGTTTAGTGCCAGGAATAAAGGGGGGTTTCTAGTTTTGAGAAGAGACAACCTGTTGTGCTTCCTTAGCTCATTTAGTAGCCTCCACCCAACTCTAAGGTCGAGCCATGAGGACATGGGTAGGAATCTCATCCTTGAGGCCACTGATAAAACATTCTCAGAAAAAAACATCAGACATGACCTATGTACAAAAATCCAGTCGCTCAAAAGAAGCTATAAAGTCTTCCACTGTGCTAGATTGTTTCAACTTTGTCAAACGACCTAAATGGTTGGTGTCAGTGTTAAAGAAATCATAAAGCTCTTCCACAAAGTGTGTCCAAGAAACATACCCTTGACGAGCAGTTTATATCCATTTCCACCATTGCCAATGTTCTTGATCTAGATGGAGAACACCATACCGGAGTTTGGCCAAGTCATATGTAATGCCATACAAAGAGAAATAATGTTCCATTTGAGTGACCCAACCAGTGGGATCTGAGCCATCAAATTTGTTCACATCCACCCACGGAAGGCGTAGGTCACGTTGAAAGTTATGGGACTAAAAATTATGGGAATGAGAGGAAGTTTCAGCTTCGGTATGAAAAGGTGGGTCAGATAAAGTTGGATCTGCAGGGATATGTAGATTGGTGTAGATAATCGAAGCGACAGATTCAATCTGGGTAGTCATGTCTTGTTTGAGGTCATGTTTGAGTTCCAATATTGAGGCAAAGATGGAGGGATGCATGTTTTTATTGATGGTGGAAATATTGGCAGTGAGTTGTCTCACTTCTTGTTGGGTCTTTGTGAAATTAGATTGCAAGGTATTGAAGCAAGCTTCCAAGTCTTGGCTATGGGTATGGGCCATGATGATGAGGGAACCGAAAAGAGGCGGGTGGGGTAAAATTTGTTTATGAAAAATGATAGGTATGAATGTGATAAGGGCGAAGAGATAAATTGAATGGAATAGGCCTCAAATAATGGTGCAAAACTTTCCAGAATTTTTTTTTTTTTTTACACCTGCAGAGTTATACTCCAGTCCGAGGGATACTGCAGTGATGAAATTCCCAAATGCTTAACCAGGAATAAATTTGTAGTGATTTGGAAACTCAAACACAATTGCATGGCAATAGATCTTGTCTATTTTATTTTTTGTTTTCATCCCCAAGGGTTAGGTATTCAAGGGTTCTGCAGACAAGGGTTTTCCCTGTGCTATAGTTCTTGGATATACGTGTGGGGTCCAAAAGTAGTACTCGACCCAATATCTGAGGGAACCAACTAAGGAGGCTAGACCATGCCCTTAGTCATACTACTCGATTACCCAGGTACTAGAGAGTATCTTCCCGAGTGCTATTCTCGGTGGCACTATAGCAGTCAGGCGTCCGATCGATTTATCTAAAGAGGGATTTAGGAAATCTAGGCCGATCTATATACATGTGTTGTTTGATGTGCTACCACTCGAAGGGGTACCAACATGGGTTACAAGGGTGGCCAACAGATGTGCACTTGAGTACCACTTGTATTTCATGGGTGTATGAATCCCTCAACCACATTTTTATGCACATAACGATAGATCTTTGTAGCTTAAAGACGCCGAAATACATCTCTACCCTGAAAAAACAATTTAACCCACAATTTTCTGCCGAGGAAAGTTCTTTGATACCACTTGTAATATTCCAGATATAAAAGTATGCAGAAGCAAAATAAAATGTTAGCAATGGAAGATAAACAACAATATAACCAGAACAACACCACAATAATACTGAAAAGATATCAGAATAACACCATAAAGAGCACTTTGATTCTTAGAGCAATGTTCACTTGCCTCTTCAAGGGGGAAACCTCTATTTGAGTAGAGCTCTATTACAACAATATTCAAGACAATCCTTCTCATACCCTTGAATCCTATTTATACTAAATATGTCTATCAAAAGAACCATCTAGAGGAAGATCCTTCTAGAAGCGAAAGCTTATATTAGGTCTTCTTACATTCAACTTATTCTTACTTATTGCTAGGCCTTATTAATATTGATCTTTATTACATCAGAATATATTGTTCTACCTACGTGAGGGGTTAGGTCCCTAACATTCTCTTTTGAGTTAATCCTTGATTATTCTTGTACACAACAAGTCCAAAGTTCTTCAAATGTGGGATACTCCTTTCTTGTGTTCATGCTTGCGGAAAATGCATCCCATGTCTTGGGAAGACCATTGAGTACTATATTTACTAGTTCCTTCTCTGAAATGATTTCTTCAATAGCTTGTATTTGATCTCTTTACTGATATATTCTCACAAGGTATGATGTTATTCTATCACCATCATTCATTTTCATGTCACAAAGCTCATTATTCAGACTCATTACTTGTGCAATGTTTCTGACTGAGAAGAGGTTAGTTAGGGCATTGTACATATTATTAGATGAGTCAAAATGAGAGATGTAGGGTATTAAGTGGTATTTTATAGAGTCCACTATGATACTCATGGAATTGATGTCATTTTCTTTGAACTTCTCCATAATTGCAACGTTATGAGGTTTCTTCTCTTTTCCTTATTCAAACTGTGGTTCCACGATATTTATTTTCATGATATCCAACACTTTATTCTTGTCAATGATGAGGTCAATCCTTATATTCCATGCTCTAAAGTTAGAATCCCCTTCTAACTTGTTTTTTGACTTCATAGAGTAGGTCATGACTACTTTGAATTGGTCAACCTATGACTTTGACCAAAACCTCAAACTTGATGTTTTAGCTTGCTAAGAGTTCCAGGAGGTGCACTAGGTTAGGGTGCACTAGACTATCCAAAAATTAGGTCAATATCTTCACTTAATGTTCCTCAATAAGAGGGTTAGGGTTTCATTGCTGCAACAAAAAATTTGACTACAACTACAAATGTAACCGAGAAAATCCTCCCAATCTATCTTCCAGTGGTTATACTGTTTGAATATAGTGTGGTCCCATAAACTGTTAGAAATAATAGGTGTGCTCATTTAACCATAGAAAATATAGCAATATTGTCACCCAACCATAGGCTGAAGCCACCCCCGAGCACCTTAACCTTGACAGAGAATAATTCTAGAAGAAAACCCTAGACCTAATAGCTAGTCAAGGTATCGTATCACTCTACAGAGTTAACATACCAAGAAAAAACTCCAAACCATAACCAAGAGAGAGTCCAAGACTAAAACCGAAAATACAAGTTGCAGTAGTTGCAACTGCATCTACTCTCCAAACTTGCACATAACTAAATTTCTACAGTTTCGAGTTGTGTGTGTCCAAATGAACTCTGGAATCCTGTATTTATACTACTCCTCCTTAGTTTTCTGGGCCTACTTCTCATTCTGGAGGCTAAAAACTCAATATTAAATATTTCCTTTAGACAAGTGGTCTTATAGGGTTATGTCCAATGATTTAGGGTTTCTTCTTACTTCCTGAAATATTATATTTTTGTCAGGGTTACACGTGGAGATTAATACCTCCCACAACTACCATAATATCAACACCCCTCCCTTGAAATTATATGTCCCAAGTAATGGATTTGTCTCTAATAAAAATAACACGTACTTAACATATCATATAGTTGATGCTATCTTAGTACTTGTACTACCAATATTATATGTTTATTATTCTCTTCTCTAACCTGGAATAAATAATAATGTCATCTATGAATACAATGAAAAACTTATTCAATTATTTTTAAATATACCATTCATTAAGAACATGAATATAGTTGGTGTAGTTTCTAGTCCAAATAACACTACTACAAATTCATAGTGTTCATAGCTGGTTCTAAAAACTATATTGTTGATGTATTCCTCCTTTATCCTTACCTTATGGTAACCCTACCTCAAGTCTATCTTTGAAAATATATTTTCTCCTCTTTTTCGATCAAATAAAACATCAATTCTAGGTAGAGGATATTTATTCCTCATAGTGACATTGTTCAACTATCTAAAATTAATACATAGCCTCAAAGTTCCATATTTATTCTCCACAAACAATATTGTCTCCCGAAGGTGAGACACTTGGGCATATGTACCCATTTTTAACAATTCTTCTAATTGCATTTGCATCTCCTTCAATTTGGTGTGCTCATTCTATATGGAGTCTTTGATACTGGTGTAGCTCTAGGCATTAAATCAATGGAGAAATATATATCTCCTCTTGGTGGTAAACCTGGTATATCCAAAAATACTGCTTCATACTCCTATAAAATTAGAAATTCCTTAATACTTGGCCTTTTCTCATGACTAGCTTATCCACACAAGTTGCATATAATCTGCATCCTTTCCTGAAACATCTCTTTATCTATAAGGATGAAATCTGTCTTAAATAGAAATGGGTCTTGAAATTCCTTTCACTGTCCTTTGATTCCCTTCTTCATCAAGACAAATAGAAGTATTGTTATGGGAATATAGAAAAAAATTCCATATATGTAATGATCCCAAGCCAATTTTTTGCTTGGAATCACTAACTAACCACTAATTTGATTATTATTTGTTGTGTATGCAAGTTGGCCATGAACATTTGGCCTTAGGGTTTATTTGGTTATCCAACCACATATTTATACAAGCATCATTGTAATCATATGAAGATCATCAATATTACACAAGATAGGAACCACAAGCAAATAGATGAACTTTATTATAAGAGAGAAAGCACCTAATACAATAGAGAAGAATATCTGAAGTAGATGGCTTCAAGACAATAATGGAGCTGCATACAAAATGATCCAAGAGATACAAATCGAGCCTCCCAAAGGATGCAATAGGATATGAGTGCTCAACTGCAAAACCAGAGTTTCAACCTAACCCTCAAGCAACTGGTACGACCCTGTTGATTGCTAGTATGGCCTGCTGAAGACAATGACACCAATGGTTCGGCCCTCCTAAAGATCAATCTCTCCAAATGCTGCCAAACCCTCCTCAATGATAGATCAAGACAATGGAAGCTTCCTCCTGAAGTATGGAGCTCAAACACTGAAGCTTCCTCTCCAATTTGCAGAAACCCTAGGATGGTACGACCCTCCTACAACCCTAAATATGGCCAATAGTACGACCTAGATGAATGTGGGCTCTGAATAGTTTGAAACTCTGCCAGATGATAGATTGGGCACCTATAAACACTTGATAGAAGTCTCAAGGTCAGATCTAGCCTCTAGCCTTCTAGATCTGAGAAATACTGAATCACAAGTCATACCCTTCCTCCTGAAATCATCCTAACTTGCAGTAGATGATAGGGACATGATAACTCGTCCAGGAAGCCCTCAAACTGATGAGTAAAGGCTTGCAAGAAAAACCCTAATGATGGAATCCTTTCAATCTTCCTCCCTATGCTGGATCGAACTCTTCCTTCACAATTGGTGCACCCCTGCAAGAAAACCCTAGCTAGTACGACTCTGCTGATCCAACTGGTACAACCCTGCTAGTCCTCCTGAATATATGATGATGATAGAATGGTGTGGGTGGAGTATTTCATCCCTAAGACCAAACTTGGAGCAAGGTAAGTGGAATCTTTCACCACTGATTTTCTCACTAGGGTTTGTAATATCAAAACCCTCAAAACTATATGCTCAAGAGCATCAACAAGAAAATACCAAAATCCAGAATGAATAATAGTTGTGCCTCAACCTTCTCTTTATACTTTTCTTCTATTTCTCTGTTGAGTTAGGTTAATCCCTAGGGTTAACTCCCAACTCAACCTCCAATTCTTCTATTCCTTCATTGATTTATATTTTAACTCTTTTTCACCTTTTTATTAAGTCACCTTAAGAATATAACCTTAGTTTGGTTGACCCTTCCCCTTAGTGTGAGACTATGGCCTAGTGGGGATGCCTAGGCCACTGAGTCTTCTCAAAACCTCTTCATCAAGAGGTGGGGGACATTATAGTCTCCCTTGCTAGAAATTGATTTCCCTCAAGCAATTCCAAACCTGTTTCTCTCACCACTTTTTCATTTTCCCATGTGGCATCCTCAATGGGTAGATCCTTCCACCTGATCAAGTTCTCTTTGATGCTTCTCTTCCTGAGCCTCTTCTCTCGAACCTCTAGTATCTCTTCTAGAACCAATACAAGATACCCCTCTTCATCCATGGGAGGTAGTATCTTGATGGGTGTGATGTGTTGGCCGATGGCCCTCTCCAGGCAGGACACATGGAAGACATTGTGTATCCTGTTGTCCTGTGGAAGCTCCAGCTCATAAGATATGGCCCCTATCTTCCTGCTAACTCTGTAGGGCCTGAAGAAACATGGTTGTATCTTCTCTTCTCTGCTTATTTTTATAAAAGCTTGTCTATATGGTTGGAGCCTTAGATAGAATAAGTCACCAACCTCAAAAGTATGCTCAACTCTGTGCTTCTCTGCTTGGACCTTCTACTGGTTTTGTGCGCTCTGTAGATGATCCTTCAGCTCCCGAAGAATGTCTTGGCTCTGTTGTACCCAATCTTGTACCATAGATGCCTTTCTATCACCGAAAGAAGTCTCTACAAAAGATAGCATATCATAGTTGTACAAGGCCCTGAATGGTGACATGCCTATGGCCACGTGATGGGTGGTGTTGTAGCAGTACTCTCCTAAGTGCAACCATCTGACCCACACCTTCTGCTACCCTGATACATAATTCTTGAGGCAACTTTCTGCCCACTTGTTGACTATCTCGGTTCACCCATCCGTCTAAGGGTGATAGCTAGTACTAGGGTTCAAGGCCGTACCAACCAATCTGAACAATTCCTACCAAAAGGTACTCATGAACCTGCTATCCCTATCACTGACAATGGTTTTGGGTAGGCTGTGCAACCTAAAAATATCCCTGAAAAACAGTTCGGCCACCTGCGTTGCGTTGAAGTCTATGGCTATGGAGAAGAAGTGTGAAAACTTCGTCAACCTGTCCACCACCACAAAAATGAAGTCCTTCCCCTATGTTTTTGGTAACCCGGTGATGAAATCCATGGATATGATTTCCCATTTGTGCCCTGGAATGGGTAAGGGTTGTAGTAATCCTGCAGGGTGAGTATGCTCATCCTTGATCATCTGGAATGTAGTACACTCCTTTACATGCTTTATTACATCCTCCTTGAGGCCCTTCCATGAGAACCTCTCTCTTACCTACCTGTACGTCTTACTGATCCCCTGGTGACCTACCATTGGTGAGTCATGACATGCTTGCAATACTTTTTCCTTGAAGGCTGATCCAGGAACCAAAAAGATTCGACCCTTGTAATAGATGAGGTCATTTATAACACTGAAGTTATCATCCTGTACCTATCCATCCAATAGATGACAAGCGAACTGATCCTTTGCATACTCCATCACCAAGTGGTCTTTCCAGTCAACTAATACACCTGTCGTGGAAAATATGGATGGCCTCCTAGATAATTCATCAACCACCATGTTGTTCTTCCCTTTGACAAATTTAATGACAAAGTCGTAGGCCTATATTCTGCTTACCCATTTTTGTTGCCTCTCATTTAAGACATTCTGTTCCAATAGGTATTTAAGACTATTATGATCTGATTTGACCACAAACCATGCACCTACCAGATATTATCGGAATTTGGCTAGTGCATGCATGATAACCAACATTTCTTTGTCAAAAATGTTGTAGAGTTGCTCAGGACCCCTGATTTTTCGACTCTCATAGGCAAGAGTGCCTATTCTACATCAGTACGAACCCTATCCCTTCTCTTGAGGCATCACACTCCAAGGTGAAAGGGAGACCGAAATCTGGAAGGGCTAGGAATGGGCACGTGCTCATCACCTTCTGCATCTTGTCCATTGTCATTTGATCTTCCTCATTCCATTTGAAGGCTCCTTTCTTAGTCAAATTGGTCAAGGGTGCACACAGCTGAGAAAACCCCTTGACAAATTTCTTGTAGTATGTGCATATGCCCAGAAATCCTCTTAACTCTGTGGGTGTCTGAGGAGTAGGCCACTCCATAATGGACTTTATTTTCTCTTGATGTACCTGTACCCCCTTTGCTCCAATTATGTGCCCCAAGTAAAGCACCTATGTCATTCCAAACTCACATTTGGACTCCATAGCATATAGTGATTGTTCCTTCATGATTGATAGAATCTGATCCACATGTCGGAGGTGTTCCTCCCACGTCTTGTTGTAAATGAGTAAGTCATCAAAAAATACCAACGGGTGATTCCTCAACTGCTTGTTAAACACATGGTTCATGCAATATTGGAACGTGGTTGGGGCATTGGTTAACCCAAAGGGCATCACTGAGAACTCATAATGGCCATAATGACACCTGAAAGTTGTTTTTGAGATGCCCTCCTCCCCCATCTTGATCTAATGATAGCCAGAACAAAGGTCAATCTTTGTGAAGTAGATAGTTTCATACTGTTCATCTAGCAACTCATCAATCCTTGGTATCGGGTACATGTTTTTTATTGTCTTTTTATTCAAGGCCCTGAAGTTGATGCACATCCTCATAGTGCCATCTTTCTTCTTAACTAGCACTACTGAAGAAGCAAAAAGGCTAGTGCTCAGCCTGATGTGCCCCATGTCCAAAAGTTTCTTGATGGCCTTCTCTATCTTGTCTTTGTACTTCTTCAGATGCCTGTATGGTGTGGTGATGACTGGTTTAGCTCCTCCCTAGAGCTCAATAATATGTTCAAATCCCCCGTCTGGTGGCACCCCTGGAGGAATCGGTCCAAACACCTTGTGGTGCCTATCAAGGATCTCTTGGATCTTTGGGGTGTAGTGAACCTTACCCTGCTCATCCACACATGCCGAAATCCTGCATTCTGCTACATATACTATCTCATCTCTTCGGAATATGGCCTCCATCCTCTTGGCCATGACCACCTTTGCAACATTCCCTGTCATGCCCCAGAGTACTACCTTTCATCCACCCTCATTTGTAAATGACATCTCCATGGTCTTGTAGTTGGTGGTGATAGGCCCCAACGTACTGAGCCACTGAACTCCAAGGATGATGTTGGTATTTAGGAGGTCCATGACATAGACATCCTATACTATCTCATGCCTACCCAGTGTAAGCTTCATACCAGGAATGTACTTGTCACAAGGCACAGTGATTCCACCTACCACCTCCACCTTGAACCCTTCAAACTCCACTGTGGGTATATGCCTCCTTTTCAGCAACGATGAATCAATGAAGTTATGAGAGGCTCCCCCATCAATCAGAACCGATACCTTCTGTCCCTGCAATACTCCCCTCATCCGGAAGGTGTTATATTTGGGCACTCCATTGATAGATGCCAAGGTGGATTTATCCTCAGCCATACTATCTTATCCTGTGATCTCCTCCTCTACTGTCTCAATGGTTTCGGCCTCAATGTTCTGTATCTGTCCGATCTCCTCCTCTTTCTCGTTGTCTGAAGTGACTTCTATGTAGTGAAATTGACCATGACCCATGCATTTGTGTGTTGGGTTCCATGGTTCTTTGCAAGTGAAGCAAAGTTGCTTCCTCCTCAATTCCATCTTGGTGTTCTCATCCACTCTGCCATGGCCCTTGTCAAAACCCCTTGGGTCATGTCCTCCCTAGTTCATTGGAGGCCTTTGGTCTCTTCCTCCCATGTTAAGAGGTGGTCTGGGTATAAATTTCGGCTTAGAAGATGGTCCTAGGTCCCTCGTCCTCCAGATAGAATCCTATAGGTTGGTAGGCTTAAAATCCTTTACCCAACCCTTCAAGGGCTCCATCATCCCCTCAGTGAAGATAATCATGATTCTGGTTGGTGATATATCTTGCACCATCATGACCAACCTCTGAAATTCTTCAATGTATGCCTCAACCATACCTGTTTGTTTAAGTTGTGTGAGCTCTGTATCCCCTTGATCAAATCTATCAATGCGCGTCTAAGTGAATTCTATGTAGGACACTATCTGATTGTGTCCTAGTGTTGTGAGTCCATGGTACCACCAATCATGAGCCTTTCCATCTAGGTACATAGTGGAAAATTTGATGGATTCCATCTCCCTAATGGGATTAAGCTATAGATAGGTATCCAACTTTTGCACCCATGCATGTGCTGTCATCTTGGTCGTACCTTCAAAGTATGGGATCTCTATCTTCATTGTTCTTCGTTCAAACTCAAAGTTACTCTTGTGGTTCGACCTGGGATTATTTTGGAACTTGAGTTGGAAATATTGATCCAGGGACATCTGCCTCTGAATGATCATATCCAGGTCGTAGTACTCCTTAGTACACTATGCTATCTGCTCCACAAAGTTGTCCACCTGGTCCTGCTGCACCTGCTCATCTGTGAATGTGGGCAAGTATGGTCTAGGATTAGCCCTGCTACCCATTTGTCCATATGACGTGCCTCCTCCATGGCTTCCTTTGGATATGAGATCTTTCTCTGGATTATATCTAATTTCTCCATGGGATCCACCATATCCAGCATATCCACCAGATCCACCAGCTACTTTGTTTCCATATGTCTCAGGGTATTTCCCCTGATGAGTCATATGCATCAAGAGTTGAGTTATCATCGTTTGGTTCTCATCAATCTTCCTCATATTCCCATCTACCTTCTTTAAGGTCTTAGTGATTTCGGCCCGTTCCCTTCAGTTTGTCTCCTGGATTTCCTGCAAGTGATGGACCAGGTTTCTTTCTGTAAGATTTAGGGTCTTATGGAATTCAGCTTCTAAGTAGGCCAAGCCTTGTGGCTCACGGTCATCTCTCAGACCCTCCATTTCGGCTTTTGTTTCACTGGTTTGTTTCTTCCTTCTGCCCATAAATATCCCATTGTACCTCTGCATGTGTTAATTTCCCCACAGGTTTGGAGGATCGAAGCTCTGATACCACTGTAATGATCCCAAGACAATTTTTTGCTTGGAATCACTAACTAACCACTGATTTGATTATTATTTTTTGTGTATGCAGGTTGGCCATGAACATTTTGGCCTTAGGGTTTATTCAGTTATCCAGCCACAGATTTATACAAGCATCATTGTAATCATATGAATATCATCAATATTACACAAGATAGGAACCACAAGAAAATAGTTGAATTTATTATAAGAAAGCAAGCACATGATACAATAGAGAAGCAGATCTAAAGTAGATGGCTTCAAGAAAATAATGGATATGCGTACAAAATTCTCCAATAGATACAAATTGAGCCTCCCAAAGGCTACAATAGGAGATGAACACTCAACTGCAAAACCAAGGTTTCAACCTAACCCTCAAGCAACTGGTACGATCCTGCTAACTACTAGTATGGTCTGTTGAAGACAATGACACCAATGGTTTGACCCTCTTGAAGATCAATCCCTCCAAATGCTTCCAAACCCTCCTCAATGATAGATCAAGGAAATGGAATCTTCCTCCTGCAGTATGGAGCTCAAACACTAAATCTTCCTCTCCAATCTATAGAAACCCTAGGATGGTACGACCCTCCTGCAACCCTGAATATGGCCAATAGTACGAACTAGCTGAATGTGGGCTCTGAATAGTCTACAACTCTCCCAGATGATAGATCGGGCACCTATAAGCACTTGAGAGAAGTCTCAAGGTCATATATAGCCTCTAGCCTTCTAGATCTAATAAATAATGAATCACAAGTCGTACCCTTCCTCCTGAAATCATCCCAACTTGCAGTAGATGATAGGGACGTGATAAATCCTTCAAGAAGCCCTCAAACTGATGAGTAAGGGATTGCAAGAAAAAACCTAATGCTGGAATCCTCTGAAGATTCGTCCTTATGTTGGATCAAACTCTTCCTTCACAATTGGTGCACCTCTGCAAGAAAACCTTAGCTGGTACGACCCTGCTGATCCAACTGGTACGACCCTGCTAGTCCTCCTGAATAGATGATGATGATAGAATGGTGTGGGTGGAGTATTTCATCCCCAAGACCAAACTTGGAGCAAGGTGAGTGGAATATTTCACCACTGAGTTTCTCACTAGGGTTTATAATATAAAAACCCTCAAAACTATATGCTCAAGAGCATCAACAAGCAAATACCAAAATCTAGAATGAATAATAGGTGCGCCCCAGCCTTCTCTTTATACTTTACTTCTATTTCTCTGTTGAGTTAGGTTAAACCCTAGGGTTAACTCCTAACTCAACCTCCAATGCTTCTATTCCTTCATTGATTTATCTTTTAACTCTTTTTCACCTTTTTATCAAGTCACCTTAAGAATATAACCTTAGTTTGGTTGCCCTTCTCCTCAGTGTGAGACTATGGCTTACTGGGGATGCCTAGGCCACTGAGTCTTCTCAAAACCTCTTCATCAAGAGGTGGGGTACATTACAATATATCCAACCAATCCATTCTAATGAGGACACCAAATGTTCCAAAAGGTATTATGTTTAGATATGAAACAATGCTGGGACCATTCATATCTAATGGAAAACCTTTAATAGTCTCAATATTCTTTATTTTAGCTCTAGTAGATAGTTGAACCAACCATGATTTCTCATTCTTAATCTTTTTCAAATGAAAATTTTCAACCAAATTAGGGGCAATATAACTATGAATTTCTCCTAAATAAATGAAAATAACAATAGGTTTATTTGCAATCTGATGCTGGAGCATCTCCATCAACAATTCTAGAGGCTAGTTGGAGGAGAACTCAACACCCAACACACAGATTTCAAACTGTTTTTGAATTCCAAGGAGGGCGCATTATATGTTTTTGAAAGGATTGTAATTTAAATCTTTTAAATATTTCGAGGCTTGAGCCATCACATAAGGCCACCAAAGTTATAATCATTTTAATTATCAGATAAGGTTGTATAGAAACTGAGTATCGACTCATATCTTAATGTAATTTCCATTCAATGTAATAGTCCTTAGTAGATGAATGCATTAACTATGATAGGATAACACTAAGGTAGTATGGAGGGAAGGATCGATAAGCCTCTCCATGTATAAATATATGTATTTTATTCCCAAATGAGATTGCTGAATGTTGTTGTTATTGTTGCAGAATATTATCTGGGAGAGTTGTTGAATCTTATGAAGAATTGCAGAGAGTTGTATGAGTCCATGTACATATTTTACTGAATGAATACAAACAAAGAGGTTTGAATCCAAATGTATGGTGTTGTGTTCATATGAATTATTTAAGTACACGTGATGTTTCTCTATGCTCTCTGTGTTTTATATGTTTATGTCTATTTTATGCATGGATACATTTTTCATGGTTAAGTGTGGAAACCTTTGATGTTTCTTTAATTTTCATTTGTTTCTCTTCTGAGATTCCTGGTGAAAGGAGTGCATAGTTCCTGAAAGGAGTGCATAGGACGAGTCGAGATAGACTCAAAATATCATAAAAGATAATGTGAATTTACAGTTGAAGTGCAAGGAGTGAAAAATTGTTCAGTTGAAGTGAAAAGAGTGCACAATTGCTTAGTGGAGAGAAAATATAGGAGAAGACCCATGCAGGGAGTGCGTCGGGTGAACACTTTCTTTAAGTGTTGAAGAAGTATCAGAGGACAGAAGGGAAAGGAGCTCTTAAAGAAGATTTTATTCAAAAATATGTAAGTCCAAAAATTTCTCAGGAGTTCAAAAGCTGCAAGGAGTGTGCCAGAGATATGAAATACCTCAAGGACTTAAAGCTTAGGAAGGATAGTGGTCAAAATATTAAGAAGGATAAGATTCATAGTTTTAAGAGTCGAACGGTTCAGATCTGTTCGAGAGGATTTAGGTAATATCATCAGCCTTATATCTGGAGAAACAACACAGGGTGCCAGAGGTCTGAAATACCTCAAGGACTTAAAGCTTAGGAAGGATAGTGGTCAAAATATTAAGGAGGAGAAGATTCATAGTTTTAAAAGTTGAATGATTGAGATTTGTTCGAGAGGATTTAGGGTATTTCATCACCCTTATATATGGAGAGACAACACCGAGTTTAACCCTATGAGTTGTTGAGACTTCACGTGTTCAAAGAAGTCGTGGATCGAGTTCAAAAGAAAAGTTATCGAAGAATGGAAATCAAAGGTTGAGATCCATTAAGGAGTTTGTAGGAGAGTGGAAAGTTGTTGGATCAGGAGGATTTATGTAAGGATTAATCGGTGAAGTCCTTTGTACTTCACACATTCAAGATATTTGGCATGTAGAGAAGTCGGGACCCACAAATTCCCGAAGGCCGGAGTAAATCGTGGTCATCCAAAATCTTGTTGGATTACTGAGAGGAGGGGTGAATAAGTAATAGAGTAATTATAATCCTTTTAAAAACAAATAATCCAAGTCTTATCTCAATGTAGAATTATCATCCAATAATGAGTAATGAACAAATGAACAATCATACACATACACAGTACACCAGTGTTTTACGTGGAAACCCAAATTGGGAGAAAACCACATAATTCTTTTTCTTATATGTCTTGAAGAATTACATTCATTGGAAGTACCAACTTCCTTTTTTTTCCAACTGCAATTTTAAGGAGGATCCAACCCCCTAGTTTCTCAGGATACAACCTGAGGAAATCTCCAACTCCCCAATTCTTTGGCTACAACCAAAAGGAGGATACAACCCCGTATGTTCTCCGGCTACAATCGGAAGGTGGCTACAACCACCTATCCTTTCCCCGTCCAACCACCTTGAAGTAGAAGTAGAATGATGGAACCACTGTCACACTATCACTGTGAGATATACCACTATAAATCTGTACCGATAAACCTAAACCATGCATCAACCTGTACCTCAACTTGCAATTAACTTGTACCATAAACAAGTGCATCAACCATGCACCAACCTGTACCAAACAACCTGTAATCAAACTGTATCATAAAAAAGTGCAACCAACCATGTACCAAGTATGTACCAATCATGTGTCAACTACTCATCAACTATGACTCATCAATATGTACCAACATCATCAACTATACACCTCATGTATGT
>JZKD02S1827759.1:127857-140568 GCA_000966675.3 Picea glauca | reverse complement strand
AATAACATGGATGTTATCAAGGAGGTGAAATTGCAGCTATCCTCCAAATTTGACATGAAGGATCTCGGTGCTGCTAACTTCATTCTGGGAATGGAGATTAAAAGAGATCGTGAAACCAAGAAAATTTGGTTGAATCAGAGAAAATATGTTTAGACGATATTTCATAGGTTTAATATGAATGGAATTAAACTGATCAAGGTTCCTATTCCTATAGGTGTAAAGTTATCTGTAGATTAGTGTCCCAAGACATAAGAAGAAGAAGAGGACATGTCCCATGTTCCGTATGCTAGTGCAATTGGCATTTTGATGTATGCAATGGTCTATACTAGATTGGAAATTGCACATACAGTGGGAGTTTTGAGCAGGTATATGTTAGAACCAGGGAAGGAGAATTGGACAACAGTAAAGAGTGTCTTCAGGTATCTTCGTGGCACTGCCAGTTATGGATTGTGCTACCAAGGAAGACCAGGATTGGACAGAGTGGTGGACATACATGGATTTGTTGATGCAGACTGGGATGGAGATCTGGATCGTAGATGATCTACAAGTGGGTATGTGTTTAACCTATTTGGAGGAGAAATCAGTTGGATGAGGAAAAGACAAGCTGTAGTGGCACTCTCAACTATATAAGCTGAATACATGGAAGCCACTCATGCAAGCAAGGAAGCAGTATGGTTACAAAGATTATGTTCAGGTATTGGGTTGGTACAACAAGCAGTGAGATTATATTGTGACAGTCATAGTGCATTCTTCCTAGCAAAGAACCCAACTTATCATTCGAAGACAAAACATATTGATGTTCAGTATCACTTTGTGAGAGACATGGTTGAGGAAAAGAAGGTGTTTCTGGAAAAGGTTGAAACTGTGAAGAATGTTGCAGATTCATTAAAAAGTGTGTGAGCACAAAAAATTTCTCTTGGTGTAGAGTAACAATGGGCATTGCTGCCCCTGGATTGTTGACTATATAATCTCGTGGACCCCTAGATGCAAAGAAAACAAGAAGTGGGAGAATGTTGGGTATGTTTTATATTCTTTGCATATGTGTGTGTGGGTCTGTTATATTCGAAAATTGCATCTGACGATCCCTCTATTAGTGTTCTTTGTGTCATGTGCGCTGGGCGGTTTTTTCTATTTTTAGCGAATTTTTCTATTTTTAGCGGTTTTCTAAATTAATACCGGATTAGAAGTTGTTTGTATAGAACTTTTATTAATTTGGCTGAATTATTCCCCCTGAGTTGGAGTTCCACATGTGTGACCTGGGTTGATTTTGGCTAACTTTTCCGCATGCTGACGTCACTGCGGAGAAAACCCATGTTTCTGATTTTTGTCGCAAAGCGCGTGAATATGCTAAACAATGACTAGTACCAGAATGACAATTTTGGTGCAGAAATGTTGAACTGTTGTTATGGTACAAGAGTACTGATTGTGCTAGTACAAGAATCACACTTCACAAACAGTCATAAGTAAATCATGATATAATCATATTTTCACCACTGAAAACATAGAAAAGACGATGTATTAACCACACTAGGTAAAATGACGAATGATGACATTTAATTATGGTTTATGGTGTGTATTAACAACGAAATGTGGGAAAAGTTGTAATAATGATTGTTTTTGTATAGCACAAAACATGGAAAAAGTGGAGCTCAACATCGAATTCACTATTTCTTTGATCTTATTTAGATTTCTCTGCAACATATCTCTTTACCTCCTCAACTTTGTATAGAATAAGCATCAAATGGTGACCATTCTATTTTCACAGTCCACATTGCTAGCTTCATCTATTCTTTTCTGTCATATCTTATTCCTTGATTTATTGCATAGTCATGTTTCTGTACAAAGACTCATTGACACATAGAGGCATACAACAAACAATATTATTTTCCACAAAGTTGTCTTCGTTCAGTTTCCAATCTCACCATAATTGTGCAACTTGAGTTCTCGATGGTTGATTGTTCACAATCATCATATCTTCATACAAAATTTCATTTTTGCGCATCTGAATAAATCATTTTCTGGACGCTTCCTTTGTTTGTGTTTCATTCCTTTTTCCTTTATTCACACAGAGCCAATAAAGAAGCTTCTTTATATCCTCTTTGGATGTAGTAGTTTGAATTCTTCCTTTTTCCTATCCATGTATTTGTGTTAATGATTTTGGTTTGATCCTTGTAATTGCCAGTCTCCCCCTACCTTTGATATCAATGACATCCTTTAACACAATTTCCATTTCCAACATGACATATCCTTTGATATCAACAACAAATGCATAATCTTATTAGCTCACAAAGACATAGTCTCCCCTTATCATTGATAATAGTCAGTACCCCCCTTCTTGTAATATTAATGACATACTTTGAAACCAATGACAACACATTTTCAAGAGTTTTTTCTCACTCATGCAATCAAGCTCAATGATCAACTTCTACCTCCCATAGAAGAAAATATTCTGAGAAACAAGAAAAATTGTATTTGGTGTAGATAAAGTTCATGATGGTGAGTGTTTTGTTGGTTTTTTCACTTGGGTGAGAAAAACAACAACACTTGCATGTCTAAGTGAGCCTACTAGACAATAATTTTTTTTTTGAGTGGGTTAGATAATCCAAACACATATGAAAACAAATAAATAAACTAAAACAACTGAGAAATAAATGTTAGAAAGATTGAGAAACTTAGAACCATGAAAATCAAACAATGACCAACATAATGCTACCAATGGATCAATAGATTAGTAGGAAAAACACCATAGAGAAAGTCAAGCACTTATGAGTTGCCTCTTCCTCCTTGGGAGGGATCTTGAGTTCCCTAATTGAGATCTCTTCTCTTTACAATGGAAGAAATGGAAAATGGTGAAGAAAAACAATGCCTATTCCCTCAAGAGGTGAGTGGAATGGCCTATTGCAATGGTGCTTGAAGGCTTCCAAGAGAAAAGAGGATTCTCAAAGAAGAATTCTCATAGCATAACAATACTTTGAAGATATTGGTTTCTTAGCACACCCATGGCTCTTATTTATAGAATTCATACATGGAAAAATCTAATTGGTTCATAGTGTGAACAAGGGGCCGTTTAGGGAATCCTCTATCCCTTGACCAACCCCCAAGCTAGATTTCTCTTATATATGAGTGTCAAGTCATGTTGGGGGTCAGACTAGAAGTGGTTGAGGGGATGAAAAGGTCCATAAATGCACCATCCATAGAAGTGTGCAACTTTTCTCGTACATAGTCACAGATTTTACGCATAGTGCACATTGAGACCTGTGTTGGCCTGCACACTTTGCGCACACTCCCTTTAGTGATTATGCACACTCTGATTTTTGACCCCAATTACATAGTTTTTTTCCTTCTGGATGAATTTTAGTGTTGTAGGTGGACTAATTGTTGTTGGCATTGATATTTTTCCTTCACCATTTGTATGCAATGTTGCAGATGATTTTTCAGTGATAAAAAATGCCCCCCAATGTGTGAGGTTAGGAGCATACGTATAGTCGAAATACATCAATGTTTATTTTGATAAGATTTCCATTGTAATGAAGAGTGAAGAGAGGAATTGCAAGAGAGATCCACTCGAGAGATAGGGAAAACTGTGGGACCCAAACCTTTCTCTAGGGATAAAAAATAAAATCTATGTACAAACAAGGCGGGAATGCCCCATGCTCGTGTCATGAAAATGAAATGTGAGACTTTAACTGAAGATGTATGCTGACGTAGATAACTACAACGCCCTCGGGGGTGGTTGATAATGGAAGATGGTAGTTTTGGATGGTGAACAAACTCTGAAGTGAGACAAGGACAACTGTAAGAATTGTCGATGACTCGTAGGCATTGATGGCTTGCTGAATTCAAAGGTCTTTGGCTGGTATGAAGCAACAACAATAGTCACATGGTAAGAGCCACCATAGCATGAGAGTTTTCTGAAGTTTAATTTTATGGGGGTCAACGAAATCAGAGAGAAATGATGATTCTCTATGTGTTGTCCGAGACTCCTCATTGTAAAGGTAATGAGAGTCAATATAGTGTTTCCCTTCTGGAAACTGTGTTGATGTCGACATGAAGGGAGACGTGACTCCAAGAAGAAAAGGGCTTCGTGAAATCCACTAAGATGATATCAAGTATTGATGGTTAATATGAATGAAGTCAAGATTCTGGGAGACTCAAGACTGCTCTTGGTTGGGGAATTTTGAAGGATGATTGGCAACAACCATAAAACTAGATCTAGTTTTAGGAGGACGACTAGATATGGGGTTAAATTGTGCTAGAGGCTAACAAAGTGGAAAAACTCAAAGATCATGGGTATATGGAATTGGGATAATCAGTGTTCGTGAATGATGTCGGTATGAAAAGAGAGTGGATGCCCTAACCAAGGGCAACATGGGTTGCTTTTCCAGGAAAAAATGTCATCAAGGGTGACGAAAAAAAAAATAAGTATATGATGGAAACAAAGGATTTTTACAATTACCAAAGAAATAAAGAGTAATTTGGGTTGAGTATACAGATACAGAAACATGTGCCCCAGTGAAAGATGGCTTGGTTTGTTAAGGCACAAGTTTTTGAAATAAAACTAGTGGAGGGTGGGGGCCCCATGGGTGGGTTTCTGTATTAGGTAAATGGATGGTGGAAAATTTGCAGATGGGAAAATTGATGGTGGATGAGATGGAAGGATAATGAAACTACAGAGGTGCAGTCAACAAAACCGATATGATATGACCTGAGAGTCCATTGGGAAAAAGAAGTATGGGGTTCATTCTTGAAAGCGCATAAGACTATCGAGACTCCCATCCCTATAGGGTGAAATCAGTATGAGTGTCAAGTTGCCAATGGGAACTATAAATGGGACAACTCATATGGGGGAGAGTGCTACCGGGTGAAAGTACCCAAATGTAGCAGAGGTAAAGGTACTGTAGAGTCGGATGTAAGGACCATAAAGGTAAACATTAGAGGGAATGACTAGGATATGCAATTGATTTATAGAGGGAATAATTACATGCCAGTGTTGAACATATACCTGAAGGGGTTGTAAGATTGCGGAAGAAGTACATGCACACATGAAAACCAAATACCTGACGTGAACAATATTTGATGATAAATAACATATAAAAACTATTTGATAAAATTGAACATGAGCATGCGTACCTGAATAAGACGTGAAAAAAATGATTCTCTGGGGCCAAGTACATAAATGACTCGGGGAACATGAATGTGTAGATGACAGGACCAGGATCCAATGGCTGAAAATGGATTGGAAAACAAAGCCTATGGGCTCTTGTAACATAGTGTGGAAGTTGGGAAAAAGTGGCTATATATGGTTGGTGGGCCCACAATGCCACCTCATTTGTACCTATCACTGTTGTTGAGATGTCGAGATAGCTGTGAGGAGATTTGGATATTACAGGAGCATGAGGCTACCGATGCGGGAGTGGAGAGAGATAGGTTAGTGGTCCTATCCTCCTGCATGTTTTGAATTTCCTAGTATGTAGGTAGGGGCTGTATGGAGGGTCGTAGAGGGTTTTTTTTAGGTAGGGGCCCACCAATAGGTGGGAAAAGGAGGAATAATCGCACACATGTTTGCGAGTATAATCTCTTTTCCTGCGCATAATGTGTGGATATGTTAGACACAACCGTGCATGTGGGCATAGGGTTTGAGCACACATGCACGCATGAGATGTGCGCATGTCTGAATGACAGCCTTGCATGCATGCACAACTGTTTCTGAGAAAGCTGTGCATTAGTGTGCAGTTATGAATAGAACAGGTGCGCACATGTGTGAACCTGTCTGGGTGAAAGCCGCGCACCATGGGCAAGGATAAGGGGTTGTAATTTTTAAGATTTTGATGCTTTTTTCTGGATGATGAGGCTGATCAAGTGATTCTATGTGGATGCAGGTGATCAACAGACTATGATAGCACGATGCCTGTGCACTAGAGAGAGCGCGACTGGGACTGTTTACAGGAGGCAGTGAGAGCGCATCCGGGTGTTCGGAGATACTTGGAAGCCTGCGGGTCACTCAAGTTCTTTGACTGCCCTCTGATATGGTCATAGAAGTTCCTGCTTCAGTATCTGATTGGGATTTGTAGCACTGATCTACAATGCTTCATTGTTAGAGGTGAGCAATTGAAATTATCGTCCACCGAGGATGTGTATTTCCTAACGGGGTTCCCATTATGTGGGATGGCCCTTCCTATTGACCCCCAGCTATCGGGGGAGGATCAAGTATGTGACTTGGCAGATCCCCACTGCTCTCAGTCGAACCCTATGTCAGGTTCGATCATCCATATTGAGGCGATTGATGACCTCTTGACGGAGTGCATCACTGCTATAGTGGTGATGATCTATGGATCCTCAAGGACTCAACAGATCTCTGGTAGTCAGTTGAGGATAGTGGAGTGGGTCCTGGATGGGGACTTGTTTACATGGGGTGTGCTTCTACACACTAAGATGATGGGCTAGGTGAACTGGTGTCGGTGAGCTGACTATAGTGACTTCACAGTCGGGTCCATTCTGGTGGCCTAGTTCCTAGAGAGGGTGTCTCTGTTGCACCGGAGGATTATTCTCGAGCCCACATGGCGATGAGAGTCGTGACTAATGTGGTTGGCCCATGTGTTGGCCCGACATGGAGGTGGGGAGGGTGGCCACTATTTCATGACCATGGTGGCACATGTGTGGCGAAATATTCCATAGATGAATCTGAGGTATTCATCTGTGGGTATGGACTATTGTCATGACCCAGACATGATGCTGCCTCCTGGGGAGGACTGGGATCAATGATCCAGGTGGATATCGGTGGCCACCCACCTTCTCCAACTGGCCCAAAACATGTTTCGGGCAATTTTGGTAATTTACTATTTTTAGCAGTTTTTTTGGGTCCTGAACTTCCGAGGCCATTTTGAGGCCCTAAACGATGTTTTTTTGGGTATGTTGCTCTCACAAAATGGCATCTACGATGCTATTTTTTCTCAAGCGTTGTAGGCCTCGGATAGATCTTTCCAACGAGCTATCAAGCGCCCCAAACGGAGATCGTATGCAAAAGTTACGCCCCTAGAAAGTTGACGTATCAACTACCCCCATCGAGGCCCACAAACCTTTTGGATTTTCATCTTCTGGGGTTAGGGTTTTGGATTTTACTTATGTTAAAAAGGCCCTTAGAGCCTCATTGTAATAATCGTCTTCTCATGGATGCGAGTAGCCATCACATCTCTTCTCAGAGATAAGCTACCACTATTCTAGCGAGTCTTTCACTCTGTATTTTACAGTCTCTGTACATTTCTTTGATTAATAGAAATCATGTATTACTGTATATCTGTGTTTATGGTTGCATCTCTGATACATTTCTGATATATTACTGGATATACACGATATCTCAGTGCATTTCTTATTATATCTCCGCTCTCATTTCATGCCGAAAATAATCCGGATCAATCAACGAGGTATGTTTTTGTATTATGGTTTTATTTTTTTTGATTTCTATAGATAACAATGATTATATATGTATATATGGATGCTGAAACTATATATAGTGTTGTTTTGTAGATGTGGGACCTTGAGGCTGAGAGGCAGAGGTGGTCAGGGAGCCGACTCATCGGGGGTCAGTGCGACTGATGCCTGCGGAGCCGAGGGTGGGACAACGACGATGACGAGATGACGTTGGTGCTGGACCAATGAGAGAGACATAAGCAGAGGCCAGGGTGATGCTGGAGGACCTGCATTGACACTTCGAGTGGGTTCTCTAGGGTGTACCAGAGGGCATGTGGGCCTACGTACAGGACAAGGAGGTATTGGAGCAGTGCATGGGAGTTTCGCCAGAGTAGCAGACCTTGATCTGTCGAGTAGCAGTGGCAGGGGTAGCAATGATTGGGTGGCTGCCTCCTGGACCTGGAGGGCCCCCAGCTGGTGGGGAACCTATGACCGATAGAATACCTACGAGAGGAGCTCTAGGGGCACCTTGAGTGCCTATTTTTGTATATACGGGCTTGGGAGCCCATTTTTTGTATAGGGTAGTTGATACCCACTTTTTTACTCATAGGGGTGGGGGTGATTCATAATCCTACGGGAAATTTGTACATGTATATTTTTGTAAACACTTAAGACATTTGATTATATATATATATATATATATATATATATATATATTGGATCATTCATATCTCTATGTGTTATGCTTTAATGTATGATGTTGTTTCTATGTGTTTTGACAAATGTATGACGTTATTTATAAAATGATGTTTAATGTGATAAATGCCAATCTAATACTAGGCTAGCCCAGTGATCTGCTAATTGATTGAGTTGTCTTGGAATATGTGTAAATGTGATTGAATCAAAGTTGCAAGATATGAGTCTAAATTGCTTTTTATTTGTGAAAGAGGCAAGGATCGTGAACATGATATACATTGTTGAGCTACATGACGACAAGATGGGAATCTATTAGAATGCTAAGATGACAAATGTGGTGGTGACTGGCCTTGGTGAGGAGACCAATGACGATGTCATATTCATCTTGGTTCTTGGTGCTCGAGCCCATACGTATGCCACTAGAGTGGAGCAGAACATGTGAGGGAGTATAGAGGGCCCAAGTCGCCGAAGTGAGATTCTGGGTCCAACGGCTGGCACCGTCAGTGTACCCAATGTGGTAGGCCGATGGATGATGCATCTGTCAATAAAACGGATGAGAGATCATACATGAGGAGTGGTGGCGATAAATAAGACTTAAAACTCTACAAAAGTGTACAAAGAAAAACCTAAGGTAGGGGGGCTATGCTTAGGCATAAAAGTTCTTCAAGTATAACCCGTTGATTGGTTCTTTGAGAGGGTAACCTTTTGGAGAGGCCAATATGTAGGCTCCTTTAGTGAGACAGTTTTGGATGATGTAGGTTCCGTCCCATAATGACTTGAATTTCCCATGTCCAAGAGTATTGTGGGTGATATTGTAGGCTAACACAAGATCACCTTTGTTGAATGAGTAAAGGTTGACATGGTGGTCAAAAGTGGATTTGGACCATTTTTTAGCTGCCTCATTGTTTTGTAATGAAGATTGACTATCTTCATCAAGTGACTTTAAGGTTAGCAGAATCTGTTCCATTGGAGCAGTGCCAGGCAATAGCTTGATGGAAGTGCGTAATGTGGGGATTTCACACTCGATGGGGAGAGTGGATTCAATTTCATGGACGAGGTGGAATAGTGTAAAACCAATGGAAGTTTTGATTGTCGTATGATAAGCCTATAACGTGGAAAACAACATATGATGCCAGTTAGTCTTATGTTTTTTAACAATACATTGTAGCATGGTTTTGAGGACTTTGTTGACAACCTCAACTTTTCCATTGGACTGAGGGTACTATGGGGAGGCGAACTCATGGGAGAAGCCTAATTTTGAGGAGATTTTTTCACAGATATCGTTCTCAAAATTTTTACCATGGTCAGACACTCACTGTAGTGGGAATCCAAACTAGGTAATGATGTGGTTAAAGAAAAAATGCGTTGTTGTGTCAGTGGTGTTGTTGAAAGCGGGCATGGCTTCGACCCATTTGGTAAAGTAATCTACAACCACGACAATGTACTTGTGTCCATTACTAGATGGAGGATAACAAGTCATAAAGTCTATGCCCCATTTACAAAAGGGGTCAGTTGTGATGAATGGATGTAGAAGAGTTGATGGAGCTCGTGCTTTGTTTTCATAGAGATGGAATTTGTCGCATCACTTGACAATGTGGATGTAGTCATGAAACAATGTGGTCCAGAAGAAGCCTACTCAAATGATTTTTTGGGTGGTGGATAGACTTGAAAGGTGACCACCGCAAGCACCTTTATGGAAATCATTCAAGACTTAGTTCGCTTCTTCGATGGTCAAACATCGACAAAGAATAGTGTTGACCCCACGCCGATAGAGAACATCTTCGATGAGGAGATATAGAGGGGCCTGATGGTGAATGTGTCTAAAATAATATTGAGAGAGATGAGACCCAAACTTCTGTGTACGAAGGTAGACAAGAAGGTTTCTGTACCAGGGGTCATCAGAGGGGATGAAGAAGAGGTGCTCGTCAGGGAAATCCTCATTGATGGGGGAGTCTTTAGCGTCTGAGGGAAAAACCGTAATGAGTTTAGCTAGGATGAGAGATTTATTTCTTTTGGGAGTAGAGAATTCTAGATCTTATTCCTGGAGGATGGTGATCCATCAGGAAAAATTTCCATTAATTTTCCTGCAACTAAAAAAATACTGCACGGGGTTGGAATCTTCTACGACCTTGGTAGTTCGAAGCAGAATGTAATTTCATGGTTTTTGGACTACGAGGACAACTACAAATGCCAATTTATCATCATGATTATACTTCAAGGGTGGTCCTGAAATATTTTTACTAATGTAGTAAATCACATGTTCATGCCCATCTTCCCCTAATTGGACGAGGACTCCTGCTACTGATACAACTGAGGCTGACAAGTAGAGGATGTAATTGTGATCATAGTCTGGGGGACTAATCAAAGGATCATTGGGCAGGGCATCTTTTAAATCATCAAAAGTTATTTGAGAATGTTCATCCCATCAAAATGGGATATCATGTCACATTAGGCAGAGAGAACCATGTGCGCTATTGACGTAGTATAGGACAAAGCAGCATAAAAAATTGCCTTTGCCTTGTAGGATTTGCAGTTGGCGTAAATTCCTAGGTGGGGGAATTTACGTGATAGCTTGGACCTTGAGGCGGTCCACTGTGATGCCATTTTGGGAAAAAATGAACCCAAGGAGGCATCCGACAGTGACACAAAATACACACTTGAGGGTGTTCAAGAGAATATTGTACTGGCGACATCGTTGGAAAATGATGCGTAATTCGTCTAAATGTTGAGTTCGATTTTTGGATCAAGCAGTGAGGTCGTTCAAATAAGAAAGGATGATGCGAGAAAGATAATGGAAAACATAGGTCATGGACCATTCAAATGTACCACCTGTGTTCTTCATTCCAAAAGTGTAATGTCCCCGGGACATCATCCCACTGGTCGGGCAAAAGATACTGTGTGGAACAACATCATTCTCATACTTAATTAATAACATGCATTTAAATCAAATTAAACACATTTAACTCAGAGTAAGCACAAGATTAATGCTAACATAAATAATCCCTGTCATTAACAATAATTCATATGCACAACATAATACATGATACATATAAGCATCATAGGCATGCAAAACATAATATTAAGCATAAGTTGATACTTATCTTTGAAACTGTGGTAATTCCACCAGCTACGTGTAGGCCTTCCACGAACGTCCCAACCTTAGACCACACTACTCATCATGTTCAGCAGTGGGTCACCCCCAAGTTGGGACTAAGCTCCACCCAAGGCAAGGAATCCTAGTCTAGGCTGAGGTTACAGGGAAAACTGCACAAAATAACCAAAAGGATTTTTTCTAGGATGCCTTCTTACGCCCACTACTAACAGACTCTCATTCCCCACATGCCTGTTCCACCCCGGAGTATACACCTTCACAAGCATAGTCCATCAATGCTTCACCTCCCTCTCTGGGCCTCGACAACAGGCCGGATCAGGAATTCTCAGAGATCTGAAGCTGGTGCTGGACTCTCTCTTGGAGAAAACCACTTCCCAATAGACTCTCTCACTTGGAGGGAGTTGCTCACAGGCCTGACAACCTGCTTCTTCTACCACAGGCCTGACAACCTGCTTCTTCTACCACAGGCCTGAAATCCTGCTTCTTCAGCACACCCTTCGACTCAATTCAAACCGGGTGAGGGAAACCACAACAACATCAAGCACTCAGTTGACACTAGGATGACGACCACAACAGAAAACGAGCATAGTCCCGTAAATGGAAACTACCAGACGCTAAAACACAACATGCTCAAGCGATTATCCAGGTGTCAGTTTCTACAGAAGACACAAATCAGCTCATGGTATACTGGTTACAGGATGCGCGACAGGAAATTATGCAGAGGTCGAGGATGGAGGCCAAATGTAGAGACTAGACAAAATTTATGGGAATACACTGGACAATCACAGAGGTCTCGTCGTTTCAATTTTCAGTGTTGTGTGTGATATGCAGAGCTCATACGCAGAGGTCACACAGTTTAGACAACGAATGACAAAATGGAGAATGAACCCCCTCATACGCAACCGTCCGCGGAAAAATATGGGAAGTGAACCCCCAACACGGCTCATTTCCTAGGTTAAATTGCATGCACTCCAGTTGACACATGTCATCCTTGAAGCACACTCCTCCCCCTTGGAGTCACCTGTCCTTCCAAGGACATAGGATAAAACATAAATTTCACATGGTTTTGGAATAATAATAAAATATTATTCTTAAGGACTTAAGCCCTCAAGCTTAGCCCCTCTTCCTACCTCTCAGCCCCCTCTCCCTTACCCATTCTTTGGAAGCTTAGTCCCGCATCACTCATTCATCGTGGTCGGTCTGCACACAGCGGTGTTTATATTTTTATTAATGTTCTGCATGATTACATATACAAAATTAGGCTCCCGGCCTTAACACTTAGGCTCTCCAGCCTAATAACACATAAGCCCACCAACTTATATAAACTTGTCTCACTATCCTATAAAACATAATTACAATTCATAATGCAAGCTTTATACTTCATATGTTGGATCATGTTGTCATTGATGCCAATGGTTTGATTACTTGGGAGATTGTTGGATCATATGTCATTGATGTAAATGGTTTGGTTTGATTGATGTCATTGGTTGATGCCA
>JZKD02S1827759.1:93263-120776 GCA_000966675.3 Picea glauca | reverse complement strand
TCCACAGCACAAGAAGCAGATGGATAAAGAGATTGGCAAGAATGGAAGAGGAGATTCCATCATCGATGTGAGTCAAGATGATTCACAAGAGGAAGATTTTCAGCAGAAAAAGTCACCATTGAGTTGGCTTGGTAGGAAATGGTTGGATTTGTTGAGCAAGTAAGGCTTGCATTTTTCTATTGTAAATGCACTTTTCAGCGTTATGTGTGCATTTATGTTGAGAGTATGACAACTTGCAGTAGTTTATCATAACTTGTATGATGCAAGTTTGCATGTGAATGCAATTCATTTGAAGGCATTTTTGTTGTTGAACAACTTCGCCAGGAGGATGTAAAAGATTGATATGATGTTCACTTGTTACAGCCATATATATTTTTCATATTCATCTCTTATGTACCCACATGATATGGGGTTTATGTACTTATGTTTGTACCGGAAGGAGAGTTGAAGAGTCATGCATATGCATTTGTTTTTCTGTATGTGTAAGCAGTGAACCTGGTGATGGTTCATCATGAATGATTCATGATTGTAACATGATTGTGTATCATGTATGTTGACTTGTCAGATTGGGAAGGTTGATATGTTTCAAATGAGATTTGACTTGTGTCGATGTTGTCTTAGCAACTATGTTGTGTTGATCATGTTTTTCGACTTGTGTTTAGTCGATGGTGTTTGTTGGCTTGTAAGTTGATTTTGAGTACACCAAGATGTAGGAAAACACCATGTGCCTTGATGAAGTACAAGATGCGACAGTTTGTTTGAAGAGCAAAAAGAATTTCTTGGCATCATTTTTCACTCTTGTATAAATTTGTTTTCAAGATTGATGGTTTTCTTGGCTTGTGACAAGATGTCGCAGGAAAGGTTTTGCATCCATTAGAGAGTTGATTGTGTTGATGCTAAAGAGTTCACAAGAGGGACTTGATTCTCAGTGGGAAGGTTGGCAGTCTTCCAAGCAAAAAGAGAACAGTGGGTCAGCAGCAGCCAGAGAACAGTGGTTGAGGGACACAACCAGTTGCAGTGCAAGGCATGTCAAGGTATCCAGGTGATTGTCGAAAAGACTTTTCAAGTAGAATCAGTTGATATAACTTGAAATTTGAAGAGTATTGAATCTTAGACAGATAATCATAAGCTTTTGTGGGTCTAAAATCCTTTCAGTGGGAAGGTGTGATCAAAATCTGGACCAGGGGTCAAATTTTAGCTCAAAAATCAAAGTTCTTGGAATTGCCTCAAAATGAATGAGAGTGTATCCCTCATCATCATGAACCCAATGCAACTCGTTTGGGTTCAAACGTACGTCGAGAGAGAGAGATATCACGATCTGTTCGAATCGTCAAACAGGTAAAAAAAGGGACGCTGACTGTGCAGTCTGTACAGTCTGTACGGATGCTGACATGGCATGAACGTACGCTAACGTGGTAGAGGTGATGTGGTAGTTTTGGATTGGATGATAGTTGGATGAATCATTTGACGACACGTGGCATTATTTTGGCAAGTGTTTTGGTGCCACGTGGCCCAGTCATGGGCTGCCACGTGGCACCCCGTTATTGGCAATGGTTGTTCAAAAATTTATGGCGTCCGTGGGGATAGAACCCCAGACCTCCTCCCACCATGTAAGCTTTAAAAAAGTCTGCCCTGCCAACACACCATGCGTTAGTTCTTGTTATACAAATGGTATTTTATTTATTTGAATTTAATTAAAGTTTGATTTGGGGCGCATCCGGGCTGGGGCTTAGCTGCAGCCCCCGGTCACACACTTTATCATATGACCATTGTATATACATGTGCACACGAATATGTAATGAAGCCCGCGGTCATATGTATTACCATATGACCTTAACCTTGGCACGGGGGTAAATTCGTTTTGTAACAAACGATTAGCCCATGGTTTCGGGTGCTTACCCATGTGCCCATGAGCTTGGCGGTTAGGGGCTAGCCGCGCCCTAACCATCCTACAGTTTGATCCATTTTTTGATTATGCGCATGTTATAGGTTTAAGCACGTGTTTTGGATCATGTTTTCTGGGTTCAACGTACAAGAGGTGCATTTTGGCGAACTAGAGACAACAAGCTTGAAGGAAGAGAATGGCAAGAGGCCTATCTTCATTTTTTTGGCCGAATGAGGTGCTATAAAAGCCCAACTAGGGGTTTTTGGATGTTCTGAATCCATTGACACTATTTTCACAGCCATTTGAAGACTTATTTTGCAGGTTTTTAACCATTGAAGTTTCAAGAAGCTTCAGGGAGCTTGAAGCCCTCATTGCTTGAGGTCATGTTTTGGTGAGGCCAAGTTTGCTTTCTGTAACTGAATAGTCATTTTTGGCTAATTGTTATGCTCTGAACACATTGGGACAGGTTTCATAGGATTTTGAGGACTTTTACAGGTGTTTTTTCCATAGAGAAGCTCATGGAAGCTTAAGGCCACATGTAGAAGAGGTCATGCCCGGATGAGCCATGATCCATTTTCAGAGTTTTATTAGTCATTTTTGGGGTTTTTATGTATTCTGATCCCAATGGTACAACCATAATTTCCATTGGAGTTGAGCAGTATATTGTAAAAGAATTTTTGACAATTAATCCCAGAGAGCCAAGTCCATTGATGGAGGCTCACGGAGATGTAGCCCGGAGAGGGGTGAACTCCTTTATCATGTTGTTCTTGTTGTGAGTGTTTGCTAGTTATTATTTGCTGCAAGTTATTTTTTCTGTTGTATTTATGAAAACAACATATTTAATCTTGCAAAGACCTCCTACATAAAAATTTAAAAGAAGATACATAAACTTGGAACATAAATTATTCTTGCATATTTTTAACACATGGAGCAAGGTCCTGTAAAGTTTATTTTAATGAAGTAGAGGGTGCTTGCATAGAATAACAAGTCAACCTTCTATTTTCAGATCAATTATCTTCCCAATTAATTGGATGCCTTCCTTTTCAACCTGAACACTACACCAAGAATATAATTCTGTGGTGATCATTAGTGTTAGAAAAAAGGTTGCAGCCCAAGTTTTATTTAAAAGTAGGAAGCTTTTAGTACCTGTGTGGCTCATAACCTTTCCATATCCATACCTTGCCATATCCAACCAGGTCCTGGTCTCATACATGACTAGCTTACTGGCATTTATTCCTATAACCAGTTTTTTTTATCTTTATTCTTTGGTCATTACCCCATAACTAAATTAACATGACATTCTACTATGTCAGTGTGCGCAGTCAAAAGCTAAAAAGATTTGAATTAATATAGGCCTCCATCCTTTACTACATCCAATGGTATGCATTTAGTAATATAATCATGTGATTTTATAAAATGACTCTAGATGAGGAAATTCTTACCTAAATTTCCTTTCGACAATTATGCAAAAAGAGTAATAAAACTCATTCTTGCATGACTACCATTAATTAATTTTATACTACCTGAAAGTCTGATAACAATAGGAGCTTTCATGCTTCTTTTATCAAACTTATAACCAACACTTCAATGCTCTGTTGCTTCCTTCCTTATGAAACAACATCACCAACAATACTTGCAACATGCAAGCATTCTTTCCTTTGGCTGACCCAATCAAGCCATAACATACTTGCTGCCACATAAATTGTAGCAACTTCTTTCTCCCTATAAAACTTTTCCTTGTTGATCCCAGGAGTCTACAATTTTTCCCGAATTCCTGAATCTTCTTGTGCTCTCCACTGTAATCACTGTGCATGGTTATTCCTGCCCTGAGCACTTTCAACGTAGTGCCCCCACCTCAGAGGGGTCTTCTAACCTACTGGTCAATAGATCTTCAACTCTCGGAGCTGGAGCAACTCTTCGAGTCCCTACTAGAACCTCCACGGAACAAATCCACAAGCCTTGCACGAAAACTCACCTGCGAGAACTAGCGGCGGCACAAGTTTCTCCTATGTGGCCACCGACTATGACCACACACCTATCCACAAGGCATTTTGAGATTTTGTGTACTGGGTGTTTCGATATGAGTCACCTTCGACTCTCTCTATCCCCAAAATCTGAAACAAGAGTCTAGCGTGTGCTAGCTCTTCCATTAACTTCCATCGTCGTGACTTCTAGCTATGACCTGGGGCCCGAACTTTCGAGCACTATGGGACTTTACCCTTCGTGAAATTCGAGGATTATCTCTCCTCCTTTATCCCGAGGTCCAAACTCCCGAACCCCATTCGCCTCAGATCAATGGTCCACAAATTTCCGGGTTCGACGGTCCAAATCAATTCCTCGCGAATCGACAATTCACGTTTCAGGGTTTTGAAAAGCAGTTCCCCTCTTTTCTTCTGATCTCTAGTTTTCTAAAATCTATGTGAGTCAGATCCAACGACTCATAGCTCCTCGTAATCCAACTGTGTGGATCCTTTCTCGTGAATTAGGACTTCGTGGTTTGCCAAATTAGAAAACAGTTCTCTTCCCCTTTCCAACTTCCAACTTCATGAAATTCAAGTGCGTTAGGTCAAGGACTCACACTCGCCATGATTCAATGGTCTATATCTCTCCTCATGAATCAGATGTTGACGTCTCAAGATTTTCGAGAGCAACTTCCTCTGTTCTCCCAACTCCCAATTTTTGATTTCTCGATGAAAAGAATCAATGGTTTGATATTCCTTGAGATTGATGGTTTGCTACCTCTCCTGAGTTTTTGAGTGTTGAATAACTCTCAGCATTATCCTCCTCATAGTTTATTTTGATCTAATGACGCACAACTATCGACGCTTCTCCCTCCAAGGATTCCTACTGTCTGTTCAGGTTCTCAATGACTTCTTTCCAAATATCTTGGCGTCAATTCTTGTGGACTTGACTTCCTCCCTAACTTGAAGGATTTTGAATATTTCAAAGGCTTCGATGGTGTTTTCCCTCCCGAGCTTCGGTTAATGAAATTTTAACTTCACCTTGCCACACACTTGCACTCTGCATGCAAACTTGCACTGTTTCTCCCTGAGATTTTAACTTACTCAGTCTCAAAGGGACTTGGCCCTTTTGTGTTTTCCAAAAGACTTTCTGGTGCCCTCCTAGCACACTCTATGCTCATCTCCCTGAGTCTTTTGAACTTAAAACAAGTTCCCTCTATACACACTCCTTGCGCTTGATATGCACACTCTACATAAAAAAGTTCTACGCTATCTCTTCTGAGGTTCATTTTCTGAACTGGAAGTGTTCCGTGTCTCTTCCATTTCTTTGCACTCCATGGCAATTCTAACTAGTTTTGGCACTCGTCAACCTTCTGCAATCACAACGTGTAGAAAACCATAATTTGTCAGGTCGTCATTCTTAACAAATTCCACACATTGAAAACCATTCCAATTTAAGAAAACACTTCGACTTCACAAATTTTCTGAGCTCTGCTCAACTCTGTAACTTTCGAACGATAGCCCCCTCTTTCTCAGTCCCTTACCCATGCGATCACGGGTCGTGACCAAACGCTAGACCACTAGGTGTTACCCAGATTTTCGGCCTTCAGAAAATTTTAAGGCACACACAACTATCTCTCAGAGTTTCGATCATTGAATTCACGAAATTGGGTGGATCAACGGTCCACATTTACTCATTCTCCAAAGGATGAAATCCACTGTGGTCTTTCCGTCATCAAAGGTTTTGGGATTTCAGGACTCAGAGTTTCAGGGTTTCAGACTTGTAGGATCCCACACTCGCTTCCCTCTCCAACTCCTAACTTCCGAACTTTTGACCTTTCTAGCCTCCGAGCCCACAACACAGTTGTCACCAACCATAGTGGTGACTTGTGGTGTACTTAAGAAGGTCCACGTTACCTCAGGTGACATCGTCCGGGCCTACTGCGTCTGCTTTTCCTTCGGGGCCCACTGGCACATGGCTCAGATCCCATGGGTCCACATCCATCAAAGTGACGTCAAGTCGACCCACTACTTCGTCTCTTCGAGATTTCATGATTTTGGGCTTCAGGAGTTTGTGCATCAGCACATCCTCACTTCTCCTGACAGTTGAACTCCCGAAATGCTGAAATTCTTCCTGGACACTTAACGGTCCAAATCTCTCCTTGATCAATGGTTGTGATCTAATCACGAATTCGCATTTTGTGAATTCTCATGAACTTTCCCTTTGACCTTTTCAAGTCACGAGTCAATGAAAGGCTGATCGCTCTCCACGTGTCCCTCCCGATCGACGGTCTTGATGAAATCGAGATTTTGCATATCGTGATATCCACACTCCTGTGCAACTCCAAAGGGTTTTAAACCTTTTGCAGTTCCATGGATCCAACGAATGTTGGTCCACACGCTCAGATCTGATGGCCCAGATCTGATCTCTTTTGCACGCTCTCCTAAGTGTTTGGACGTGGATTGGATGGTCCAGATCTTCTCCGCACAACTAATCTACGGGTGCTGTTATATTCTACCACTATTCCTCCCGAGCTTCGTGACACGACCAAGTAACTCCTTGGTACTCAGAGACAACCTAAGGTTCGAAATTAGTCCTCCAGACACAATTTCCTCTCAAAACCTTGGATCCAAAGACCACTTATCCGGCCCATCTAGGCTCAATGTTGAAACCTTGGGATCTGAACTTGAATTTTGTCTACTTCGACAACAATTCTTTCCGAAACTTTTGCTTCAAATTCCACTAACATGGCCCATCTAGGCTCAGTTTTGTAACCATGCTCTGATACCAATTTGTTACGTCCCTAGGCCGTCATTGCACTAGCCGGGCAAATGCTACTATGCGGAACAACATCATTCTCATACTTAATTAATAACATGCATTTAAATCAAATTAAACACATTTAACTCAGAGTAAGCACAAGATTACTGCTAACATAAATAATCCCTGGCATTAACAATAATTCATATGGACAACATAATACATGATACATATAAGCATCACAGGCATGCAAAACATAATATTAAGCATAAGTTGATACTTATCTTTGAAACCGTGGTAATTCCACCAACTACGTGCAGGCCTTCCACAAACCTCCCAGCCTTAGACCACGTTACTCATCATGCTCAGCAGTGGGTCACCCCCGAGTTGGGACTAAGCTCCATGCAAGGCAAGGAATCCTAGTCTAGGCTGAGGTTACAGGGAAAATTGAACAGAATAACTGGAAGGATTCTTCCCAGGATGCCTTCTTATGTCCACTACTAACAGAATCTCATTCCCCACATGCCTGTTCCACCCCGAAGTATACACCTTCACAAGCACAGTCCATTAGTGCTTCACCTCCCTCTCTGGGCCTCGACAATAGGATGGATCAAGAATTCTCATAGCTCTGAAGCTGGTGCTGGACTCTCTCTAGGAGAAAACCACTTCCCACTAGACTCTCTCACTTGGAGGGAGTTGCTCATGGGCCTAACAACCTGCTTCTTCAGCACACCGTTCGACTCAATTCCAACCGGGTGAGGGAAACCAAAACAACATCAAGCACTCAGTTGACACCAGGATGACGACCACAACAGAAAATGGGCATAGTCTCGCAAATGGAAATGACCAGACGCTAAAACACAACACGCTCAGGCTATTATCCAGGTGTCGGGTTCTACAGAAGACACAAATCGGCTCATGGTTTACCGGTTACAGGATGTGTGACAGGAAATTATGCAGAGGTCGAGGATGGAGGCCAAACGTAGAGACCAGATGGAATTTACGGGAATACACCGGACAATCACAAAGGTCCCATCGTTTTGGTTTTCGGTGTTATGTGTGATATGCAAAGCTTAGATGCAGAGGTCACACAGTTTAGACAACAAATGACAAAATGGAGAACGAACCCCCTCAGACGCAACCATCCACAAAAAACTATGGGAAGCAAACCCCCAACATGGCTCATTTATTGGGTTAATTTGCATGCGCTCGAGTTGACACATGTCATCCATGAAGCACACTCCTCCCCCTTGGAGTCACCTGTCCTTCCGAGGACTTAGGATAGAACATAAATTTCACATGGTTTTGGAATAATAATAAAATATTATTCTTAAGGACTTAAGCCCTCAAGCTTAGTCCCTCTTCCTACCTCTCATCCCTCTCTCCCTTACCCATTCTGTGGAAGCTTAGTTCCCCATCACTCATTCATCGTGGTCGGTCTACACGCAGCGGTGTTTATATTTTTATTAATTTTTTTCATGATTACATATACAAAAGCAGGCTCCCGGCCTTAACACTTAGGCTCTCCAGCCTAATAACACATAACCCCACCAGCTTATATAAACTTGGCTCACCAGCCTATAAAACGTAATTACAATTCATAATGCAAGCTTTATACTTCATATACATGATTTACAACAGGGCTCGGCCTTGGGGACATTACAAAAAGGCATGATGCGATAGGAAAAGGTACCCCAAGGGGTAGTAAAAGAGATTTTGTATTGATATGTTGGAGGGATTTGGATTTTATTATAGTTGGAGAACCCATCCATAAAATATAGTTCCTCATGGTCGAAACAATCATTGATGATTTGGTCGATGAACGAGGTTGGAAAGTTTTCTTTGGGACAAGCGTGGTTGAGATCGCGAAAGTCTGTACAGACGTGAATAGTTCCCTGCTTTTTGTTAACGGGGACGGGGTTGGAGACCCATGAAGTGTACGCAATGGTGTAGTTGAACCCAACAACGTGTAAATTGTCTATTTTGGATTTGATAGCCACAACTTTGAATGGGTGAAGGGGGCGTTGCTTTTGACGAACTGGGGTGACATCTGGTCAAGTGTTGATTTGATGTTCAACTTTAGATGGATCGAGGCTAGGCATATCCATATATGACCAAGAAAAAATGTCCCAGTATTCCTGAAATAGATCTTTATAAGAAATGAGTTCTTCAGGGGAGCATGTGATGCTAATGGTGATTTATTCTATGATTCCTGGTTTAATGGAAATGTCAATTTTGACGGTGGGGGAGATGTTGGCTGTGTTTCCTTGTTCAAAATAATATGGAGTAGGGATAGGGTTGTTGAACCAGTATATATGCCCTGAAGTAATAAAATACTTGGTTTTGATTGAGCACATGGAGGCTTGGATAGGAGGGTGAAAGGCCTACTCTGAAAGGAAAAGTGCTCGACGATGTAGAGAATTCCATGGGAAATCGAGGGTAGTGAGTTCCTCTAGGATATATTCGTTGCAGTGAAAAATGCGAGAATACAGGGGATCCTGGGAGGTGATAGGGGGAATCGTCAATGGGTAAGAGTTATTTTCCTTGAGTGCCAAGGACATAGATGGTATATCGTGCACAAGGTGTGAGGGATCACTAGCCATAAAGTGAATATCCTGATACTGTGGAGGGTAACTCGTTCACTCAGGGGCTGACGATGAAATATATTGAATATCAGTAATGTGAGCCTTAGTAGGGAGTGGCTGAGAGGGCTCTGGCTGAGATGTTTGGAGTACTACAGCTAACGTTTAGGGAAATTGATGTAGATCTAGGAAATTATGAGTGTAGTGTCCATATTTTGAACATATGGCACAAGTGAATTTGGTTCGCAACCCTTTATTGCATGTGTTTGAAGACTCTGTAGTAGTAATGGATGTACTTGGTGGAGTGGCGAGAAATGTGGTTGCTCTAGGGAACTGGATCAGATTGCGTAACTCGGGAAGAGTAGGACATCTATTAGCGGGGTGTCCTTCTCTTTCGCATAGTGCACAAGGAGGTTGAACTCGGGGAGGGGGTGGAGCTATGGGCTCGTTCTTCGTCCAACTTCCCCCAGCGGTGGTGGTGGTGCCAATAGTTGGGGGTGAGGGTGGTGTGGCAGGAGCCTGTACTAGGATCTGCATTGGTAGGCCCTTTGTTTGAGGAGGGAGAGATGGTGTAGGAACCATTGCGGGTGGATGAAGATACAATACAGGGATGACAAGCACCATGTTAGGAAGGGTAAGAGTAGCCGCTACCTAGAATGCTTCAACTCCAGGTGGGGGGTAGAAAAAGGGAATTTGGGTAATGGCTTGGGGGACTATCTCCCAAACTGGGATTTTCCCCTAGAGGGGTGGGGGAATATGGGATAAGTGGTGCAGTGTGGTTCGTAGGGAATTCCTGAGGTAATATCTCTTCAAATGGTGGAACTTCGATGTGGGGAGGAGCGTCGATGGGAGAAGCATTCTTTTCAATATTTGTTCCATTAGAATATACTACACACACTTGTTTTGAAGGGTGTAGGAGAGGTGGTGCTCCATGATACGTCCCTAGCAAGGAAGGGTCCTTGAAAATTATGAGACCCATGTCGATGACCTGAAAAATCATCTGAGCTAGTGTGGACAAGGGGGAGAATTTTATCAATGTTGGCAGAATGATTAGGCTTGTAGTGTGTAAGTTGGTCTATGGTGACGATTTTCCTATTGTGGGGGAACATCATTGTTCAAAACACAAAAGAGGTTACATCCTTCATAGCATACATGTATCTACGTCCAAACAATATATTGTAATCCAGTGCGGCGTCGATAACTTCAATGTCGATGAGGATGGTTTTTACCCCTATTTTTACATGGATATTTTGGAATATACCTTCGGGAGATGATGGGTGATCGTCATAAGCTCTTAGGGTGATGGTAGATGGTACTAGCTCAGGTGAGCCAAGTTTTTTCCATGCTAATTTGGACATGATGCATGTGGATTCATCTTCATCGATGATACACTAGTGAACTATGATCTATATCTTAACTAGTATCTGAAAAGATACCAAGGCAGGGAGGCATGGTTCGTCGCTATCTATATAAAAGGTGATTAGTATAGTATCAACTGGGTCGACTGCACCCAAGGAGGAAAGCAAGGATTTATGCTGAGATGGAAAGGTTTGGAGGACCTCCAATACAAACATGGTTGCAAGAGACTGTGTTAAGTCGTCGACCAGACTATAGTTATGTGATGCCTAGGATGAGGGTTATGTACATTCCGTCGTAATGACATACGGGGTATATGAGGGTTTGGTTCAATGTTAAGGCGTGGAATCATAAATGGTTGTCCGACTATAATTGGAGCTGCTTTCGAGGTGGTGGGGGTATATTCACGGGGAACACCATATTGGAGACCATGTGTTTGTAGAAGAATCTCTTCTTCGTTGGTAAGGAGGATGTTGCGATCAACCAGATTTCCAGGTTGATTGGGACCTAGGTTTTGATACTACCCATTTGGGGTGGAGAAGGGTGTACCTCCTATTGGGTATTCATCACACCTTGGTGTGGAATGGGGTTTTGCAAAACGGTTGGAGGTGGATGTTGCAAATATTGTTGTGGGGTCTGGTGAGGGGAAGGTGGCACTGGAGGACGTTTCACTTTCATGGATACTTTCATCCATTTGAAGTCAAAAATTTGGGGGCAATGGTGTGTATAATGTCCATACTCAACACAGAGAGTGCAAGGGAAGTTAGTCAGGAGGTTATTGTTCCTCCCTTTTCGTGGTTGATTATTATTGTTTCCCCCTTGGGGGTTTTGTTTTCCTTGATTCTGGTTTCCCCCAATGGGATGTTTTGTTGGGGGTTATTTCCTCTTGTTCTTGGGTTGTTATTGTTTTAGTTTTTCCCTTTATTCTTGGCATTATTCGATGGATGGGTCGGATTTGACATATTTATTTGTTCAAAAGTTTGAAGTTGTTGAATGGGAGAGGGTTGAGAAAAGTTAACACCGGCTTGTGGGTGTCTTGGTGGAGGAGAAACCGGCTGTGGAGGATCAAGGAATGAAAAAGATGGATTTTTTTGAGGGGATTGTCCATATGTCATGTAGGAAGTTGAATCACTTCCACTGCTGCTAAGGGTGTAGGAAGAGGTAGAAGGTGAACCTATTCTTGGTTGAGAGGTCGGATGCATCATGGGTACTAGAGAGGGTCCACCCATTGGGGGAGGGGTAGCAACATGATATGACTGTTGGTGAGTGGAAGCAGGATAATACAACGCCCCTCCATTTGGATGTGCACCATAAGCGGGTGACGACTTCCCGTAAAGGTTGAGATGGGTCATAGAACCAATCAATCCATCCACAGCGTGTGACATCCCAGGTTTGTCTTGGCCAAATGGTACAGGTCTGAGTGCATCAGGTAATACTGTGTATAGGTATCTTGATTGAGCATAGATGAGGTCAAATTATTGGGCCTTGCTGATGGATTCCTCTTTTGACTGGGGAAAAGTGGATGCTACATCCTTGGAAATAACATAAACAAGTGATTTGAGAAACCAATCAAGATGTAGTTCTTTAGTGGTTTCGACTTTACAAAAACTACGTCGCCAATTCCATTCATTGATTTGGATGGATATATGGGTAGCAGTGGTTTGTTTGAACTCAGAGAGAAGTTCCAAGCCAGTATTGTGATGCACTGGCAGTTGGAAAAAGGACAAAAAGGCCTTGACCAATAATTCAAAGGTCACATGGGACCCTGATTTTTCGTCCACATACCATTTGGATAATGGGCCTATGAGATTTCTTTGAAAGAAACTCAAGTGGATGGAATCATCCATGATGTTTTTTTAAGAGAACCATAAGTGGAAGGTCATAACAAGGTTGGCGGGATCTTCCCCCGTTTTTCCTTTAAACTTCAGAATATATGAAGGTAGTTTGGTAGGCATATTGGGCCATGTGGGGTCATGTAAAATCGGATCATTCATGATATTAGTCAAATAATGAATGTTTAGTGATGCCAAGTATGGAATAGGGATATTGGGTGGAGGATTAGTTCCAACCATTGTGTGAGTAGGTAGTGGACCTATCCCTTGAGAGGGATTTGGTGGGGTTGTACTTCTCCCTTGATAAGAAGTTTGACCCCCGCCTCCTTGTGAAGGAGAACTAATGGATGGATGGACTTGGTAATTTGACCCAAGCAAAGTGGAACCAATTAAAGCTCATCCCAAAATAGTAGCACTCATGGGGGTGTGATATGGTTGAGCCAGTGAGTTGACAAGATTAGGGACTCCTCCTAAAATAGGAGGGAGATTTTGCATGCGTCTGGAATGACGAGGATTCCATGGGTCCCATATGGTTTTGCGACTAGAAAAGTGAATGTGTGCAAATGGAGACAAGAGAAATAAATGAATAAGAGCTTTATATATATTTTTTAGCTTCACAAGATAGTATAACTCACAATTGCATGTAATCAAATGAGCATCTTACATAAATCAATTGTAAAATAAAAAGGCACGTGGATAGGTAGATTTTTTCTGTGTGGGGGAACAATAAAACAAAATTCTTGTGTCCTAAAAGATGTATCATCCTTTCTCTCAAACAACACTAGGCCTTCCAATAGAACTCAACAGTGGGGTCTGAAGCCACCAGAAGAGAAACTAGTGAAGGCTGAAGTAAGTTATAATGAGGGGTAGAGGGTGCATATCCCGAAAGAACTGATGATATTTACCAATAGCCACAAAAAATCTGATCAAGGTGTGATTTCATCCCACAATCGCCACCTGGGTAGATGTATTAAGTTTTGGCCACTAGGTACCTTAGTCAAAGTGCGTAATTTAGATTTTTGGCCTCATAAATGGGTCACGGGATGGATGCCCTCACAACAGTTGGGTGACATAAGGATGGATGTGCAAAACAACTAGACCTCAGCCTTTGACCCTTCATGTGTATCTCCCTGCCTTATGGTGTAGGAACACTTGACTTGGAGGATTTGAAAGTTCCCTATTTATCAACTTATGTTGTTTGGAAAGGTAAGAACTTAATAATGGGGGGTTATTTGGATGCCTACTGTTACACCTCAAAATGACTCACTTCAATGAGGACCTATTGTCTTGATTGCAAGTGTCGCAAGTGTCACATGTTGGTTGCAAGTGTCGCAAACATCATATTGCCATATTGCCTATGTCGTGTCTCTAAAAAAATCATATGGACAGTTAAGACACCTTAAAAGACTGGTTTAAGAAGGAGAAATCATCTGATGAGGAGTACAAATCATTTTCCATGAAGAAAACCACTTAAAAATCATTTTTGGAAGGCAACGCTACCCTAACCACTATCAGGGAACGCTGATGCTCCCTAGCCTTCTTTGGTGGAGCGTTGAAACTCTCTGTGCACCCTTTTGGTGGAGTGTTTCCCTTTCTAAGTGAATTTTGGTTTGTTGAGATAAATCAGGGAAGAATCCACTCAATCTGTGAAGTTGGTTGGATTTGAATCTGAGGTCAAGGCATGATCTTAGGGAAGATCCACAATTGAAGGAGAGGAATCCTCAAATTATCCCAAAGTTCTCTCAAGTGGTTGGGCCTCTCCAAGCTTATATACAGAGGCCTTCTCATGGTGAAAGGTACATGATATAGATTGGAGATACCAAAATTATGATCTCATGAGTGGTATTGATATGGAGGCATTGTAAAGCATCAAACTTATGATCTCATAAGGGATATATAATTGAAGCATCATCATTTTGTGTGTGGATTATTTGAGTAAGGGTCTAGACAAAGAGAGCTTGGTGAAGTTACTGGACCTACATCCATGGCTGTAAGCATCTCACTTTGTTTTCATTAATATAAATCTAAGCTTGGCCTGTTTCCTTTAAAGTTTATGTACATTTCATAAACTTGTTTCTTTCATAGATCCATTATGAAGCTAATCATGGTAGAGTAGGGAGTATGTCTCATTTTTGTTGCTTATTGTATTTTAGGACCTTCTGAAGAACTTGGAGATCAAGATTAGTCTGGATCGAGCAAGGAAAAACATCGGTAAAAAGGTATTTACTCTTCTTCCTTCTTATTATTTGGATAGTTTAGCTTCATGAAAAGGAAAGTCAGTGTCCACAATAGCACTTTTCTATATTGTTCATAGGGGTCTAGTATCCAAGAGAGAATCCACTTGTCCACAGGGGGATTTCTCTGTAACAGAAATTGACGACTCCACAATAGCCCTACACCTCTGAGCAAACAACAACCACTAAAATAAACGCTAAAATAAAATTTATCAGACTTTTTTTTATATTTTTTTAGGCAAACCTACATTAGATTAAGGTGTAGGGATTTGGAATAGGTTGAAAGGATAACTTTCCAAAGCTATCAAACAAATTTAGCATCTTGCGATAGGGAGAGAAAATCCACTTGTCGTATAGGATTTCTAGGATCCCCCTCTCACATAGGGGTTACGCATGAGGTCGTGTTCAGGAGAGTTATGGATATTATCCCTCTGTGGTTCAACCATTCGTAGTGGTCAGATCGTATATTGGGGGTTATTATTGAGGTTCAAATGTCTTCATTTGGTATTGATGCTTCATGAATTTCGAATCTGTTCGGGGTCCTATGGAGTTCTACTGGTCCACTTTTCCTCAATTCTCTTGAAGGATTTCAGATTTGTTCTCCTGCCAATACGTTCAGACTGGACTGTCGATTGTACCTGCCCAGGGGATGATTGGGAGTTGGTGACCTTAGTAGCCATAATCTTTAGGGTCTTACATGAGGTGACGGTGAAGGGAAGTCTCACTGTACCTGGAACAGACATTGGTCAAACTCACTCGAGCTCCTTAGAGGGTAAATCTAGATTTATTGCATGGAATATTGCACCAAGGTGTAAGTTTGTTAAGAAGGTCGCCAACATAACTGATCCAGCCGCTCTATCCTCGCCCCTTCCTATATTGATCTCTTGATGTTGGATTGCATCACCAACTAGTGGTTTCATTGTGGGAAGTTTTGTTTGAGTGTTTTCTTTTAGATTCATAGTGTGTGTTATTTGATTTACTTAGTGGACCTTAGGTCGAGTCAGTGTTAATGGAATAAACTCTTGGGAGTACCAATGGAGGAACCCATTGTCCCGACAAACCTTTCACCTTTCCTTCTTTTGGAAACATTGGTCCTCCTTGCATTGCCACACTGAGTCTTCCGGGACTCACCATCGGATTATCGGTTTGGTTATTCCCCACTCCGGTGATATCGAATCCTCCCAGTGCTTCAACTGCACCTAATACTTCAGATGTCAGTATACCACCCACATGTCAACCTCATGTAGAATTTTCGCCTTCTTCACCCATTAAGTCTCCTTCCTTTTCTCTTTCTTCACCTAGTGAAATCTCTAAAGCAAGTATCCAGGCTCATAAAAAGAAGAAGAAACAAAAAGAGAAGAAGAAGAAGAACCTGAAAAGGACCAAGCCTCCAACTACATCATATGTTGGATCTAAGCAACCAACTACTATTAATAGTACTGGGAGTGTTGATGAGATCAACAAGATTAAAATGAAGAATCTGACACCCAAATTCCCTTATAGTATTTGTAAGGGTGAACACTTTCTGAGGGATTTCCCTGGTCTTCCTAAGGTATTATAAATGTGGTCCTCCATGTCATCGACCTCTGCTAGACATGTTGGTGATTCCCTGTCAACTAGTAATCTTAAGGTTGGTAATAAGAAGACAACTGTCAAATTTCCTTGTATGTTATGCGAAGGTGATCATTATTCTCACCTTTGTCCTCGTATGGACGAGGCTTCTTTTCTTTTGAAAAAGATTCAACTTCCAATCGGTTATCTTAATATTTCTCCCAACCCATCGTTAGTTGATGGATTGGTCAATATGGTTCCATCCCCGGTCAATCCGATTGATCAGGTGGTCAATCTAGTTTCATCCTTGGTTGAACCACTAACCCAAACGGTCGATCCATTTCCAACTTTTGACCCCATTTTCCCCTTGGAGAATGAAACCCAAGTGGTCGATTTGATGTCATTATCGATCGATTCCACTCCTCCATTGAGGAGTGCCAAAGTGGTTGATCCGGTTACTTCATCTGTCAATCCCACTCCTCCTCTGACGAGTGCCAAAGTGGTCGATCTAGTTCTGCCATCGATCGATCCCACTCCTCCATTGAGGAGTTGAAAAGTGGTTGCTTCAGTTCTTCCATCGTTCTATCCCACTCTTTCTCTGAAGAGTGTCAAAGTGATTGATCTAGTTTCTTCCTTAGTTAGTCCCACCCTTCATCCAAAGAGTTCCAAAGTGGTTGTTTCAGTTACTTCATCGGTCAATCCCACTCTTCCTATGAAGAGTAACAATGCGGTCAATCTGATCCCATCATTGATTGACCCTACTCTCCCTCTAGAGAGTAAACCTGATTCTGCCCACGTTTTTCTTATTGATAAAGAATCTACCGTGCTAGGTCACATTCCTCTTTTTCCTATGAAACCCCCTCCAGGTAATGAGGACATCCTTTTTGATTGGGGTGTGTTAATTGGGCCTCGTATTCCCTCTCACATTCCTTTCAAGATTACAGTATAGGTTTATGGTCGGGTCGTTCCTCAGACACTGATAGACAAAGGTTCATCCGTTAATATTTTGTCCTTAATTTCTTGGCAAGCTTTAGGTTATCCTCAGCTTGTGTCGATTACCCAGACTCTGTTCATTTTTAACAGAAGAACAAGTCACCCTTTAGGGATCCTTCCTCAGTTTCCCATAACTTTGGGAGGAAAAACTATCTTTATTTATGTTATGTTAGTCCAGGACCCCTTGGATTTCGATTTACTCCTTCGGTGAGATTATGTCTATGCCATGAAAGCTATTGTATCCACTCTCTTTCGTGTGATATCTTTCCCTCACGATGGAAGAATGGTAACTATTTATCAACTTTTGTTTGTTGGCCCTGACTTGACCATCAACCCAATGACCTCCCTAAATGGGTCTTATATGCATTTAGTATCACCCCCACCACAGGTTAATTATGTGGTTGTGTCTCCCATAACTTCAACTTCCGATGACTTAGATCCGATAGTTGACATGGTGATCTCTTCGGTAGGGCTATTGGAGCCTAATCTCCTTACCCTTGTCCTGCCCCTTGACATGTGTTCCTTCCAGAGCATTCTTATTCCATCCAGTGAAGATCTCTTGGAAGCCATGATCGAGTTTTGTCCCTTGACATAGTGTCCTTCCAGAGCATTATCCTCTTAGAAGCCATGATCAAACAAAAGTCATGAGAACAGTTCTCTTCTCTGTGGCAAGCTCGTTAAAAAATGAAACAAAAGATATGAGCATAGTTTTTACTCTTTGTAACAAGCTCGTTAAAAAATGAAACAAAAATCTGTGGATTCAACCCAGAGCCTTGAGCATAGTTCTTTTCCTGTGTCAATCTCGTTAAAAAATGAAACAATCACCTCTCTTGTCAGGTCGAGTATTTCGCCAGATCTCATAGATGTCGAGTCGAGTCTTTTGTTAGGTCTCATATTTGAACATTCATTTCATCCACCTATATCCTTTTTCTCCATCTAGTACAAAAATTGGTGACAACCGCAAAGTCGATGGATGAATTGAAGCTTGGGGGGCATGTCTCCAGCCTTTGATGATCATTTTGGAGTTAAGCCACTAGATTTTCAAGATGGGGGCATACCGAGCATAGTCTTAGTTCATTCTCAAGATAAAACACATAAGAACGCATTAGGTAAACTTTTATCTCTTTTTCAGACCCACATGGATACACGAAAAATGAATCCCTTAGAGTCGTCTTTAAGCTCTTTTCAGACTCTCTAAACGTGAAAATATTTCCAAGTGATCTTGCTTCCTTTCCCACTCATTAAAAGGTTTGAAAGGGCATCTTTCGAGTGACAATTTATCTCTTTTTTGGCCTCGCGAGACTAAAATTATGAAAAATGACAACATTGGAGTTGTCTTTAAGTTATTTTCAGACTCTCTAAATATGAAAAATCACTGAGTTTACCTTCTCTGGACTCGTTAAACAATCATACATTGAAGGGCCCATATGGGACCGAACCCTTACTTCTTCTAGTTCGTTAAAAAAAGGAGGAGGGACTTACTGAAGGTGAATTATATCAAGTATGTGTTATCCTCCTCGAGCTCGTTAAATTAAAAAGAGGTACTCGCCTATCTGGATGGGGGGGAAATTGAAGGAAGCAAGCTAAGAAGTTTTTGAGAACATTACCAGTAATTATTACAATTGCCCTTGAAAATGACATTTTATCTTTCCTCACATTTTTATCCACCGAACGTTGGCACTGAACCAATCCTTTGATTTTCCTTACTCCTCTGGGTCATCTGATGAAAGTCACAATATCACTTGCATTATCAAGTTTTGTTCCTTGTCAAGTTTCTGCTGTCATGCCTCAGTGTTCAAGGGAAGTATCTACCTCAAGATTCAACCATCACAAATTCTCGTTTCAATACCCGTGTCAGTCCATGTTCATCTGATCCACCAATTACATGTTTGTGTCAATTTCATTTTGTTGATGGGGGATACACCAAGGCCCTCCCTCGACGAGTCTATTCCTGTCAACTTTAGCACATTATCCAGGAGCTAGACTTAGAAATCAATTAGTACCTTGGGACCTGCATGCCTCAATGGCAGGCCTCCTCGCATCCGACATTATGTTTACATAATTGACCTATGAACGGATGATTCCACAGATGTTCGACTTCATCTCATCCATTCACATTCATTGGAATGTACTAGAGTACCTTGGGAATCATTGACATCAATGGTGATTTCCCTCATGCTTGTTAACGGTTTACCTCATTGACCGGTAATCAAGCAGTTTCTGCAATGTTCGACATCAAGACATCTATTAACATGGTTAGATTTATACTACATAGGGATCGATAAGAAGACCCTGGGTTGAGTCATCACTCTTATATGTACTTTGCCCAGGTTGCCACAGAGTTTCTTTTGAAGATTGACACATATATTGTTACACAGATCTACTTTGTATTGGTCCGTGGCTATGTCTTATCATTTCATAGATCCACTATGTATTTTTTGTGGCTACGATCAGTTCATGTCATGGCAGTATAGATCCACATTGTATCTTCAGTGGCTATACCCTTTTTTTCAATATAACTATGGATATGCAGTGTATCTTATGGCAGCCATACATTGAAAGTCTTTATCACTCAAGCATAGGTATGTCTTCCTTGGGTTTGAAACATGTGATAATATTTTTTGATGGTTGTGTGCAGCTTCTATCAGGTTCTTCAAGTCTGTACCCTTGCTTGAAAAAGTCTACAAAGTATTTTAGTCATCAATTCTCATCTTCTAACTTCACACTTTGGGGGGCAATCTGTTACACCTCAAAATTACTCACTTCAATGATGACCTATTGTCGTCATTGCAAGTGTCATAAGTGTCACATGTTGGTCGCAAGTGTCAAAAACATTATACTGCCATATTTCCTATGTCGTGTCTCTAACAACATCATAAGGAAACTTAAGACACCTTAAAATACTGGTTTAAGAAGGATAAATCATCTGATGAGGAGTACAAGGCATTTTCCATGAAGAAAACCACTTAAAAATGATTTTTGGAAGGCAATGATCCCCTAACCACTGCTAGGAAGTGCCGATGCTCCCTAGCCTTCTTTGGGGGAGCTTTGAAATGCTATGTTCACCCTTTTGGGGGAGTGATGCCCTTTCTGAGCAAATTTTGGTTTGTTGAGATAAATCAGGGAAGAATCCCCTCAATCTCTGAAGTTGGTTGGATTCGAATCTAAGGTCAAGGCATGATTTTAGGGAAGATCCACAACTAAAGGAGAGGAATCCTCAACTTATCCCAAATATCTATCAAGTGGTTGGGTCTCTCCAATCTTATATAAGGAGGCCTTCTCATGGTGAAAGGTACATGATAGAGATTGGAGATACCAAACTTGTGATCTCGTGAGTGGTATTTATATGGAGGCATTGTAAAGCATCAAACTTATGATCTCATAAGGGAGATATCATTGAAGCATCATCATTCTGTGTGTGGATTATTTGAGCAAGGATTTGGACAGAGAGATCTTGGTGAAGCTTCTACACCTACATCCATGGTTGTAAGCATCTCACTTTGTTTTCATTAATATAAATCTATGCTTGGTTTGTTTCCTTTAAAGTTTGTGTACGTTTCATAAACTTGTTTCTTTCATAGATCCATTATGAAGCTAATCATGGTAGAGTAGGGAGTATGTCTTGTTGTTGTTTCTCATTGTATTGCAGGACCTTCTGAAGAACTTGGAGATCAAGATCAGCCTAGATCGAGGAAGGACAAACATCGGTAAAAATGTATTTACTCTTCTTCCTTCTTCTTCTTTGGATAGTTTAGCTTCATGAAAAGGAAATTCAATGTCCACAATAGAACTTTTCTGTATTGGTCATAGGGGTCTAGTATCCAAGAGAGAATCCACTTGTCCGAAGGGGGATTTTTCTGTAACACCTACCCCACGATCCTACCTAGACTAAAAATTTCTTTTGGCACCTCCTATGGAGGAATATTTAGTGGGTTTTGTTAGAAAATTTTAGATGTGGCGTGATGATAGATTGGGGGTGTGGACCAATCTCAGTTTGAATTAAATGGGTGTGGATAATTTCCAAAGAAGTAGTCATATCTTTCAGAATTCCTTTGGAGAAATCCTACTTTGACCTCCACTATTCTGATGGAAATTGTGTGTGTGAGGAGTGACTTTGTGTGCAAGAAAGTGACAAGTTTGCAAAGATTTTAATAAGTTAAGTGTGAGATTTCAACATGTGGACTTCTTGTGGTTCTTACAAATATTATTTACCTAGATTACTATGTGTCTTTGGTACAACCTTGCAGAATATTTAAAGGCGTAAAGAACTAACAATGTGGACATATGGGTCTTTACAAATCCTTAAAACTCCCTAGAATGTTGTTTACACTAAGAAAGCTCTTGAAAAATATCCTAGATTATAAACACATGGGCATGTATGGGCCTGTTACTTTGATCTTTAAACTTCCCTAGATTTTGATGTAAACTAAGAAATCATTTGGAAATTATCTTGAGTTTGCAACATGTGGGCATGTATGGGACCTTACAAAACGTTTAAGATTATTTCAAAAACTAAAGAGGAACCCTAGGGGGGATTTGTCCTCTCCTAAATATTTTGTTAAGGGGGATGAAACTTCCTCTCAACCTCCTTTCTGATTCCCAAGATCACACTAGGGTGCGAGGGAAGAGCATATTTGAGGGTCAAAATTGGTTTATAGTCCCACTTTAAGTGATTTTGTATGGAAGCAATAACTTCAACTTAAAATTTTACAATCCAAATGAGCCATCCATGTGGCAACAAAAACAAAAGAGGAGAATTATGATTCTTTTTACCCCCTAAGTGCCTATGTTAGCTAAAATTTCTTATGGGAAAGGATTCTAAGTGGAGTGTAGTTTCCTTGCAAAGGATAGAGAAATAAAATTTTGAAGGCTAGGGGCCCTCAAACCATGCATAAAAACCCTTACAATTTTGAAAAACTAGACTTATGCGTGGGTTCTAGTTCTGAAAAGCACGCAGAGGGCACACAATGTGCAGAAAGCACAGAGTAAAGAGGCATGTGGTACATAGAGTGTGCATCTATGGGCCAAAAAATCCACGCACTTCCTATCACACGTTGAGGGAGAAATTTCCAAGTGAAATACTCCTTCCTCAACTCATAATTTTGACTTTGGTAGGTTGGGCTAGGTCGATTTTGGTACCTGCAAGACAAAACAATCAAAATTAAGTGCTCTCAAAGCTCAAATAGGGAGGAATTTTATCTCGTTCCCCAGTATGGTCACCAATCTATTATGTTGGTTTTGTCACTTGGGTGAGAAAAAAAACAACTCTTGCATGTCTAAGTGAGCCTGCTAGACAAGACAAAAGTTTGTGAGTGGGTTAGATAATCCAAACACATATTAAGAAAAATAAATAAACTAAAACAACTAAGAAATAAATGCTAGAAATCTTGAGAAACTTAGAACCATGAAAATCAAACAATGACCAACATAATGCTACCAATGGATCAACAGATTAGTAGGAAAAACACCTTAGATAAAGTCAAGGACTTATGAGTCCCCTCTTCCTCCTTGGGAGGGCTCTTGAGTTCCCTAATTGAGAGCTCTTCTCTTTACAATGGAAGAAATGGAAAATGGTGAAGAAAAGCAATTCCTCTTCCCTCAAGAGGTGAGTGGAATAGCCTGTTGCAATGGTGTTTGAAGGCTTCCAAGAGAAAAGAGGATTCTGAAAGAAGAATTCTTGCAACATAACAATACTTTGAATATCTTGGTTTCTTAGCACACCCATGGCTCTTGTTTATAGCATTCATACATGGAAAAATGTAATTGTTTCATAGTGTGAACAATGGGCCTTTTAAGGAACCCTCTAGCCCTTGACCATCCCCCAAGCTAGATTTCGCTCAGATATGAGGGTCAAATCATGTTGGGGGTCAGATCAGATGTGGTTGAGGGGGAGACAAGATTCATAAATGCGTTGTTCATAGAAGTGTGTGTATTTTCTCATACATAGTCATGCATTTTGTGTGCTGAGGCCCGTGTTGGCTTGCACACTCTGTGCACTGTGCCCGTGCTCCCTTTGGTGATTCTATGCACTCTGATTTTTTACCCCAATTACATATTTTTTTGCCTTCTAGATGAATTTTAGTGTTGTAGGTGGACTAATTGTTGTTGACATTAACATTTTTCCTTAACTATCTGTGTGCAATGTTGCAGACGATTTTGCAATGACAACAATGAGTACACAAAAACTTCCATATTAATGGTCTGATGCTCCAGTCAAATTCTGCATAAATATGGAATTTTCAACTTTTTCATTTTTACACCTTCTTTAGAATCAAAATTTTTAGCTGAAATTGCTATCTTCCAAACTGAGAAAAACTGGAAACAAATTTAGTAGGAAAAGTTGTTTGTATTTTTAAGGACATGAGATCATAACCAGGCCATTTCAAGAAACATACTCCTACTATACCAATGAATACCAATAGATATAGACATGTGTGAGACCATGATGTGGTTGGATATGGAAGTGCTATAATGTTATACAAGTTCTCGATGGTATTTCTTATTATAATTGATGTTTGGACTACAACCTCTTTCTCTACATTGAAGATAACTAAAGGATTAAATTCTTTGTGTTGTGTATGGGTTGAAGAGGAAGGTATCCAAAATATCGAACAAGTAATTGGGAAGAGTGGGATAATGTGTTGATGCAATTGGATAGAACTTTCAACTCACCATGGTGGCATACATGATATTAATGTGTGGTATTCTAGAGTCAATGCAAGAATTCATTGTGTATATGTGGCCATGGGTATTGGCACATTAGTTTATTTATTGGTAATGTTTGATTGCATTATGAAAATATTGGTATGCTTGATAATTCATGTGCAAGGAATGATAGTTTCATTTCATTTAATATGAAGAATAGTTGGAAGTGATTGAATTTTTTGAGTAATATAATTCTGAAATCACTTCATGCAATGATTGCAATTGTTATAATCAAAATGATAATGTGCATGAATATTGACAATATGTTTGGCTGATTGAAAGTCGAAAAAAATGTAGGTAGAGTGGTCTTAGATATGGCAGTGGTTTAAGCCCATAAGGAAGACCGATACCTACAGTTACAAGAGACAAACATTGTGAGAAGGAATCTCATTCTTGAGAAATTAGATTTCCTATATTAAATGGATTTGGACATTAATAAGTGAATCTGATATGATAATATCTCATGATGACTGTATGTGTACGATATAGGAGAAATGATGGATATTGAAGCTAGAAATCTCGGGAAGAAGGATATTGTTATGACATTGGAACCCTATGGTTTTTGTAGATTACATACTACCAACATATGTCTAGTGGTGAGTTGGTTCTCTCCTTGCATGTGAAACCTTGGAAAGATGGATTTCCAGAGGGACCGTGTTGTAGTGAAATGGATGTCTGATCCTAGAGGGGGAGTATAGAAATGAAGAGGGAAATCAAGAATGCATATGCAATGGTGGTTAGAATCATGAGGGTGTGTCAGAAAGGAAAATGAGTTGGATTCTTTCTCATGGCATAATTGTGAAATAGATCAATAACCATATAGATAAGTATTGGTTGATGGTTAAAAAAATGGTCTCTATTAAATGTTGCATTGTGGAGTTGGGGCCTCTTGTGGAAAACATAATTGTTATATGATAATAGCTATAACATGTATATTTTCTTGATGAATTCAATAAGATATTTGAAGTGTAACATCCCCATTTTTAATCCTCGGATTAGCGATATGTAATGTAAATATGATGTATATCTATGGTCATGAATATGTAATACGTAAACATTGTATATCATGATAATAAAATAAAATGTAATGTCGGCTGCAGATGGACACATAAAGAGTAATGGGGGATAAGTTTCCACAAGAGAGGAGAGGTTATAAGAGAGGGTCTAAGAGGGGGTCCAAGGGGGAATTACCTATGTCTATTAATCTCAACCCACTTTCTAAAATGATAATTGTCTATAAATCTTGTAATTTCCTATTGAGTGTATAAAACCCCCATTCATTAAACACATGTAAGAGGATGGGTGTGAAAAATCACTTCACATAGTTATTGAGAGCATGATATGAATACAAGGAAGCATGAGAGAAGTGTGAAAGTCAACTAAATCCTTTTGGGGAAGAGTGATAATCAATAAAGAATGGGAAAATAAGAAAATTCATATGGGAAAAGTAGGTAGTTTTTACAGTTAATTTTAGGGACAACAAGGGAGAATAGAGAATTAGAACTTGAAGGAAACCATAGTGGGCATGTGTGGTAGTTGGTTGGAGCTGTAAATTCATGAAGAAGCGGGTTGTTAGGCATGTAGAGTGATATTCTATGTGAGATATTAACCTATAGTAGTGATCTTGCTGATATGAGATTTTCCTATTGCAACTGACATCCCTTGACTCCCCAACAAGAAAGATTCCTATCCAACCTATGCTGGAGCCCTGGAGGGAAATGGAAAAGTTTGAGGGATTGTGTGTAGTGAATGGGGATACCATTACTTAGGTTGTGCAGGTTAAGGAGAAGAGAGTTGGTGGATTGGGATAGCTATAAGAGAATTAACTTGTTTTGGTTTGCGTTGGGCCATGAGAGGATAGTAGAGAGACACCCCTTTCTTGTGGATTTTTAGCCCTAGATCAAGGGTGATTTTTTGCTGAGATTTGGAATAGAAAATGTATGGTTAATTGGAACATCCATTCTCTGTAGGGGGTTGCACATTTGGTTTAAAAGATAAACTTCTTTATCTTGGTTTTATGTTCTTATTTATGGGATTTGATTGTTTTGGTTAAAATTTGTTACTGAGTGAATTATATGCTTTTGTGTGTATGTATATTTGGAAGAAATTCATAATGCTATTAAATATGAAAGTTAAATCCTCAATGCCTTGCATTTTATTGGGGGATTTATGTGTTGCGTATTTACTCTAAGTTTAATTCAATGCATGCGACTGTGTGAATTTTAATTTAGCCGCATTCATGTTTAAATTAATGTTGTTAGATGTATGTGCATTTTTAGCATGGTGCATTTAATTTAAATTAATGGTATCGTCATTTTTTTATGGGTTTAGTAGTGGGGAATGCTACAGTGGTATCAAAGCTTCAGGTTCAACACCAGACCCATATGGGTCAAATATTAGTGCACATTTGGTAAATTTGTTGTTGTAGAGTTTCAACTATGACGAATTTGGGGAAAATTGTGAAACCAGAGTCAAATCCCCAAATTTATGAACAATTCAAGTCTAAATTTCCCTCAGAACCATTGAAAATATGATTAAAAACATCAATCTGCAGGTCACAGAGTTAAATTTGTCTTGGGAGGTCAAATTTTCTATTTTGATGGTGACTAAAGAGTTTGGAGAATCAATGGCTCAGATTGTTTAGACATTAAATATCAAAAATCGAGATTCATTCGTGGGATTGGAAAAGTTTGGAAAATTTTAGCATATCAATGACTGAGATCTATTTTGATCTTGATATCAACGATCCAAATCCATCACAGAGTCAAAAATTCTGAGTTCAATGAGTTCGCCAAGAGAAATTTCCGATCTCTAATGGAATGCTCCTGGTTTGGTGAAATTCATGAATGAAATTGATTCTTCCAAAAGAAATCATTGATCACCAATGATCGGGTCGAAAAAATTAATGTAGTGTTTGGTTCCTCCAAAATAAATCATCGATCACCAATGACCGTGTCGGAAAAATTAGCGAAGTGTTTGGTTCATCCAAAATAAATCATCGATCGTTGATGATCGAGTTAGAAAAATTGATGAAATGTTTTATCTGTCCAAAATAAATTATCGATTGTTGATGAAGGGAAAAGAGAAGGATACGTTGTCATGTTATGTAAATATCCACATGTCATGCCACATCAATATCCACATTGTTAATATTATGGTAGCTTCGATGTAGTGACCTCAATTAATTAAGCCTAAAAAAATTTCATACAATTAAACATAGAATTTCTTTCAATGCATAAATAATTCATTAATCATCATATAAGCATTTAAAATTCCGCAGAAATTAAATTTATCCACAACATGAAAATAAATTACATAATCATCACATAACTCAACAAATTCAGAAATAAAAATACCTCTGCCTGATGCTATTATACCAATATTTGGCTATCCTCTCTGTTGCTTTGCCCAGCCTGATTCTCTGACCAAACCCTACCCAAAACCGACTAACCACCCAGCTAGCTAGGAATAGCCTTTTCGTCTCCCTAGCTCCAGGATTCCGTGAGGATTCCTAGCCCCCGAGCTTAAAAATCCCAGCAACCTGGTGCCCCCTGCAACAGTTCACCCAATCTCCAAAACCAAACTCCAAAACCAGAAAATATCCAACAACAGAAATACAGTCCTCTCCTCCCAATTTTCAATAATCCCCTTCC
>JZKD02S1827759.1:62526-93213 GCA_000966675.3 Picea glauca | reverse complement strand
TTCAAAATTTATATGTAAAAAATTAAAAATATGATAAATACAATTAAAAATATCAAACAATTATACTTGTAATAATGTACACATGTATATTAGGGTGAAAGGCATTTTAAAGATTAATTATTATTAATAATTAATCATTACTTAACTAATACACATTAAGACAGTTAATTAATTAATTACTTAATTAACTATACTCAATAAAACCTATGCAACTATTTAACCATGGTTGTTACATTCGGGAGGTATGAACCTCTATTGTGACCTATGATGAGATTAAAATATTTCAGAAGAAATCAAAGAAGTAAAAGAAACCCTAGATGAGATGTCGGCTGCATAAATATAATTAATATGAATTAATTAGTACCCATAAGTAGAAGTCGGCCCCAGTAAGTCTACCAGAACCACTATAAATATAGGGCGCCAGTTCTCATTATTCACATTCACAGAATTGCAGAGAGCCAGTTGAGCGCATTGCAGTTGGCAGTTTTGTGCGCAAGTTTCTGGGGAAGGTGTTGCGCCAGTTTTCTGGGTGGGACTATCTGATCAGCTTTGGTTTCTATTCTTTCTTGGTGCATTAGCCTTGCTTGGCTATTAATTGCTACCAATATTCTTCTCTGTCAAGGTCAAGGTGCTAAGAAGGTGGCTTCGGCCTATGGTTGGGTGACAAGGGTATTGTCAATGGTAAAATGAGCACAATCCTTCATATTCTAACAGGTTATGGGCCCACACCTCGTTCATTCATCCTAAATGCTGGCAGGAAGCATAGCCGCTAGGATATTGAGCTCGCTGAGGAACTGTCGCTAGGGTTACTAGCAGGAGAAGCCTCCAAGACATTGTTGCTAGGGTTACTAGAAAAAGTAGTTGCAAAAACTCTAATCTCAGATCTGACACCTTGTGATGGAGCATCTCGCTCAAGAAGAATATATTCAGATGCACCCTAACTCAATGCACCTCTTGGCTCTCTTAGAAGACAGAAACGATGAAGTTGAAGTTTTGGATCAAGGCATGACCATTTACCAGTCAACCAAAGACATGAGTGAAACGATCAGTCTTTTACACTACTCAGCACTTACCAAAATGATTGAAGATGACATGTGGATAATCGATAGTGGAGCTTCTAGGCACATGACGTGAGATAAAGCTAGACTCTCAAATATAAATGAGAAGAAGACCTCGTACAAGGTAGAGCTTGGAGACAAAACCACTTACCCCGTGGAAGGATTTGGACAAGCCTCCATCAAAATGAAAACAGGTAGCTATGTCCACTTAAGCAATGTTTTATATGTACCTGGTTTAGAAAATAATCTTGTATCGATATCATGCCTAAAAGATAAAGGAAACATAATATCTTTCGTGGATGGAAAGGTGTTATCTTGACATAAAGACTCCAGCATAGAGAATGCTAGGGTTATTGGAAGTTGTGAAGGAAATCTGTATAGACTACTAGAACAAAATGAAGAAGCTCTCGTACATGACGAAGTCAACCCTAATTATATTTGGCATAGAAGGTACGCTCACATCAACTATCAAGAATTACCTTTTCTCAGAAAGATGGTTGAAGGAATACCAGAATTGAAATCTACACATGAAGGAATCTGCAAGGGATGTGCCCTTGGGAAGAATATCAAGAAACCATTCCCAAGCAGCAACAACAGATCTAAGGAGATTCTAGATCTGATACACTCAGATGTTTGCGGTCCAATGCCAATAAAATCTCTAGGAGGATCTTCTTACTATGTAATATTCATAGATGACTATTCAAGAAAGACTTGGTTATATCTACTCAAGACAAAAGATGAAGTATTCAAAAAGTTTCAAGAGTTCAAAGAAGAAATAGAAAATCTCACGAATAAGAAGATCAAGATGCTAAGAACCGATAATGGTGGAGAATACACATCAAAGGAATTCATTGAATTCTGCAAATCGACAGGAATTAAGAGGGAGTTGACAGTTCCTCATAATCCTCAACAAAATGGTGTAGCATAAAGAAAGAATAGATCCATTGAATAAACCGTAAAATCCTTACTAAATGATCAAGGTCTATCCATGTTCTTATGGGGAGAAGCAACAATGACAACAATATATGTTCAGAATATAAGTCCTCATCGTATATTGAAAGACATGACACCATAAGAAGCTTTCTCAGGTAAGAAACCTAATGTGGAAAATCTAAGAATATTTGGATGTCCTGTTTACTCTCACATTCCCAAGGATAAGAGGAATAAACTAGAACCTTCAGGAAAGAAAGGGATATTCATGACATACAGTGATTCATCCAAATCTTATAGAATATCTATTCTAGAACAACACAAAATCGAAGTCAACAGATATGTAACATTCAATGAGAAGATGGCTTTCAAGAAATCCATAGAAGAAAATATAGAAGAAGAAGAGATTGAACAACTTAATGAAGAAAGCACAGAAAATGAAAATGATGAAAAGGAACTACCTGATCATCCTACATATCCATGTGAAAACATTGATTCAAATATCATACCTAAGACCAAGAAAAGACCATCTTGGCTTGAATCTACCTTACAAGATGCAGAAAGACTCAAGGTTCCAGAAGGAACATTCATAAAGAGTAAAAGACCTAAAAGATTCTCAAGTTATGCAACATACATGACGAAGCTTCTAAATGAAGAACCTACCACATTTGAAGAAGCAGTTCAAAAAGGAGAATGGAAAGAATCTATGACGGAAGAGCATCAATCCATTATGAAAAATGAGGTATGGGAAATTGTACCTAGACCTAAAAAAAAATTGTTGGTAACTTCAAAATGGGTATACAAGATCAAACATGCAACAGACAGAAGCATGGATAAATACAAGGCAAGATTCGTAGCTAGAGGGTTCTCCCAGAAGGAGGGAGAAGATTATGACAAAATGTTTTCTCCAGTGGCTAGATATACTTCCATCAGAGCTATCATATCTCTTGTCACTTCCATGGGATGGAACTTACATCAGATGGATGTAAAGACAACTTTTTTCAATGGATCTATTGAAGACGAAGTATATATTGAACAACCTCAAGGGTTTGAGGTACATTCCAGAGACACTCATGTTTGCAGATTGAAGAAAGCTCTATATGGACTCAAGCAATCTCCAAGGGCTTGGTATGCCAGAATGGACAACTATCTAACGAGACTTGGTTTCTCCAAGAGTCATGCAGATCCAAACCTTTACTATAAAGTCATAGACAATGCACCTGTAATCCTACTACTATATGTTGACGATCTATTCATAACAGGTGAAGAGTCTCTCATTATCCAGTGCAAGAAGGAATTAGCTTCTGAATTTGATATGAAAGATCTAGGTCTCATGCATTATTACTTGGGACTAGAGGTATGGCAGAAGTGTGGTGAAGTATTACTTGGACAAGGAAAGTACACAATAAAGATCCTTCAAAAATTTGGAATGATGGATTGTAAATCCATGGACACTCCTATGAATGCGGATATAAGAAAAGTGAACTAATAGATCCATCTCTATATCGACAACTAATTCGGTCATTGATGTATTTGGTAAATACTCGACCAGACATTTGCTTTGTCGTGAATACACTAAGCCAGTTCCAGGTGGAACCAAGACATGAGAATTGGATAGTTGCAAAGCATGTATTAAGATATATTCGTGGAACAATAAACTATGGTTTGAGATATACTACATCCAACAATATACAACTTCATGGATTCACAGACTCAGACTGGCCAGGAAGTGTAGAAGACAAAAATAACACTTCATGTATGTGTTTTAGCTTAGGCTCCACTATGATATCTTGGGGCAGCAGGAAACAGAAGTCTTTCGCACTCAGCACATCAGAAGCAAAGTATATCGCAACATGTGAATCATGCACTAAAGAAATATGGTTAAGGAAGTTAATCTCCAACTTATTTGATTAGATTCCAGAATCAACCATAGGACATTGGACTAATCTGAGTTGTATAAGATTATCAGAACATCCCATGTTTCATGAAAGGTCGAAACACATTGATATCAAATACTACTTTATTCGAGATAAAGTCTAGGAAGGAGAGGTAAAGCTTGAGTATATCCCCACTGACGAGCAGACAACAGACATTCTGACAAAACCTCTATCCAGAATAAAGTTTGCATATTTTCGAGAGAATATGGGGATCGTGGAAATAACTCCCTTCGTTGAAAGGGAAGACTCTCCAGGTTAGGAGGGAGCACTTAAAAAAATATTATTGAAACATTTATCTTTGTGATTTAAAAATAGTCCAGATTGGACAGATTCTTTCCTATTCGGAAAGTGGATTGAGATTTCTGACGGACAACAATTTCCCATTATGGTTAACATGGGAAATGGTCCATATTTTTGATGTATCATAGACAACGACTTCCCATCTTGGTTAACATGGGGAGTGGTATAGGGAAGTATCTCTTTTTTAGGGTTACTCAAGAAGACTGGCTCGCCTCGCCGGACAACAATTTCTCATTGTGGTTAACATGAGGAATGATTTGTTTTGGAGGTTGATACAGGATAGTATTTTCCTCTTGTGGTTAACAGAAGAACTGGCCTGGACAGTCATTCCCTAGGGTTTATACATTCTCTCCAGGGTGCACTTTGATTAGTGTAGGAGGAATGGCCCAAGGTGGGGAATGGTCCAGGCTCAATAATCAGGGATAGGAATTCCTTAGGGTTTATACATTCTCTCCAGGGTGCACTTTGATTAGTGTAGTAAGAATGGCCCAGGGTGGGGAATGGTTTAGGTTCAGAAGACAAGACAATTATTCTTCCTTTCTTGAGAAGAATAGTCTATATATCTCATTTTTCCACTCTGAGGGTAGATATTCTTTCATATCTCATAGACATGAGTGAAAGATTGGCCCAGATGATTCATTCTATTTTAACAATATTTTTCTGTGCAGATTGGCATCAGATGATTGTTATGGAGACTACCTATCTCCAGACAGTAGATATATACTATTGTGGTGGATTTGTTCCACTATTTGTGACTATGTGTCACGGTTTGAGTGGTTGCGTACTACCATGGATAAACACAGGTGTGTTCTATCAATTGATATTGTACCAGTTGTCATAGGAGATTATCTAGTTGGATAATAATGACAGTGCTCGTGATACTATCAGTTGAATGGTCTGTTTGTGCTCAAGACCATAACTCCCTAGCTAGGAGGGAGTGTTAATATTATGGTAGCTTCGGGAGGTATGAACCTCTATTGCGACCTATGATGAGATTAGAATATTTCGGAAGGAAGCAAAGAAGTAAAAGAAACCCTAGACGAGATGTCGATTTCTGAAATATAATTAATATGAATTAATTAGTACCCAGAAGCAGAAGTTGGCCCCAATAAGTCTTCCAGAACCACTATAAATACAGGGCACCAGTTCTCATTATTCACATTCTCAGAATTGCAGAGAGCCAGTTGTGCGCACTGCAGTTGGTGGTTTTGTGCGCAAGTTTCTGGGGAAGGTGTTGCACCATTTTTCTGGGTGGGACTATCTGATCAACATTGGTTTCTATTCTTGCTTGGTGCATTAGCCTTGCTTGGCTATTGATTACTACCAGTATTCTTCTCTATCAAGGTCAAGGTGCTCGGAGGGTGGCTTCGTCCTATGGTTGGGTGACAAGGGTATTATCAATGGTAAAATGAGCACAATCCTTCATATTCTAACACACATGTCATTCCACATCAACAATGACATGCCATGCCACATAAAAATCCACATATCATTCCATGTCAGCCAAGTTCCCATGTCAACATCCACGTGTCATGCCACGTCAACATATATGTTTCATTCCATGTCACCCAGAGAAACATCGATCAACAATGATTGAGTTGACCAATTTAGTGAACTTTTGCAAGTGAAATGTCAAAGGAAATCTCTGATTGCCAATGGAGTTTCAAATGTTGGGGAATGTACGGTCTAGATCTATATTATATTCGGAAATAAATGGTTGAGATTCATTCGTGAGATTGACAAATTTTAATGGATCAATGACTGAGATTAATCCTTATTTTGAGATTGACGACTTAGATTCATTCTAGTTTGGGTTTCGGTGAAATCATTTGAAGAAGTTCCTTTTGTAATTCATTGATGGAAGCGAATCATGGATTTTTGATGATTGGGGATTGACGAAATATCATAAAGTATTCTTTTTTAAAATCGTCGATGCAAGGAAATAAGCAGATGTCCAGTGGAGGAAAATTTTCAATGATTGGCGCAAGTCATATTAACAAGATTCTATAGAACCGTTGAACAATTTGAATAGGAATTCAACTTGTTTTAAGGAGCGCTACAATAGTAAACCAATCAATTTTTACAAATATTTTAAGGATTTTGAAGGTCATAAACTTGAAGAGGTGGTTGAAATCCTAAGAATTGTCTGTACTGTTGGTACACATAGTCCCTACTACTTAAATCAGAAAAATTGGTAAGATCTTTCAATGAGACATTCCAAGCGCAAAACAAAGCTCATGAGAGAAATTTATAGTTGAAACAGTACATGGTATAAAGTAGGTATTGTTTTACTTCCAGAGGGAATAAATCCTTGCTAGAAGTCATATTGGGGACCAAGAGAAGTTTGTGGAAAGCTCATGGACTATAGAAGACAACCATGGAACCATAATTGGAATATGGGTACTTGAAATTGTACAAGGTGGAAGAGAAGACACTTGTACCATAGAGGGATAAAAATGAGAAAACAATCTAAACTTCTACAAACCGTAACTACCAGCCGAAAGCTCTGATTTGGGAAAATGAGCAGTCATCATAAATTTGAATCAGTGAGGAATGTGTCTGGAGAATCATAATTTGACTTAGTGCATTTTGTTATTCATAAATTGAGATGAAGAATGGAATGTAATCTAATCTATGAAATATTTTACATTATGCATAACTCTAAAAACAATTGTTTCATGCACATCTCTTCCACAATTAGAGGTACAAGAAAGTATATCTTGTTTCCTACATGAGGAATAAGGACATGGAGTATGTCCAAGGATCCTAGAGTCATGGAAATGAGTTCATAGGTATACATATAAGCATGGGAAATGCAGAGACTAAGTCCAATGAAAATAGAAGTTGGGTGGAACCAATGGAATTGGTCGAGACTATAGGAATATTGCAGAAAGAAGTGCAAAGCTATATATAAAAAAATGAAAGGATGATAAGAGTTCAGCAGGAGATGCTACAAATTCTGAATATGTTGCAGAGACAAGTCAATAAATATTTTGGCACAAAACAAGAAGTCAGTGCAAGGTAAGTAGAATCATACATATCTCATTATAGGAGGGATAACCATAAGCGATCTTGAAGAAAAAGGAGTGTTAGTAGACATCATCATTCGCAAGGGCACTCAACTATAAGAGCACACACACATTCAAGGTTGGAGAGAATCTCAAGTATGTCCCTTGTTCAAGGATAGAGGAGGGGGTATGAAGTAGATGATTTTCAAGGAGATATTAGGAATATTAAGCCTCCTACTTTTGATGGTGATTATAAAAAATATGAAGATGCAGAATCATGGTTGTTCGGAATGAGGAAATATTTCCAATTGAAGAATTATTCATCAAATGTAGAAGCCATAATAGAAATCTACCATATTCAAGAAAAAATATCTATGTGATGAGATTAACTTAAGAAAGTTAAGAACAATGATGAGAAGAGGATCTCATAGATGGAGTTTAATTTTTTTTTCCAGAAGAAATACTTTTCAGAGAATTATTATGACAAGAAGGTGAAAGAGTTATTTGAACTCAAGCTTGGAAGAATAAAAATGGATGAGTATGAGAGGAGGTTCCTTGAATTGTTGAGGTATGTTGGCTCCATAAAGGATGAGAAGGTTAAAATCCAAAGATTCCTAAGTGGGATACCTTCTTTATAAAGTTATAAAATCCAATTTGATGAGCCTAGAATCTTGGAAGAAGCCATAAGAAAATATAGGTATTTGTGTGAGTAGAATAAGTTAAGGCCATTTTTTCAAAGAGATTGGGATAGAAAAAATAAAGGAAATATGGATTAGAGGAATAAAGGATTCAAGCCACCTTTATTTATGAATAATTCATTGTCATTATATGAAACATAAACAAGCACATAATGAGCCCAATATGATAGATTCCTTAGGGAAAAGGAAAATATAGAATCCCATAAAGTGTTGGGGATGTGAAGGAGAACACATGTACAATGATTGTACTCACAAGGGAGATAGGATGAGGACTACGCACAACATTCACGAAGATGATACAATGGATGACATGGGAAGAACCATGCAAAGGATTTATGCAGCTCTGAACAATAGAAAAGAAGACTATCGATCTCACATGATTGAAGTGGAAGGTAAGATTGATAATAAACTCATATATATTTTGATTGATTTTGGAGCCATTCATAGCTATATAGATCCTAATATGGTTGAAATATTTAAATTGAAGATATCTAAGCACGAAATGTCTTGGTTGGTTCAGCTAGCCATGAAAACCAAGAGAAAAGTAAATGAAATTGTTAAGGATTGCCTAGTAAGCATGAATGAAGTTATCACTAAGGAAGATTTGAACATCATACCACTTGGGTCATGTGATTACTTGATTGGTATGGATTAGCTGGAAAAGCATCATGTTGTCCTAGATTGTTACAACAAGGCTTTCACATGCCTTGCTGAAGAAGGAAATTCATGGATGGTACAAGGTATTCCAAGACTTATATTTGTTAGATATTTTTTAGTGTTGTAGTTGAAGAGAAGTTTTAGGAAAGGGTGCCAGATAAATGCATCCCATATGGAAGAGCCAAAAAAAGATAAGGAGCCAAGTCTTGAAGACTACTTAATATGGAGGGAATATGAATATGTGTTCAGGGAATTTCCAAGATTTCCACAAAAGAGAGATATAGACTTCTCTATTGACTTAATGCATGGAGCTTCCTCAGTGTCCAAAAATACTTATAGAATGAGCACACCAGAGCTAAAAGAGTTGCAAATGCAGCTAGAAGAATTTCTTAAGAAGGGGTACATATCCCCAAGTGTCTCACTTTGGGGCACCCCACTACTATTTATGAAGAAAAATGATGGAATACTGAGGTTTTGTATTGAATTCAAACAACTTAACAAGGTTACTATGAATAACTAGGACCCTCTATCATGGATCGATGATCTTTCAATCAATTGAAGGGAGAAAATATATTTTTCAATATAGACTTGAGATCAAGATCTCATTAAGTAAAAATTAGAGAAGAGGACACCAACAAGAGAAGATTCAGGACAAGACATGGCCATTATGAGTTTGCAGTGGTTCCATTTGTCTTGGAAAATTCATCATCTACTTTTATTTTTCTAATGAATGAAGTGTTCAAGGATTACATGGAAAAATTTGTCAATGTCTTCTTGGATGACATTCTTATCTACTCCAAGACAAAGGAGTAGCACGAGAAAAAAATGAATATAGTATTGCGGTTGTTGAGAGAGCACCAATTATATGCCAAGTTGAGAAAATGCACTTTCTATCAAAGATAAATCCATTATTTGGGCCACATCCTCTCAAAGGAAGGAATTGTAGTGGATCTTGAAAATATTGAAGCAATCAAAAGTTGTATAGCACCAAATAATGTTTTATATGTGATATATTTTATGGGTTTAGTTGGCTACTACAAGACATTCATCGTAGGTTTCTCCAATATTGCATACCTGATGACATCCTTCCAAAATAAAGGAATGAAATTTGAATGGGATACCAAATATGAAGATAGTTTAGATCATTTGAAGGAATTGTTGACTAGTGCACCTATTCTAAAGGTTGTGGGTTTGAATGATTTTTTGTGTGTGCACAGATGCATGTAAGGAAGGGATTGGTGGAGTCCTTACATAAAATGGACATGTCATATGTTATGAGTCAAGGAAGATGAAGGAGCATGAAACAAATTATGCCACTCATGAATTAGATCTAGAAACCATAGTTCATTCCTTAAAAATGTGAAGACATTATATCATGGGAAGAAAATTTGAGCTAAAGATAGATCATAGCATTCTAAAACACTTGTTTGAGTAGCTAACACTGAATGGAAGACAAACTAGATGGATAGAATTTCATAGTGAATATGACTTCGAAAACAAACATATCAAGGGGAAAGATAATAAAGTGGTTTCTTCACTCAACAAAAGGGTGCATGAAATGCATGCTATAGCCATAAGAATGTACAATTTATATTTACAATATAAAATTTTGGAAGCTATAACAATAGACCAACATTATGTACAAGTTAAAGAAATTTTACAACAAAACAATGTACAACAAAAAATTAAACATTATAAGATGGAATAAAATGGAATTGTCTTGTACAATAATAGAGTTAATGTCCCTAATTCTCGAGAATTGAGAAATTTGGTTTTAAAAGAGATGCACAATACACCTTATGTTGGACATCTAGGGTACCAAAATACCATTGCAGTGATAAGAAAATAGTACTTATAGCTTGAAATGAATAAGGATGCCATTGATTATATATCCAGGTGCATGTAATGCCAAAAGGTGAATACTAAACATAGGCATCTAGTAGGATTGTTACAACCATTTCCCATTTCTTAATGGAAATGGGAGGTAGTTACAACATATTTCATTGCCGAATTTCCAAGAAACGCAAGGCATAATGATTCCATCATGGTAGTGGTGGATAATATTAGAAAGGATACACATTTTATACCAGTGAAAACGTCTCACAAGGAAGCTAATATTGCAGAAATTTACATGAAGGAAATTGTCCGACTGCATGGTGTGCTTAAGGAAATAGTGTTAGACAAAGATCCCAAGTTCAGTTCTAACTTTTGGAAGGGATTGTTTAATGGATTTGGGACTAACTTCAATTTAAGTACAACCTATTATCCAAAGTCAAATGGGAAAATAGAGAGGACTAACCAGATAATTGAAGATATGTTGAGAATGTATGTAATGGAAAATCCTTCCAAGTGGGAATACTACTTTCATTTAATTGATTTTGTTTATAATAATGGGTATTAGGTGTTTATGTTTTGGTATTTGTAGGAGGATCTTTCCCTCCTATATTACCTTCTTAGATGCAGAGAATATTATGGAAGCAAGATATCCATTGGAAATATGTTGAAATACCCTAGAAGAGAATTCGACCCAAAAGAATAAAGTATAATGAAAAGACACCTTCCCAGAAGAGAATTCGACCCAGCTAGAAGGATAAGAAGACTATAAATAAGGAGGAACCTTAGTTCATTTTTTCACTTACTAACAGTCTCCCAGCTACATAGAAGCAAGGTGCAAGTTTGGAGGAGGTGACATAGTAGCTGCAGTTGCACAGTTTATTATTGCTTAGTCTTTTAGTATCTCTCTCTTGTGTGCTACTCCTTGAGGAGGTGCGCTACCTTTGTATGGTGTTGCTGCTAAAACTGGAGTGATATTTCTGGTTAATCTAGCACTTGTGTTAGGTTTTATCTGATTGGACTTTCTTTGTGAACGGAATCTATCTAAGAAAGGTTGTTGGGTTTTCCCCCATTTGGGGTTTTCCTGTGATAAATATCTTGTATTCTTTTCCATCTCTTATTTATGTTTCTACCACTCAATACATGATATATATGTTAATGGTAATGAATTAGAATAAAACTATTAACACTAATTCTCTGTAAATAAGGAAAATCAAACATGGTATCAGAGCTGGTTACCTTCAGAACAATTTGACCACTAGAAGGAAGATTGCTACAACAACACCTTGTAGCACCTTGCAGTTGCAATAAGTTTTCAAGCTTGTTGAGAACTATCCCAAGGACATTGGGAATATTTCCTTCATAAATAAGTGTTCTCTAACCTATCTTACCCCCTGAAACCCTCAACGTACAGTTTGGTGAAGTTTGAAAAAATGAGGTTTTTTAGTGCTAGGGTTTCTACCGACGAAAATGTGAACCAATATGAGAGTTGAGGATAGATTGGATAGAGAAGATAACTGTAGATCCTGGAAGCATAGAATACAACTCATTTTAGAAGAGAATGAATTATTGGATCACATTAATAAGATGCTTCCAGAACCCGAAGATGAAGAAGAAAAGGCAAAGTTCAATAGGAATGAGGTCAAGGCCAAGCAGATATTGACAGACTCAATCAATGATCACATGATACACAATTTATCAGAACTAAAGACTAAAAAGGAGATGTTTGATTCCCTAACCAAAATATATGAAAGAAATAAAACCATTCATAAGCTTACCCTATGACACCAACTCAGAAATGTGACTAAGAACATGTTAGAGATGATAACCAACTTTTTTACAAGGATATCACAGATCAAGGATCAGTTAGAAACTATTGGATATCCAATAGAAGACACTGAACTTGTGACCACCACACTCAATGGATTCCCTCTCTCATGGGACCCATTTGTCCAAGGAATTTCCACAAGAAGGAGATTGACTAAGTTTGACAAGTTATGGTCAGATTGCACTCAAGAGGAATCCATGATGATATCCAAGACACAAAAGACTAATGAGGAAGAAAAACAGGAACTTGTTTTCCAAGTGAAGAAGGGAAATTAAAGGGAAGAAGGAAACTTGAAGAAGTATAAGAGACCTTGTTACAAGAAGGATGCGTCAAAGGTCAGATGCTACAGTTTCCAGAAGTTGGGACATTATTCCTTTAATTATCCATATAGAAATGAAAAGGAGAAGAACACACACCATGCACATTCAACAAATGTCGAAGAGAAATCAAAGGAATTAAGGGATGAAGAATTTGTCTTTTAGACATTGGTGTTTCCATGCATATGAACAATAGAAGGAAACTCAAGAAGGAAAACAATGCGAGACTCTAGGTTTTCTTATCAGGTTTGATGTTTTATATTGTTGTTTCTTAAGTAAGTACTGTACCTAGGATAACAGTCTTTACAACTTCATTATTTTCTATTACTATCAAATGTTTAGGTACACCTGAATACTGTTAGTACGATTACCATTAAGAAAATACTCATTATTCATTATTAATTATATACTTGTCTGTAAGATGAAATTGATCTCCTTCTAGGACATGTTCTTGATTACTATCCATTCCATGGAGCTTACCATGAAAATTTTGTTCTTGTCTCTTGTGTTGGGTAGGTCATAGGTGATAGCTTTGAGAAGGAGCTATGATGACGGTTGCAAGAGGCATCAATTTAGACATAGAACTGTCTCTATCTGAGACATAGAACTGTGTACACAAACGTACACACCCATGTGAAGAACAAGACAAAGAAGAATATATCTTATAGAGATTAACTTTGAGGAGTAGAAGGCTCCAAAGATGACCGTATAGTTAAGTTGACCACTCTTCAGATCATCAGGAAGAGTCAGTAGTTTCAGAAGGGCCTACCTAGAAACAATGTAGTAAAACCAACATGTTCTCATGATACCTTGCATAATGCAAAGGAGATATAGATACATGACATTGATAAGCCATACTATGAATATAATCATATGAATCCACCAGTGGTGAGGTAGGCGACCCCACCAAGTACTAGCTCAAAATGAGATAAATTTCACAGGGAGTCAACCCTTAGGATCCAGTAGGGAGGTGAAACCTCCCAACAAAGTCCATAGAAGATCATACTTTAGAAGAAGTCAATAGATGCAATGAAACTAGGTGGATCCATAGATCGTATAGACTCAGAGGGAGTCAAGATTTAGAGGGAGAATGCAGATTCAGAGTGAGACCGATTTCAGAGAGAGTCAGTGGCTTAGAGACTTTCATTCAGAAAGTATTCCTTCTCAAATTCAGATAGGAGAGAGAGATGTCTTCAAGGACTAAAAGACAGGTGAAATGAGTTGAGGAGGTTAGATCGAAGCTTCAAAGGCTTCTAGGAGATGTGAGATATCCTGGAAGGATTCCCTTGTCTCGATAGACCTTGCTGTAGTGATTAGAGGAGGAATCCAGTTAGAAAGAATGGGATATAGATGTTTCTTTAGTTCCAGAAACTACACATGTTTTCCATCTATGTGGTGATGATAAGAAACATCATTGATTCATATCCTTCCAAAATTGAAGAAGTTGTTAAGCAAGAATTGAGGGATGCCATGATGGAGGAGTATCAATCCATCATGAAGAATGATGTGTGAGAGGTGGTTCTAAGACCAGAAGGGAAGTTATTAGTGACTTGCAAGTTGATCTACAAGATCAAGCACATTGCATATTGCAACATAGAAATGTACAAATCTTTATTTGTGGCTCGAGGATTCTCCCAACAAGAGGGAGAATATTATGATGCGACACTTGCTATAGTAGCCATAAGAAGTGTACATAGAGCAACCACAAGATACATGAGAAGGAGTCTCATGTCTACATAATGAAGAAGGATTTCTATGGGCCCAAACAAGAACCCAGGGCATAATATGCCAAATCAAATAGTTAATTGATGGTTTCCCATTGATCCTAGATGTGGATGACCTGTTTCTGGTAGGATATGAGAATATCAGAGTTGGTTGCAAGAGGGAGCTCACTTCAGATTTCTAGATGAAGTATCTAGGTATGATTCATTACTTCTTGGGATTGGAAGTGTGACATAGATCAGATGATATTTTCCTTATCCAAGGAAAATATATTGTTGATATCCTGAAGAAATTTGGGATGATGGAATACAAGTCCATGACCACACCTATGATGATAAATTTGAATCTCTTGAGTGACAAATATTCAGATTTGGTGGATCCCATGATGTACAGACAATTGATTGGATCCTTGATGTACCTGGTTAACACCAGGCCCAACATATGCTCTATACTGAATACCTTGAGTCAACACATGGTTGAACCTATATAGGTACATTGGATGGAAGAAAAGAATATGTTTAGGTACCTTCTTTGTAAGGTTGGATATGGATTGAGATATGTCTCAAGTGGAGATGTGAAGTTGCAGGGATATACACATTCTGACTAGGAAGGGAGTGCAGTGGATCGAAAGAGTACTTCTGGATGCTAATTCAATTTGGGATCATGCATGATTTGATGGTTGAGAAGAAAGGAGACATCACTAACACTCAATAATTTAGAAGTAGATTATATCACAGCAAGCGTGGAAAGCCATGAAGGATCGTGGCTCCGAAAGTTTCTAGCTAGGATATTTGATCTATATTTGGAGCCAAATTTGATACATTATGAAAATCAAAGTTGCTTGAATCTTACCGAGAGCCTTGTATTCCATGACAGGTCTAAGAATATAGAGATCAAATATCATTACATCTGGTACATGGTGTAGAGAGGAGTTGTGGAACTCCAATACATATCCACGGACGAGCAGATAGTGGACATTCTCACCAATCCCTTATCAAGAGTGAAGTATGAGTACTTCAGGGACAAGATTGGAGATTTGTTGAATGTCCAGCCGTTTTTAGATGGAGGTGTTCTATTTCTTCTCTTACTGACTAACCCCTATGGCCAAGGGTTCCTTGGATCAGTCATGTGAGGTGACTGAGTGGGTAATGCACTATCAGACCTACTAAGAGAAGAAAAATCACACACATAGTCGTAAGACAATGGTAGATACTGTGTGACTCCAGACAATGGTTGTGTGCTACTTAGGTGGTTGTGTACCAATGGAGGATATTCTATGTCTCTATATAGTATCTGTGTGCTACTACAGTGGATGTGTTCCACTAGCGGAGGCTGTGTAACTACGAACAATAGTTGTGTGCCATTGGCACAAACTATGTTGTTGGGTATGTGTTATATTATTTTCATGTGTGTGTATGGGCACGTCAGATTCGACAACTACGTCTGACGATTCCCTGTTTACGTGCAACATTAGGGGCAACGCCCTTAATTTTTTTGGGGGGCAGTTTTTGCTATTTTTATTGGTTTCCTAAATTAATCCCGAATTAAGGGATTAGGGTTTTGGTAGCTACAAAATTCCTAAAATATTGTATATAATGTATGGTGAATGGTGAAATTAATACAATGAATATTTGAAAGGTGCGGCACCAAGGAAGGTTGGTTTTCTCCTGGTTAAGGGTTTCTAGTGTATGTACTATGTGCATGAGCCATTGATTAATTTATGTTTTTCTTTATAATCTGTATGCATTGCTTTACTTCATAGGTTTAAAAATACATGTGGTATCAGAGCTCATTTTTGGCTTCAGAGGGACACCTTTGTTGCTAAGAGTTTGGCTTGGTCTTGATAGATCAAGTTTATCTTGGGTCTGTGATAAAACTGGGTTCAGTGGGAGATTTTGCAATGGTGATTCGAGTGTAGGAAGAGGAATGGAAAGCTCTTCTAGAATCGATATAGAGAAGTTCAACGGTAAAAAAATTGAGCTATGGAATCTCAAGATGGAGGACCTTCTTGTAGACAAAGAACAATGGATTGTTGTGGATCCTCGTACACAACCTACTGGTATGCAGTCTACTAGCACACCATCTGCTGGTACACAACCTACTAGTACACAAAATATACTACACAAACTACTAGTACACAACCTACTCGTATGTCGAAGGAATATTGGGAGAGGTTGGATATAAGAGCAAGGAGTACTATTCAACTCTTCATGGAAGATTCGGTGTTGTTGAATGTATCAGGAGAATCTACAACCAAGGAACTCTTGGATAATTTAGGGAATGTGTATCAATCAAAGTCCTTGGTAAACAAGTTGTTTCTTCAAAAGAAGTTGTATCATCTTAGGATGGAAGATGGATATTATGTGACAGAACATCTAAATGTCTTTAATAATATGGTAAGTCAACTGATATCTGTTAATATTAATATTTCATAAGAAGATAAGTGTATTACATTGTTATGTTATTTTCCAAACCCTTGGGATAATCTAGTTGTAACAATTGGTAGTACCACTCAATCTACATTGAAGTACGAGGATGTAGTTTCGTCCTTGTTATCTGAAGATATGAGGTGAAAAAGCATGGATGATCAGAGCATAGATGATTTATTTGTAAGAGGTCGTACCCAATATAGGAATCTTGTTAAGTCTTCAGGGGGGAGATCTAAATCTACAGGTAGATCTAAGTCTCCAGGAAAATATTTGAGGAAATGTTGGAAGTGTGGTAAAACATGGCATTATAAGAAATATTGTAGGTCTAAGAAGGTTGATAAACCAAAGGGATCTGATAATACCTCTTTCACAAAGGCGAAAACCTCCACTGAAGAAGGAGGTGATGTTTACTTGGAATCTATAGATACACATGCAGACCATGGTGTATGGTTGATCGACTCGGGAATGCCATATTATATGACTCCTCACAAGGAGTGGTTATGTGAATATGAAAAATACGATGGTGGTGATGTATTCCTAGGAGATGAATCGACATACAAAATCATGGGATGTGGAAGGGTTAAGTTGTTTCTAAAATATGGAAGGATTAGAAATCTCCCTGGGGTTTCACACATTCCAAAACCAGCCAGGAGCCTAATATTGGTAAGAAAGTTGGATAATGCAGTAGTGGATACTGTATTGGGAAAGGGAACTTTCAAGATGGTATGAGGAGAAATGGTGTTGATGAAGGGATTTCAGTGTGGAACTATGTACAAGTTGTTGGGAAGCACTTATACTAATGGGTGTAATAGTTTTTTTGTCCCTGAGCAGAGAAATAAAGAAGACAAGACCAATATTGTCCCTAGAAAGAAGACCATGTTGTGGCATCAAAGACTGGGGCATATTGGAGAAGACAAATCTCACCCTCATCATTCGAAGACAAAGCATATTGATGTTCAATATCACTTTGTGAGAGACATGGTTGAAGAAAAGAAGGTGTTTCTGGAAAAGCTTGACACTTTGAAGAATGTTGCAGATTCATTGACAAAGACTGTGAGCACAGAGAAGTTCTTCTGGTGTAGAGGAACAATGAGAATTTTTGCCCTAGATTGTTGACAATGTAATCCTATGAAGTGTGAACCCTTGTATGTAAAGAAAAAAACAAGTGGAAGAATGTTGGGTATGTGTTATATTATTTTCATGTGTGTGTGTGGGTGTGTCAGATTCGACAATTGCGTCTAACGATGCCAAATTAATAAAATGAAGAGTTGAAAGGTGTGGCACCAAGGAAGGCTAGTTTTCCCCTGGTTAAGGGTTTCCAACGTAAATCTCTGTGTACTATGTGTATGAGACATTGATTAATTTATGTTTTGCTTAAGAATATATATGCATTTCTTTACTTCAAAGGTTTAAAACTTACATATGTGTCTCTGGACAATAGTTGTGTGCTACTATAGTGGATGTGTTCCACTAGAGAAGGTTGTGTGACTCTGGATGGTAGTTATGTGCTACTACAATGGATCTATTCCACTAGTAGTGACGACATGTCACTAGACAATAGTTGTGTACTACTTGGTAGAAATTGTGATCTATTGGATGACATTATAGTATTTGCGTGCTACTAGATGATTGTCATAGATATTACCAAATCACTTGATGTAGATTTGTGTGCTACCACTTGATCACAGAGATTGTGCCTGATAATTTGAGCTACTGAAGGCATTGTAGTCTCTGTGTTCCTACTAGCAGATTGCAGTGTAGTCAATGGAATACAAGATGAAGACATCGTGAAATATTATTCCCTAGCTAAGAGGAGTGTTGATGTTTTGGTAGTTGTAGGAGGATATTTCCCTCCTAGATGACCTTCTTAGATGCAGAGAATATTCTGAAAGCAAGAGATCCAAAGGACATATGTTTAAATACCCTAGAATAGAAGTCAACCCATAAGAATAAAGTATAATGAAAATACACCTTCCCATAAGAGAAGTCGACCCAGCTAGAAGGACAAGAAGAATATAAATAAGGAGGTTCCTTACCTCATTTTTTCTCTCACTCACACTCTCCCAGCTACAAAGAAGAAAGGTACAAGTTTGGAGGAGGTGATGCAGTAACTACAACTACACAATTTAGTATTGCTCATTCTTTTGGTATCTCTCTCTTGTGTGTTACTGCTTGAGGAGGTGTGCTACCTTTGTATGGAGTTGATGCTATAGCTAGGGTGATATTTATGGTTAAGCAATCACTTGTGCTATGGTTTATCTGTTTGGAATTTCTTTGTGAACAAAATCTTTCTAAGAAAGGTTGTTGGGTTTTTCCCAGAATAAATCTCTCGTGCTCCTTCTTGTCTCTTATTTATGTTTCTACTGCTCAGTACATGATATACATGTTAATGGTAATGAAGTAAAAGAACACTAGTAACACTATTTCTTTGTAAATAAGGAAAATCCAACATTAGGCATCATTGAAGATGACTCCATTTGAAGCCTTGTATGGAAAGAAGTGAAACACACTAGTAAGTTTGGACAACCCAACAAACATAACAATTTGATCAATGAGATTTCTTTGGTGAGGATTATTTTCAACAATGATGCAGGAGCATCCCTCATGACAAGAACAACCAACGGGGAAGCAAAAGACAGCTGGAAGACATCCAGCGCAAGTTTTTGAATTTTAGTTTTCCCTTGAAGTTGATGCGCTGAACATAAATGAGATCATTTAATATGGTGCCTTGGTAAAAATGTAATTAGACCTCAAGCCATATGCTCTCGTATGAGATAGACAAAGGCATTTATAGTAGTTAATGCAGATAGATAGAATTTTTCTAGATTAGACAGTTCTAGAAGAAAGGAGGGGGAACGGATATAGACACCCTCATTTCACATTGTAACATTAGCAACAAGAGTTAGAAGAATCTAGAGAATAGGAGAATAACAGAGAGCTGTAGAAGAACACCCATGTATAGATCTTGAATTAATAGAAGAAGTTGATTCAGATTCATGGTTGTTGTGTTATTCTCTGTGTATGTGTGTTGAATGCTCTACTTATGAGAATTACTTCCTGTTATGCATTTGTTATTATGTTGTGTGTATGATTTCATGTGTTAAGATTGAAATCTGAGAGGAAGTGAGGTGAGCTACAATTGTTTTCTCTTTTGAGCGAGGATTCCTGCAAGGAGTGCAGTTGAAGTCGTCCGCAAGGAGTGCGTTGATAGAAGGCTCGGAGAGTTAACTCTTGTTCTTGTTCGCTCAGGAGTGAGCGCGGGTTACTAGAGCCATGCAAGGAGTGCGCAGGCTAACGGAGAAAGCCTCAGTCGTGAAAATGAGCAGAAGTATTGAAGGACTACTGCTATGGGTATACGTGGAGTCAAGGAAGCTCGAACAGTTGAAGTGTTCGCAGGCTTGCCGCAAGGAGTGCGTGAAAAGAACTTCGTTGAGGGTGGAAGTAATTTAGCAAAGCTCAGGAAGGATAGGCCTCTGAGACGCTGAAGATTAGCATAGATAAGGGTGACTAGAATTCAGGAAGAAGCGTCTCAGGTTGGCGAAAAGGCAAAGGAATCTCGTGGAGAGATACTCTTGTTCATTTCGTGGATTTCCCAAGGAAGAACGGACGGTTGAAATATTATGAAGAGATTTCGTGAAGTTTCGAGGATCGTTAGATATTGTAGAGGTGCAAGGAGGTTACAGAGAGAAGGTCGAAGGAGTTTGAAGCTCAGGAGAGGCAGAGCCATCGATTTCGAGTCACTGGAGCCATAGGATCTACACGTGGTATCGTGTATCGGGGACTCGCGAGTTGAAGCTCCAAAGGTTGTGTAGCAAGAATAGCGATATCGCGAGATGCGATATCCCGACAAGATCAGAGTCGTTCGTTGAGGAGGACGCGTGTAAGGAGATTCTCTCATCTCGCAGACTCAGACATTGGAGGACCAAAGGGAAGTCCTTTAGCTCCGTGAATAGCGAAGTGGCGAGAGACTTATAGCCGTCCATCAGAGGAGGATAGGTGGCAGAGATCGAGAGATCTCGCGAACTCAGGAGTTCACAGGGTAAAATCCCAAGTATTGGGTATTCGGAGTCGTGAGGCGTGAGGACGCGAAGCGGCGAAGGAGCGAGAGGATTGTAGCTGTCCATCTGAGGGGACAGGTGGTGAGAGATCTAGAGATCTCGTGAACTCGGGAGTTTACAGGTTGAGAGCCCAAACATTGGGTACTCCAAGTCGCAAGGACGCGAGGCGCGAGAAGGAGGATAACCGTTGGATCCGGATTGTAGGAGGACCGTTGGATCTGCGCACGGGGTCGCATCTTGGGACCTCACCAGAAAAGGTTCGAGAATTTGGCCACGGGGATCGTGAGGTTACGAGGAGGCGATATCCTGATAGCTACAGGATAGTGTGGACCATAGCAGAGTCGATGAGCAGAATACAGGTGGCACGAAGCCCTTGGGATCTCGCTGTGAGAAGTCCCAAAATATTGGCATTAGGATTCGCGAGTCGCGAAGTGGCGAGGAGCTGAGGTTCGTGTAGATGCATGGTAGAGAATAAGGTGGGACCACGTGGCCGACGGGTGGACACGTGTTGGCTGGAGATAGAGTCAGCATCCCGTTGAATTCTCGCAACTCGAGGACTCGCGGGATAGGAGGGTGAAATTTCGACGATTCAACCCGCGAGGTTGCAAGGTTGCGAGAGGTGCTAATATTTAAGCCTAGCCCACAGTTGCATGTGGAAGGAGCTATACCCGTACTTCTAGGTCGGGTATCGTAAGATTTGGAAGGAAGAGTTGGAGGCTTTGAGTCCCGAACTCACGAGATAGCGAGATTTAGCTGATCTCCCGGTGGTAAAGGGGAGACCTCGAGGAAAGATTGTTGTGGGTGCAGATTTCCCGATAGGGGAATAGAAGAACCTTCAAGTTCTTCGGGCCGAGAAGAAGAAGTTCCTGTGAGAGAGGACATGCTTGGGTGGTGCATTCTGCATCAAGTGGTATCAGAGCATAGGAAATTTCTTTGCTTTCTGTAGCAGAGAAAAAGGGAGAATTCACCATGCCGCCAAGGAGGAGAGGTAGACAATCACCCAATCCAGAGGAGGAAAGGGAATTGTCCAGAGAAAGAGAAATGTCCAGAGAAAGAGGTAGGCATGTACAGAATCCAGGCGTGGAGAGAGAAATGTGTAATCTTCGTGCCAGAATGGAGGACATGGAGACATCACATAGGCATAAAGCGGATGCAGGAGATATCAGTGAATCCGAGGATGAAGGTGATGCTGGAAATGAAGAAGAGGAAATCACAACAGAAGATGCATCCAATGAGCATTTAATTAAGGCTATCGCTCGGATGAGTTCGAAAACAAAGATGGACATTCCATCTTATGAAGGGAGTCTAGATGCGGAAGAGCTGCTAGACTGGATTAGAGCTCTTGATACTTATTTCGATTATGAGGATATCGAAGATGATAAAAAGGTCAGACATGCCATCACAAGATTAAAAGGAAATCCAGCCTTGTGGTGGGATGAAATGCAAGCTGACAGGCATTGCCAAGGTAAGCAGAAGATTAAGAGCTGGGACAGGATGATTGCAAAGATGAAGGCAAAATTCATTCCCAGGGATTATCAAATTTCTTTGTTCAGGAGGATGCAAAACCTAAGACAGAAGCTGATGACAGTGAAGGAGTATAATGAGGAGTTTTACAGGTTGAATATCAGAGCAGGTCATCGCGAAAGAAATGACGAAAAGGTGGCCAGGTATATGAATGGCTTGAGGTATGAAATTCAGGATGAACTAAATTTGGCAACCATCCGAACTGTGGAGGATGCTTACCAATTGGCTCTAAAATCTGAGGAGAAGCTGAGCAGTAAACAAAGTCAGAGGGGCCGAGGCAGAAGTCAGCCCAAAGGTAAATCGGTTGCCCAAGATAAATACCAGAAGCCCAAGGAGGAATGGAAGAAACCTCAGGGAAAGGTTGAAAGAGGTGGGACCTCACAGAGAGGACCATATGTTGAGTAGAGAGGACAACATATTGAGCAGAGAGGAGGATATACTGATAATGATAGGTTTCCTCGTACCATAGGTAGAGGAAGAGGAAGAGGTGGAGTAATCACATGCTTCACATGTGGAAAGAATGGGCACAAGTCATTTGAGTGTCCAGAGAAAAGGAAAGAAACTGGAGAGACTCACATCACCGAGGCACAGAGGCGAGATGTTGAGATAGAGTACGCTGAAGGCGGAAGATCGCTAGTGATGCGAAAAGTCCTTTTGACGCCAGAGAAGGAGATGGAGAATCCAGCACAAAGGAACAGTCTTTTTAGGACTGCTTGCAGGACCAAGGGTTGGGCGTGCAAGGTCATTGTGGATAGTGGAAGCACTGATAATCTCGTCTCAATCGAGATGGTAGAAAGGCTGGAGCTGGAGACAACTGATCACCTGGAACCATACAAAGTTTCATGGCTACATAAGGGACATCAAGTAAATTTCACTAAACAATGCTTAGTTGACATTAATATAGGAGGATATAATGATAACATTTTATGTGATGTTATTCCTATGGATGTCTGTCATTTATTGCTGGGTAGACCATGGAAATATGATAGAAATGTAATTCATGATGGGAGGATGAACACCTATACCCTGAAGAAGAATGGGAGGACTCACATGTTGTGTCCAATTGAAGATAAAGAGGTGAAGTTGGAAGTAAACAACACAGTACTTCTCATGAGTGGGAAGGAACTTCTTACAGAAGTTAAGAAGAAGGAGGATCCACAATTCTTTGTGGTCAGAAAACCGAGAATTGTTCTGACTAGCACAAGAGTGGATGATTTGCCAGAAGAAATTTAGGAACTACTGGAAGAGTTCGCTGATATTGTAGTGGACGAACTACCTCGTTTGTTGCCACCGATGAGGAGCGTGAGTCACCATATAGACCTCATACCAGGAGCTAGTCTGCCAAATAAAGCCACGTACAGGTTGACGCCGCAGGAGAATGAAGAGGTTAAAAGACAGGTCCAGGAGTTGTTGGACAAAGGCTTGGTCAGGGAAAGCTTGAGTCCGTTTGTTGTTCCAACAGTACTCAATCCAAAGAAAGACAAAGGTTGGAGGATGTGCACTGATTAAAGAGCCATCAATAAGATAACTATCAGGTATAGATTCCCATTACCAAGAATGGATGATTTGATGGATTGCTTAAGTGGGGAATTTTTTTTTTCAAAGATAGATTTGAAGAATGGATATCATCAAATTCATATGAGAGAAGGTGACGAAAGGAAAACAACATTCAAGACAAATGAAGGTTTGTATGAATGTCTTGTCATGCCGTTTGGTTTGATGAATGCACCGAGTACCTTTATGAGGTTGATGAATGAAGTCCTGAAGGAGTTCATTGGAAAATTTGTCATTGTGTATCTGGATGACATATTAGTCTTCAACAAGACAAAGGATGAACATTTGAAGCATTTGGCTATTGTGATGAAGAAATTACAGCAGGAGAAGTTGTTGATAAACATGAAGAAGTCCTCATTCATGAAGATAGAACTCATTTATTTGGGGTTTGTCATATCTGCAAATGAATTGAGAATGGATCCAGATAAGGTGGAGGTAATCAAGAATTGGCCATCACTGAGAAATATCTTCGAGGTGAGGAGTTTTCATGGACTGGCTAGTTTCTACCGAAAATTCATCAGGAATTTCAGTAGAATTAGTGCGGCAATGATGGATACAGTGAAGAAAAGACATAAATATTTTCACTGGACGGAAGAGGCTGAGAAGAGTTTCAATTTATTGAAATGAAAGATTACGGAACAACCAGTGTTGGTGTTGCCAGATTTTCAGAAGACATTTCAGGTGAAATGTGATGCAAGTGGGTTTGAAATTGGAGCGGTCTTGAGTCAGGAAGACAGGCCGATTGCATATTTCAGTGAGAAGCTGAATGAGGCAAAAGAAAAGTACTCCACATATGATAAAGAATTCTATGCCGTCATACATGCATTGAAGAAATGGAGGCACTATTTGATTCCCAAAGAATTTGTTTTATATACTGATAACCGTGCATTACAATTTGTGACTCAATAGGAAAAGTTGAATCAGAGGCATGTTAAGTGGGTTGAGTACATGCAAAATTTCACTTTTGTGATAAAACATATTTCTGGTACTGCTAACAAAGTGGCTGATGCTTTGAGAAGGAAATGTTTGCTGATGCAGGAGTTCAAAGTCAGGGCGTTAGGATTTGATGATCTTAAGGACATGTATGCAGATGATTTAGACTTTAAGGAAGCTTATGGAGCAGCTGAGAATCCAGTTCTCAGAGATAGAAGTTAGTGGATAGAGTACGTGATCCAAGATGGATTGTTGTTCAAAGGTTATTGACTGTGTATTCTGAATTTCTCCATGAGGGAGAACTTGTTGAAAGAGAAGCACAGCGGTGGATTAGCAGGACATTTTGGCCATGATAAGACATTTGCAAAGCTGAGAGAGTCATACTTTTGGCCAGGGATGCGGTCAGAAGTCAAGAGGTTTGTGGATAGATGCAGGATTTTCCAACATTCAAAAGGAAGGAAACAAAATGCGGGTTTTTATCAACCATTGCCCATACCTGAGAAGCCGTGGGATGAAATTAGCATGGAATTCGTGTTGGGGTTGCCAAGGACACAAAGAGGTGTTGATTCAATATTTGTGGTAGTTGATAGGTTTTCTAAGATGGCACACTTCATTCCATGCCAGAAGACTAGCGATGCGACCCACATCGCAAATTTGTTTTTCAAGGAGATTGTTCGACTCCATGGATTGCCGAAAAGCATAGTTTCGGACAGAGACACAAAATTCATAGGGCATTTCTGGAGAACATTATGGAAGAAGCTGGGAACTAATTTGATGTTTAGTTCTTCTTATCATCCTCAGACGGATGGACAAACAAAAGTGGTCAACAAAATTCTGGGAGATTTGTTGAGGATCTTGGTGACAGAGCACCATAGCAGCTGGGATAGCATATTACCGCAAGAAGAGTTTGCTTACAATGACTCAGTAAATCGAAGCACGGGGAAAAGTCCATTTCAGATTGTATATGGAATGCAGCCAAGAGGAGTTTCTGAACTGAGGGATTCATAACAGACTGATACTAGCAGTGCTAGTGCAGAAGAATTCACTGAAGCAATGAAAGAACTTCACAGTAGGGTGAAAGAGAGACTACTGAAATCAAATCAAGAGTACAAGCACAGAGCAGATCAGCATCGGAGACAACTTCAGTTTGAAGTTGGTGATCTGGTTCTAGCACATTTGAGGAAGGAAAGGTTCTTGAGAGGAACATACAACAAGCTGAAGATGAAGAAAATTGGGCCATGCAAGGTCTTGAAGAAAATGGGATAGAATGCTTATGAAATCGAGTTACCAGATGGGATCGGAATATCTCTGATATTTAATGTTTCAGATTTATATCCATATAAAGCTGATGAAGCAGGAGCAGAAGGTGATGATCAACTAGAGATCCAGTGGCAGAAGCAGATGCCAGTTACAGAAAAGCCACGGATGGAGAAGATACTGAATAAAAGAATGGGTAAGAAAACCAGGAGGAAAGAATATTTTGAATATTTGGTCAAGTGGAAGGGACACCCAGTTGAAGATGCCAGCTGGGAGACTGAAGCAGAAATTTTGAAGCATGGACATACCGTGCAAGATCTCATGGACAGGAGCCCATGAAAATTTTCAAGCAAGGGAGTATGATGCAGGAGCATCCCTCACGACCAACAAAACCAACGGGGAAGCAGAAGACAGTTGGAAGACGTCCAACGCAAGTTTTTGAATTTTAATTTTCCCTTGAAGTTGATGCGCTGAACATAAATGAGATCATTTAATATGGAACCTTGGTAAAAATGTAATCAGACCTCGATCCATACGCTCTCGTATGAGATAAACAGAGGCATTTATAGTAGTTAATGCAAGTAGATAGGATTTTTCTAGATTAGACAGTTCTAGAAGAAAGGAGGGGGAACGGATATAGACACCCTCATTTCACATTGTAACATTAGCAACATGAGTTAGAAGAATCTAGAGCATAGGATAATAGCAGAGAGCTGTAGAAGAACACCCATGTATATATCTTGAATTAATAGAAGAAGTTGATTCAGATTCATGGCTGTTGTGTTATTCTTTGTGTATGTGTGTTGAATGCTCTACTTATGAGAATTACTTCATTTTATGCATTTTTTATTATGCTGTGTGTATTATTTCATGTATTAAGATTGAAATCTGAGAGGAAGTGAGGTGAGCTACAATTGTTTTCTCTTTTGAGCGAGGATTCCTGCAAGGAGTGTAGTTGAAGTCGTCCGCAAGGAGTGCGTTGACAGAAGGCTCAGAGAGTTAACTCTTGTTCTCGTTCGCTCAGGAGTGAGCGCGGGTTGCTAGAGCCATGCAAGGAGTGCACATGCTAAGGGAGAAAGCCTCAGTCGTGAAACTGAGGAGAAGTATTGAAGGACTGCTGCTATGGGTATATGCAGAGTCAAGGAAGCTCGAACAGTTGAAGTGTTTGCAGGCTTGCCGCAAGGAGTGCGTGCAAAGAACTTCGTTGAGGGTGGAAGTAATTTAGAAAATCTTAGGAAGGATAGGCCTCTAAGACGCTGAAGATCAACATAGATAAGGGTGAATGGAAGTCAGGAAGAAGCGTCGCAGGTTGGCAAAAAGGTGAAGGAATCTCGTGGAGAGATACTCTTGCTCATTTCGTGGATTTCCCAAGGAAGAATGGACGATCGGAATATTCTGAAGAGATTTTGCGAAGTTCCTAGGATCGTTAGATCTTGTAGAGGTGTAAGGAGGTTACGAAGAGAAGGTCCGAGGAGTTTGAAGCTCAGGAGAGGCAGAGCCGTCGATTCTGAGTCACCGGAGCCGTAGGATCTACACGTGGTATCGTGTATCGGGGACTCGCGAGTTGAAGCTCCAAAGGTTGTGTAGAAAGAAAAGCGATATCGCGAGACGTGATATCCCGACAAGATCAGAGCCGTTCGTTGAGGAGGACGCGTCTAAGGATATTCTCTCATCTCGCAGACTCGGACTTTGGAGGACCGAAGGGAAGTCCTTTAGCTCTGCGAGTAGCAAAGTGGCGAGAGACTTGTAGCCGTCCATCGGAGGAGGACAGGTGGCAGAGATTGAGAGATCTCACGAACTTGGGAGTTCGCAGGGTAAAAGACCAAGTATTGGGTATTCAGAGTCGTGAGGAGCAAGGACGCGAAGAGGTGAAGGAGAGAGAGGATTGTAGCCCTCCATCTGAGGGGATAGGTGGCGAGAGATCTCGTGAACTCGGGAGTTCGCAGGTTGAGAGCCCAAACATTGGGTACTCCAAGTCGCGAGGACACGAGGCGCAAGAAGGAGGATAACCGTTGGATCCCGATTGTAGGAGGGTTGTTGGATCTGCATGCAGGGTTGTGTCTCGGGACCTTGCTAGAAAAGGTTCGAGAATTTGGTCACAGGGATCGCGAGGTTACGAGGAGGTGATATCCCGACAATTGGAGGATAGTGTGGACCATAGCAGAGTCGACGAGCGGAATACAGGTGACATGAAGCCCTCGGGATCTCGCTGCGGGAAGTCCCAAAATATTGGCATTAGGATTCACGAGTCACGAAGTGGCGAGGAGCCGAGGTTCATGTGGATGCGTGGCAGAGCATAAGGTGGGACCGCGCGGCCAGCGGGTGGACATGCGTTGGCTGGAGATAGAGTCAGCATCCCGTTGAATTCTCGCAACTCGGGGACTCATGGGATAGGAGGGTGAAAGTTCGACGATTCAACCCGCGAGGTTGCGAGGTTGTGAGAGGCGCTAATATTTAAGCCTAGCCCACGATTGCATGTGGAAGGAGCTATACCCATACTGCTAGGTCGGGTATCGTAAGATATGGAAGGAAGAGTTGGAGGCTTTGAGTCCCGAACTCGCGAGATAGTGAGATTTAGTTGATCTCCCGATGGTAAAGGGGAGACCTCGGGGAAAGATTGCTGTGGGTGCAGATTTCCCGATAGGGGAATAGAAGAACCTTCGAGTTCTTCGGGCCGAGAAGAAGAAGGTCCTGTGAGAGCGGACGTGCCTGGGTGGCGCGTTCTGCATCAAACAATGTTCAGAAAAACCATAATGTTTCTATTGGATTGTTGACGTTTCAAATCCATATCAAGATCCATCTTCAGGACAAGAAGCTTGGTTTAAAATTGAGGAGAAAAACTTGTTAAAAATACTAAAGAAAAAGGAAACCTATAAGTTGGCTAGAAAGAACCCTAGCAGAGATTTTAACAACCATTAATTTAAGTTTTATTCAAAATTATGTGTTCTTAGGGTTTATTTAAATAAAAATAAACCCTAAAAACAAATAATTTTGAATAAAACTTAAATTAATGGTTGTTAAAATTTCCACTAGGGTTCTTTCTAGCTAACCTATAGGTTTCCTTTTTCTTTAGTATTTAAAACAAGATTTTCTCTTCAATTTTAAACCAGGCTTCTTGTCTTGAAGATGGATCCTAATATGGATCTGAAACATTGACAATCCAATAGCAACATGGTGGTTTTTTCGATCATTGCTGAAAACATAACAATTATTAGGCTAAAATTGCTAAAGGAAATGGAAGAGAAAATGGTAAAGATCAAGTAGAATTTAAAGGTTGCATAGTGTAGACAAAAGCGTTATGTAGATAAAAGAAAGAAAAATAGGGAATTAAAAGTGGGCGAGCATGTAATTTTAAAAGTAAAGGATAATAGGAGCTCCCTAAGAATGGGAAGTTGCCTAAAGTTGGCAGCGAGATACTTTGGGCCGTTTGAATTTTTAGAGAAGATAAGCCTAGCTGCATACATGCTTGCATTTCCTGCATCCATAATAAGTCATAATGTGTTTCATGTGTCTTTATTAGATAAATGTGTTCCTGATTCTAACCATGTAATTTATTGGACTGTGATCTAGGTGGAGCACGAAGGGGACTTTCGGGTGGAACCAATACACATCCTGGACCAGAAAGTCAAATTTCTCAAGAACAAAGACATCATCTTGGTAAAGGTTCAATGGACCTACTATGGTCCTAAATATGCTATGTGGGAGCATGAGGAGACCATGGGGGAGGAGTACACATAATTTTTTGAAAATTTTGAAGAATGTTGAATGTATATTTGTATATAAGTGTGTAAGGCTCTATTTTGTCAGCTGGAATTCCTAGAGTCGCATCTCAGATATTTTTGTATCTAATTTGTTTTGGAGCCCTAGAAAGGAAGTGGTACATCCTGAGGCATTGTGATGTAGAGAAGGGGGTATACTTCCTTAAGTTGTGCAGGTTGAGGGCAATAGGAGATAGTTAGTTGGAATTGCTGTAGGAGTTGTGAACTTGCAAAAGTACCAAGTACTGATGTTAATTTTGTATATGTATTCCAATATTGTGTTGTGCACTGAGGACAATGCAATTTGTATGGGGAGGGGAATGTAAAATCCTCATTTTTAATCCCCAAATTACTGATATGTAATGTAAGTGTGATGTATGGTCGTGGGAACAAATATCTAATTTGTAAAAATTGTATATCATGATAATAAAATAAAATTTAATGCTGATAGCAAATGGACACAAAAGGAGTAATGGTGGCTAAGTTTCCATAGGAGTGGAGAGGGTCTAATAGGGGGTCCAAGGGGAAATTACCCATGTCTATTAATCTCAACCCACTTTCTAAAATTATCATTGTGTATAAACCTTCTAATTTTCTCTTGAGTGTAGAGCTTCAATAATACAAATGTGAAGCTTTAATAATAAATTTCATGTCAGTAATTTCCAGCAAATTTAAATTCTCAAATTTCACATTTACACATAATTTCAATATTCATAACTTGATTCAAGAGAAATAGTAAACTAGAAAAATACCTCTTGAATATTTTTTTCTTTGAGTTGTTTGAAACTGTCTGCTACACTCCAAGAAATACTGGCCCCTGAGCCCAAAATCCCAACAACCAGTCCACTTGTAATCCACCAATTCTTCTCATCCCCTCTCTCCTTGC
>JZKD02S1827759.1:42991-62443 GCA_000966675.3 Picea glauca | reverse complement strand
TCATCAATTTCCTATATGCCTTATCCCTTGTCATAAAATTACACCTACCCCTAAAACAAATGAAATACTTAATTTATTAACTATTACATTTCTTAATTCAAAAATGATAGATAAATAAATTATAAAATAAAATTAGTTCAATAATTAATTTATTTGGATAAATTAATGATTTAATCAATGAATTAACTTTTAATACATTAATAACTTAATTTACCTTAATTAATCCAATAATTAATTAACCTTATTGAGGTGTTACATACACCCACCCTTAAAAAATATTTGTCCTAAAGTTATAGTAACTTACAACACAAGGAGAACAATAACATGATTAATACATCTATATCAGATAAGCACATCATTAATTTAAACCTTCATGAATACTAGTGTACATGCACAAGGCGCGCATGTGTAACTAGCACATACAAAACTTGTGCGTGTACTAATGACAATAATTAACACATCTTATGCAATTCCTGTGTGTTTCCAACCTAATCAACAATGCAAATATCTTCATAAAGAATAAATCAAGATTTTACAATACTTGTATAATCCTTAATTATAATAATTTAGGACAAAGTAATAATTACCTAGATCATTGTAATTCAGTTAAGCAATTGTTTTTTGAAACAAGAGAAAATCAATCACTTCTTCTATAAGATTAAAACCCCACACACTCTCAACTACTGTTAATCATCCTTCCTCCCTAACCTACTTCCATCTTCCATCCCTATCCTTCCTTTGATGGACTATCCTAGAGCGTCAACTATATTTACCTAACTCCAGATAGAACCCACAAGCAGAAGTATCAACTACCTTGACCAAGCTTCCCCAACAGGAAAATGATAGTCATCATCACATGCCTAGGGGAGCGTGATTTAACACCATCCTCCCATGAATCTAGGTTTCAGAGGATACATAGAGGGAAATGCCTCTACCCCTCCTAATAGAACTAGGGTCAACACCCTATCATGGACCGTACAATGGCACTATGTTGTTGGGATTTTTTCATCGTATATTCAGTTTCAGGAAGTCTCTCTACCAAAAAAACCTGCACTTTCCCACATGCCATAGCAATGCATTTAGATCAACATAATTTAACATACAATGATTCATACCATATTATTTTGCGGTCGGTGTTCACAACATCAACCATTTATTGTCTTCATTCTTTGGCTATTGCATAACCCACTAATTTGCAGATTAGTTTATAATACAAACTCACACATATCCATACAATATAAGCATGTAAACGCTTTTAATCATATCATTAACTCGGTATCCATGTACCAACATCCTTAAATTTCAAAATTTTCAAGCTAGAAATAGGTAGCATAATATCCATCATAAATCACATAATGATAAACATTCATAGTATTTAATTCACATAGGTCCATATGTTCAAAATTTAACGTGTCAAGTTAATAGTATTCCAAAGCTAATAAACAAATAAAGATACGACTAGGCATCTCTAATTCTTTATGCGTAGTCAAAACATGGCATTACATCGGGAAACTTCGTTCCACAATTGTGGTCAGAAAAGTGAAGGACGATCTCAATGCATGGTCTTTGCATCCTCCAAGGTAGTAGATCATAGGCTATGTTGGTCCCAATGGACCTTCATTAGATTGAAACAAGTTGAGGCTATTAATACATTAATTGTTGCTACCCCCATTTAACGGACCTCCATTATGTCCAAATGCAAATTTTATTACCACTTGTGATTTAGTTAATGTTAAGCCATACTTCTCTTAAAAACCCTTTCTCTTTATATGTTTTCATGTTATCATTATGCCATACATATAATCCCACCTATAATACCTTTCTAAATAACCAATTACTACTAACTTTGATTATCACTCTAACTTTAGTGATACAAAACATGTGTCATTGCTAAAGTTTCCCATGCTTATGAACATTAAATAAACATTAACTAATATACTGCTAAATGATTATCATGTGATGTTGTCACATCATAGTTTGGTCATTGTCCTCAATCTCACTTTCCTCTTAAGTCATGCAAATTATATCTCGATCAAGTTAAATGTTTAGTCTATGATTATTTTCATCAAGGTCAAGGAAAATCATGCTTTCTATTAGAAATTCACTATTACAAACATGTCTTTATGTAACGAGCACCATGTCTACCTTACTTTGGTGAGCATCACAAATCAAGAGTAAGTTTCGTACTAGTGTCCAATCCACATTCCACAATTACTTGTCTTAAGGACTTATTTTCTCATAATGTATCTTCATATCCTTTATACCTACATGCTACTTACCTACTTTGGCCTCTAGCCATTTCTAGTTCTATCAATAGCACTTTTGAAGCTCATTCCTATCACTAACGACCCATCATCTATTTATATACATCGTTTATCTATTATATTTTATTGTATGCACTTTGCATCTTCCTTGACACATCATACCTTATTACTTTCTTCTTGTTGCTCTTGTTCTTGTTCTTGTTCTTTTTTATACATCATTTACAATATCCCTTTTTATTTATACCTTTATCACCTTTTAATTCTTCTAATATTACACCTTCTATTGCTCAAGCAATGTACTTATTTACCATCTCCATACCCTATTCTTTATTTGAAAACCCTGATTATATATTTGTCCTAATACTTCATTTTCTATAACCATTATTTATTATATGTCGTATGTTTTAGTCTCTTTTCGACCTATACATATCTTAGCTACATATTGGTATCATTATCATTCTCCTTTTTATTTGCAACTTATATATCCGCATTAATATTTATTCACATAAACTCTTAATTGTTTCTATACTTTCATTTCCTTTTCTTTTAATATATCATTGTTATCCTATACTTCCATATACTCATTATCACATCTCTTCATTATCATCTATTTATACACTTCTGCATTATCCTAGATATACCATCACTGGCATATATTATGTGCACTTAAATGTACACCCTCTCCTTGTCTAACTAACACATTATCCTTGTTTATTATGGTAACATAGACATTGTGTAACTTTTAATATGTTTATGTAAATTATTTATTATGCCATAAGTTCACTTCATAATTCCTATGTATAACTTATATTACACAATCCAAGATATATATTCACAAAATTTCCCCCTTTTTTTCTATCATACTATTATTATCCATATGCCATTCTTACCTTTATTCGATCTATTGTATTTTTACATATACTACTAATCTTATTCTACTTCATAGTATATGTATTTATACCAATTATGTTATAATTATCAAATTTGTTTCATATATTCTTATTTATTTACTTTCATTACGGTTGTTGTATATCTTGTAAGGTGATAAGACACTATGATTTACACTAATAAATTATTATAATATATTTATTTTTATGAAAATTCTTACATCAATCTCTTCTTGTATAATGCTTATACAACCTTCTATATTATGCACATATTGCCTTTATGATAACTACGAAACTTACTTCAACATTATCTATAATGTTAATAGATACCTTGTCTTCTTGCACTACTCTTACCAATTTAGTAACTACTTATATTGTTCTCTGTTTTAATACTCTTAGTATTAATTCATCACTTTATCTTGTTGTAATAATTGATTCATTGACCATCATTGTAATAATATACATTCACAATCCTGTTTGCACTAAACATATGTTGTACTCATGTTCTCATATTTACCTACTATTTTCCTTCATTTCTTTCATTACTTTAATAGTTTATTTGTTATTCATAATAACACCTCATTATATCTCATATTACCATTATGATTTTTAATATATAACACTCTTTGTTATAACCATATACTTACCTTTAAGTGATTCTACATATTTATTGATTTCTCTTTTATTATTTGTACTTGTGAACCTTTGGAGATCTAGTATGCTCACCACAATGATCATTATTATGCACTAAGGTGCAATGTAACTAACCATCTCTTGTTATTCTATATGTACATATTTATAATGTTTAACATAATTACATCATTGACCAACTCTTTTATACTACCAATTATCACCACAAACTTTCACCTTACACATATATTTCATATATACTTCCTTTATACTTCACTATTTTATGTATCCTACTACATCTTTATTTGTGGTGTAGATTCAATATTATTTATAGGTTGTGCAATTTACACACTGCCTACTCACTACCTATTTATTATTCTCACTAGCCCTAATACATCACTCATTCATCATTTCTCTACTCATTCATTAATGAATCTATTCTTCATGTTACATATATAATATATACATTATTATTCATACCATCACTTATGGTATTGGCTCTATACACTTCCATTTGTATTTATCTTTGTTAAAAAGTTATCCAACTACCTTTTAATTACTAAGATATCATTAATATGGTTATCAATATCAATACAAAAAAATTGAGATTAAAATTTCACATAAAATTATTAGTATTCATTAAAATAAAATTCTAAAAACACCATTTTTTTACCTTCATTATATCTTAACTTTTATGACTTCATATAACATCTATTTATATTTCATATGAATTATGAATATAATTATAACTTTCTTAACATTATGATTTCTGTAATGACCCCAGTCGTTACGACTACAAGTGAAGCAAAAAGTGATTTTTTTTTTTAGGAAGGAAGGAAACGATGAAAAACAGTTGAACCCCACCACCTGATGACGAACAAAAGAACACAGATCATGCAATAGAAAACTACGACTCCACACACTAGCACAAATAAACTAGAAATGACTACCCGCCCAACACAAACATGACAACACCTACAAGATAAAGGACAACATCCACCATCCCGACACAATGGTCTTGAAGGCAAGTAACTAGAGAAGGCTAGTAACTAGAACCTCGATGGTGCACAACCAAATGCATGAAGGTGTTACATCCCAAGAACCAACAACAACTACAATGAACAACTCCCACAACGGGTAGCACAGACTCTGGCCAAGTTATCATTCACCTCTATCTGTTAGGGCGCGCAATGATCCCCTCCTCAGGAATCATGCGGTTGCCTGGTGATAGGCATGACAACAACCATGGCACAACAACCTAAATAGACCAAGGACTCAAGATAAATCCAACGCGCTAGGAGACAAAATAATTGACAAGAAGACTACACCCACACCCCCCAAGAAACAGGTCAACAAGACACAATATGATGATACCCACACACCCAAGCAACGAGTCGACATGATGCAAGGTGAAATTGCTCGATTTAAATTGTGCTAACTATTCAACAACTCGGCAACAACCAAAAACCATTATTTGTTAAGAATGAAGTCTGAGTGCGAAGGCGTGAACCACTATAAGGTTACTCTTAACATAAATGTGACCATAAAGTGACCAAATGTGAACTATTAATTCTAACAATGGTAATGTTGTTCCATAAAATTATTTCAGTCCATTAATATCTACGGTGGTAAATACAATTCAAAACACAATGCTATCCCTAATCATGTCAGAAAACAAATGTTGTCCATAAGTACATAACCCAATCGCTATCCATTAATACCTATCAAATTGCAGACATATCAATGTTGTCTATTGATCATATGAAAATGCTATATTTAATTAGGTGACTTTCCAACAAAGATATGGTTGTCCATTGAACATTTAAATGATAAGGGTGTCCATTGTTGTGGTAGCAATTGATATGGTTGTCTATTGATATTCGATGCCATTCAAGTATGAAGTCACTGCCTAAATCACAATGAGAATATATATTCATTGGCCATGAACCCCACAATAAAATCATGCAGAATATCTATCTTAACATCATGATGATAAATCAACAAAGATTAGAGTAGAAGAAGATTTCTTTCGTTGTGAAAAACTAAGTAACCAATCAAATCATATCTTTAAATTCCGGATTTTATTCACTTGTAATCATATTAAATTTGGAACCTTATTAAAGCACCATATATTATTCGGCCGACAAATTACACATAAGGAAATAGATCGAGAATAAACTAATAAAGAGTTTTGATGGAATATTCTTAAGTTTTACAAAGATATTCCTGTATTTAATCAATGAATTTGTTGTCTAAAGCATAGAAATATGTCAGTCGATATGTATTAACTTGAAGAGTAAGATTCTCCATCAAAACGTGATAAACACAGAGTTAATTGGAAGACCATATGTATTAAAAAAACCACACAGTAAATTCGCTAGGAAATGTATTAAAAACACAAACATGAATTGCGAGGAAATGTATTGAAAACACATAGATACTTTGCCAGGAAATGCATTAAAAACACATACTTAAATTGCCAGGAAATGTATTAAAAAAACATAGTTACTTCACCAGGAAATGCATTAAAAACACAGGCTTAAATTGCCAGGAAAGGTATTAAAACACAAAGTTACTTCGCTAGGAAATGCATAAAAAACACAGACTTAAATTTCCAGGAAAGGTATTAAAAACACGGAGTTACTTTGCCAGGAAATGCATAAAAAACATAGACTTCAATTGCCAGGAAAGGTATGAAAAACACAGAGTTACTTTGCTAGGAAATGCATTAAAAACACATACTTAAATTGCCAGGAAAGGTATTAAAAACACAGACTTAAATTGCCAAGAAATGTATTAAAAATGTTGTCATGAAGATTCCAACTCTGTCATAAGATATAAAAGAAAACATTGTCCGAAGAAGGGTAAATTAACAGTCTATAAATGTATAAACCAAGGGTAAAGTCACAGGGTAAAATTTGCCATTAAAAAGTAATGAGTTACTGAGGAAATTCGTGGTTGAATGTATTAAAATAAAGGTAATTTATCCATCATAATAAAATGAAATGCAGAGGGATAAATTTCATGGTGGAAGGTATTAAAACGCAACGAAATTCGTCATCAGAATACAATGAATTACATAGGGAGAAATTTCGTGGTGGAAGGTATTAAAACGCAAGGAAATTCATCATCAGCATACAATGAATTACAGAGGGAGAAATTATGTGGTTGAAGGTATTAAAACATAGAGGGTCCTTGCCATCAGACATAATAAAATGTAGAGTAATGATGGAGCTATTGTGCCAACAATGAATAGAAATCACTAGGCGTAAGATGTCAAGAAGAGTGGGTTGAATGTTGGGTAAGTAAGGGTGAAAACACATAGATTAAAACACAGAAGATAATAAGTGGTTCACTAAGAGAAAACATAAACAATCATAGAGGTAATCAATCGCAACAAGGCGCAAGACAATAATTCAACCAGTAACAATCAACAAGGGTAGACAACTGGGAAAAACTATCCTTCGCTCATCATCCATGCACAAAAAAGAAGGGCATTAGGATCTATAGGTATATTAACACTGAAGTGATGACCATCAATATGGCTCATGTCTGACTGCTCAGGCATGGACTAATGATCTAGGGGTGAGGAAGAAAGATAAAGCACAATATCTTCACAATAATTATTAAAACAAAAAGAACAATCATAACAATCAGAGATTGGTTGCCAAGGGAATCAATCCAATGCAGCGAGTGTAAAGCTATGACGACTTTAAGTTCTCGATTAAAAATGATGAATAATAAAAAACTGATGCGATGAATTTGAAAGAACCACCTTATCATAAAAATGATGAGTAAACACATTTTTTTTATAGAATAGAAGTATAGTAATGGAAGCGCAAGATCAATATTAATCTACCATTCAAAATAAAAGCATGTGTATTGTAGCCCAAGGTGACAGCTCTGAGTCGTTGTCCTGCGCGCTCCATCCAGCTCTCGCTTGTTGACCGATGTGACTTCACCGGTACCTCCCAACCAATGCTACGGGTACTCTTCTTCCCCCTTAGACCCCCGAGCTGCAAAGGGGCCACACACTCTAAACCAAAGAACAACTAGCAACCAGCTCACCTCGAAGGGTCGAGCTACCACTCGTTACCCGAGCTGGGTATCCCAACTCCCACAAGATAAGGTATTCAAGTAAAAAATTATGCAGCGTAACGTTATGCATGAAGAAGAGATCCATACTCCTCCTCCTCCATCCTTTTTATAGAGTTTCTAAGTGATTTCTTTCCCAAATTCCCATTTAATTTAGTTTTCATTAATTTAATTCAAAAAAACTTCCCCCGTACACATGTCACCCATCCCCCTAGTTGCACCAGAAATTAAATTCATTATTTATTTAATTACTCATATTTCCCTCTTCCACCTAAAAGCATTCGTATAATCGCTCCTAGGTGTCCCCATAGTCCCTTAAACATTTTAATGACTTACGCCCTTACTAAATTCTTAGTTGAGTTCATATTTAGAAAGTTCTTAAAGGCAAGATTCCTTACTAAGTTAGTTATTCTCCATTTTTTTTTCCTTATGTTTCCCTTTTTCTTTATGTTTCCCCTTTTTCCATTAGTTTCCAAATTCTTTTAAGGTTTCCTCTTTTCCCTTTTTATCTAAAACTCAAGTTAGCAAGTGTAGAAAAATTACCTTTTACCCCTTTTTCTTTTTAATTAATAAATTTTAAATTAGCATATGTAACAAAACAATCATTTCCCTTTTTTCTTTTTAAATTTAATCCCCCAAAGTAATTTGATTTTAATAAATTAATTGAATTTCTTACCCCCTTCTCGTCCCATGTTTAAATATGAATATATTATTTTTTACCACAAGTATCACTTCGACCTAGATTTTAATTTTCTAGGTTGGGTGACATTTTTATTAGGGAAATTGTTTTTAAATCTTTCTTATCACATCAATCATTATAAGGCCATCTAGGGTTATTCACTTATTAGTTAACAATGCGACGTGCCCTTCAGGATGCACTAGGTGCTCCAAGGGTGCCACTTGCCTCATTCTATTTCCCTTATGCGAATTTCCCTTCAGGACGCACTATGTGCTCCAAGGGTGCCACTCGCATCTTTCCGTTTTTCTTGCACGACGTTCCCTTCAAGATTCACTACGTGCTCCAAGGGTGACACTCACCTCTTGAATGACTTGGTAGACATAAAAAAAACCTGGAGTCAATACTCTGCTAGGTGATCTTGTGGGAGACTAAGGGCCTCTAATAAATAAGGCCCCTGCCTTATTGCGCACCCCTTAGAATCATCGTGACCAACTGTCACAGTCTGCCTTCACGACATTGTGGGTCTTCTCAAACTAGGTAATCGTTAACCTACAGTTCCATACATGACAAGAGTGCTAGTAGGTTGTGGTAGGGCTGTTGTCCACACCTATCCCTCAACGTCTCTAGTTGTCGTGCATGACCCCTCTACTCCACATGTGAGTCTGGTCGGAAAACTATCGTCAGCCTGCATAATCAATGAATCATGTCAAAAATAAAATCAATCATCATAACATATAATCAGATGGGCATATGTCATATCAACAATAATCAAAACCCAACAGTGCACTCCCTGAATCGATCTAGAGTCCAAGGGGTTTCATCGATGCCTCTACATCCTTGATGTCCAAAGTCCTGCACACTCAGGAGAACCTAGTCAATAGCACCTATCTATGTAAACACACAAAATAACGTATCCATAATGCTTCATAATCATAATCAAACGACCAATAGTATAATAATCTGGATCAATTTCAAGCAAGTGTCCTCAAAGAATAAGTTCACTTAGTGCACACAAGAGAGGGATGTTACATAAACCCCCTCTTGGTCTTAACTTCAACCCTAAGTTTCACAGTATATAAGTGCCGAAATAATGTGTATCACAGTATCATAAGTCTATCTATCAAACAAAAATGGAAACTGTTGGCACATCTCATGTGCGTCCTCCTAGGTCTCCGAGTGCAGACTATAGTTGTCCCACTGGACCTTGACCTGATCTAATGTTCAACGTCATAGCTGTCGAAAGTGACGATCCATGATGTGGATTGGCTCAGCCGTGATTGCCCCCTCATCCGATACCTACAAGAAAATCATGTCAATAACATCTTTAGGATCACTAATATAATGTCTCAAAACAAATACATGAAACACATCAAGCATATGCCTCAAAGAATCAGGAAAGGCTAGTTGATAGGCCACGGGCCCCTTCTTATCCAAAATCTCGAAAGGTCCCATGAACCTAGGAGAGAGTTTAGCTCCCTTTCCAAACTTGATCGAATTCTTATGCAATTTTACCTGCAAGAAGACTTGATCACCAACTTCGTAATTGCGGTCGACACGATGCGCATCAACATAACTCTTCTTCTGATCCTGCGCTTCTTTGATCCTTTGTCTTATTGTTTGCATTTGATCTTCCATTTATTGGATCGCTTCTGGTCCCACTAGGACCCTATCCTCAAGCCGATCCCAACTCATAAGCATCTGACAAAGTCTCCTGTAAAGAAACTCGAAAGGCGCCATCATAATGGTGCTTTGGTAACTATTGTTATATGCGAATTATACTAGTGGAAAGAATTCTTCCCAATGCTTCTGTTGGTCCATCATGTACATGTACAAAATGTCTTCCAATATTTGGTTTTTTCGTTCGGTCTTTCAGTCAATCTCTGGGTGATACGTAGTACTAAAGTTAAGTTGGGTTCCCAAGGCCTCTTGGAAACTAGTCCAATTTTTTTTTGATAAACACTAATCCTCGATCATATATAATCCTCTTAGGCACACCATGTTGCCTCAAAATCTCACTGATGAAAAATCTAGCTATGTCAGTTGCCTAATAATTGATATGCATAGCAATAAAATGAGCACTCTTCATTAGAGTGTCGACTACCACAAAAATCGAGTCGTGTCTCCTTGCCGTCAGTGGCAATCCAACAATGAAATCCATCGAAATAACCTCCCATTTCGATTATGGAATAGCGTGTGGCTGTAGTTATCCTATTGGATGTCTATGTTTAGCCTTTACCTATTGAAATTCTACACATCTGGCCACATAGTTGACTATGTATGCCTTCATTCCTTTCCAAAAGAATAAGGGTTTAAAGTCCGCCCTCATCTTCGTGACTCCTGGGTGAGCCATGAACACTGCTCTGTGAGCCTTGCTTAGGATCAAACTCCTCAACTCGTCATTCGATGGTATGTAAATTCGATTTTTAAATCTCAATAATCCATCGTCGTCAAACGTAAATCCTTCAAATCTTGCTACCATCATTTTGTTTTGTCCGATAAAATCCTTGACCTCTTTGTACTAGTCATCGTCGCGGTGTAAGGTTAGGATATTTTCATGTATATTTGTTTGAAGAGGCAACATGAAAAAGATGCATGGTCTTCGAGTCAATGCATTTGCCACTCGGTTCATTATTCCTTTTATGTAAGTAATATTGAAACCTTACTCTCTAAGCAATTCCAACCAATGCCATTGTCGCGCGTTTAGTTCACTTTGCATAAAGATGTGTTGTAGTCCAAAGTGGTCCATTTTTAGTTCAAAATTTCTTCCAATAAGGTAGTTTCTCCACATTCTCAAGGCATAAAACATGGCTAACAACTCCAAATCATGTGTTTCATAGTTCTCCTCATGCCTTCTCAATTTCCTCAAGATGTAAGAGATCACTCGACTGTCTTACATCAAGACTCCACCTAAACCTTCCTTGGATGCGCCAGTCCATAACAAGAATTCCGCATCCATGTCAGGGACCTTTAGTATCGGTTCTGTTGTCAACAGTTCCTTGAGCCTCCAAAATGCTTCCGCACATTTCTCGATCCAAAAAAACTTTTTGTTCTTCTTCTGCAATTCCGTGATCGGATTTTCTATCTTCGAAAATCCCTTGACGAACCATCAATATTATCTTGCTAAACCCATGAAGATACACACTTCTGGGACATTCGTCGGTGTAGGACATTCCATAATATCCTTGACCTTTGCTAGATCCACGGCGATACCTTTGTCGGAGATGACATGCCCTAAGTAGTGATTCTTCTATTTGTAAAACGAGCATTTAGACAATTTCCCATACAATTTGTTCTCTCGCAGACACTGTAGTGCCAAGTGCAAGTGCTCGTCATGCTCTTCCATCGTTTGAGAGTAAATCAAAATATCGTCAATGAATACTTGGAAAAACTTGTCCAAGTACTTGCGAAACACCTCGTTCATCAAAATCATAAATACCCCTAGGGCGTTTGTTAGTCCAAGAAGTAAAACAGTAAACTCGTAATGTCCAAACCTCATCTTAAAGGTGATATTAGGGATGTCATCCTCCTTGATCCGTAACTGGTGATACCCTGAACTCAAGTTGATCTTTGAAAACACCATTGCACCCTTCATTGATCAAACAAATCATCAATCCTTGACAACATATATTGATTCTTAATCGTTGCCTTGTTCAATTGACGGTAGTCAATGCAGAGTCTCCACGACCCATCCTTCTTTCGTATGAAAATAACAGGTGCACCCCACGGTGACACACTAGGACATATCAGTCCCAGGTCCAACAACTCGTTCAGTTGCATTCTCAACTCTTATAACTTCGGGGTTGACATCCGATAAGGCTTTATTGCTATCGGTTCACTCCCAAGTTTTAGGTCTATGGTAAACTCCACTTCCCTCTCTGGAGGCATCCCAGGTAACTCCTCCAGGAAGATGTCTACAAATTCTCTTACCATGGGAAGGTTTTCTAGACCTTCCGCTACTCCCTTTTCGTTCAACACAAGGATTGCATAAAGCTTACACCCCTTGCGCATGCTCTTCCGTAACTGCAAGGAAGATATGAACCCCATGGAAATTCCCTGGTTTCGACCTACAATCACACGTCTTTGTCCCTCATCATAGGCCCAACTCAACCGTTTCATCTTACAGTTGAGTATCGCCTCATGCGATTCCAACCAGTCCATACTGATCACGGCATCATAAGATCCTAAGATCATGATGTACAGGTTGGCCCTGGTGACAAAATCTCCCAGGTTAAGGATACAACCCATAACCTTCCCTCCAACCTTTTGTTTGGCTCCCGAATCCATCTCTACAAAGCTAAACTCATCTTGTTCGACTGCCTTTACCTTAATCCTTTTTAGTGCTGCACCAAAAATGAAACTCTTGGCAGCACTGGGATCTATCAAAATACTAAGGGTATGGTCAATGAAGGTACCTAACATCTTGAGCATAGTCGACTGGTGCTTTTCCTGGCAGTTGTTCACCACTACATGAATCCGATGGGCCTTGCCCAAATCTCCCATGGTAGTGGGTCCAGCTGATCCAGATGCTCTAGTACTCTCCACTAGGCAGTCACGTTGGTAGTGTGTTTTCCCACATGTCCAACACCCCTTCTTTGGTCCAGTACTCCTGGTACCCGAAGTAGAAGTTGATGGCCCACCGGCCTAGACTCCTGGTCTATTTTGTTGAACAGACCTAAATTACTGCAGTTGCGGTCGACGCTGTTTTTGATGCTGTGGTCCCTAGTAAAGAGTTCATTGCTAAGGCGTTGGTCACTTATGTGTAGTGAAATTGGATCCTCTCTGGAATCCATGATATCCTGGCGTATTTCTGGATGGTGTCTGATGCTGCTATGCACCAGATGACACCTGCCCTGTTGGTCTCACTGGAGTGCTGTTATGACCCCCGATAATAAGATCCTCCTCTGCTATGAGGGCCTTCTGGATGACATCATGCAAGGTTTGAGGCATCATAATCCTAACCTTTGCACGTATGCTGACATTAAGGCCAAACAAGAACCTGTTGACCTTAAGTTTCTCAGTATTAAGGTGCGGAGGATACCAAAGCAACTCCATAAAATGGGCCTTGTACTCGGGCACCGTACGACCGCTCTGTCATAAGGCGTTGAACTCGTTGAGATGACGCTTAATGAATTTCTCTGATAGGTACCTCTCTCAGAACTGTTCCTCAAACATTTCCCATGACACATCTTCGATGACCATGTTCAATTGTGGCAGGAGCGTCTTCCACCATAGAAGAGTGCACCCCTTCAGTTGAAAGACCGCCATGCAAACCTTCATGTTGGAGGTATAGTTGCAAAGTGCAAAGCACATTTCCATATTCTCCAACCATGCCTTGACGGCTGTGCCATCTGGGGAACCAAAGAACTCGAGAAATTTGACCTTCTCGAGTTCACGGTGAATGCTACCAATACCAACCGGAGCGCACGGTGGACCCTTAGGGGGTGTCAATGCCCTTGCCTCATCTCTGTCCAAACGACTGATCAATGCCTTAGATATCCCCTGAAAATACCTCATTAGCCCAACCACATCACCCACCACTATCTTCTCCTCCCTGATAACCTATTCGTCTCCTAGGGGGTTAGACCCCTCAAGTGTGGATGCTACCAGAGCCATCACGCCTCCTCCCCTAACACCCTGTCGTCTGCCTCCACGGTGCCCTCTAACCATGATTACCTGCATGAATACAAGTCAACTTAATTAGCAACATTATAATCAGATATCATATCAACGAAAGCTGAAGTGTTCCCAAGTCGTAGGTTGAACCCGATTTGCTACCATATGTAACGACCCCAGTCATTATGACTGCAAGCGAAGAAGAAAGTGCAAATTTTTTTTTTTTTAGGAAGGAAGACAACAATGAAAAACAATTGAACCCCACCACCTGAAAACAAACACAAGCATGCATATCAGGCAATAGAAAATTATGACTCCACGCACTAGCACAAAGAAACTAGTCGAAACATGCATAAATCAACATATAGAAATGACTACCCGCCCGAAAAAACATGAAAATTCCTACAAGCTAAAGGAAAACACCCACCATCCCGACACAATGACCTCGACGACCAGTAACTAGAACCTTGATGGCATGCAACCAAACACAAGAAGGCATTACATCCGAACCACCACCAACAACTACAACGAACAATGCTAGCAACGGGCAACACATAATTCAACCAAGTTATTATTCACCTCTATCCATTAGGACGCGCAATGATCCCTTCTTCAGGGATCATGTGGTCGCCCGGTGATAGGCGCGATAAAAATCATGGCACAACAACCTAACTGGACCAAGGACTCAAAATAAATCCAACGCACTAGGAGATGAAATAACTGATAAGAAGACTACACCCACACCCCCCAAACAACACGTCGATAAGACACAAGATGACGATACCCACACACCCAAGAAACAAGTCGACATAACGCAAGGTGACATTACTCGATTTAAATTGCACGAACTATTCAATGACTCACCAACAACCAAAAACCATTATTTGTTAAGAATGAAGTTTGAGTGCGAAGGAGTGAACCACTATAAGGTTACTCTTAACATAAATGTGACTGTAAAGTGACCAAATGTGAACTATTAATTCTAACAATGGTAATTTTGTTCCATAAAATTATTTCGTTCCATTAATATCTATGGTGGTAAATACAATTCAAAACACAATGCTATCCCTAATCATGTCAGAAAAAAAAATGTTGTCCATAAGTACATAACCCAATCGGTATCCACTAATACCTATCAAATCGTAGACATATAAACCCTCTCTATTGATCATATGAAAATGCTATCTTTAATTAGGTGATTGTCCAGCAAAGATATGGATCTCCATTGAACATTTAAATGATAAGGCTGTGCATTGCTGTAGGCAACTATTGATATGGTTGTCTATTGATAGTCACTGCCATTCAAGTATGAAGTCACTGCCTAAATACCAATGGGAATTTACATTCATTGGCCATGAACCCCGCAATAAAATCATGCAGAATATCCATCTTAACATCATGATGATAAATCAATGGAGATTAGAGTAGAAGAAGATTTCTTTCGTTGTGAAAAACTAAGTAACCAATCAAATCATATATTTAAATTCCGGATGTTATTCACTTGTAATCCTATTAAATTTGGAACCTTATTAAAGCACCATATATTATTCAGCCGACAAATTACACATAAGGAAATAGATCGAGAATAATCTAATAAAGAGTTTTGACGGAATATTCTTAACTTTTACAAAGATATTCCTGTATTTAATCAATGAATTTGTTGTCTGAAGCATAAAAATATGTCTGTCGATATGTATTAACTCACAGATTAAGATTCGCCATCAAAAGGTGATAATCAAAGAGTTAATTGGTAGACCAAATGTATTAAAAAAACCACACAGTAAATTCACCAGGAAATGTATTAAAAACACATACTTAAATTGCCAGGAAATGTATTGAAAATGCATTAAAAACACAAACTTAAATTGCCAGGAAAGGTATTAAAATACAAAGTTAGTTCACCGGGAAATGCATAAAAAATGCATACTTAAATTGCGAGGAAATTTATTAAAAACAAAGAGTTACTTTGCCAGGAAATGCATAAAAAACACAGACTTTAATTGCCAGGAAAGGTATTAAAAATGCAGAGTTACTTCACGAGGAAATGCATTAAAAATGCAGACTTAAATTGCCAGGAAAGGTATTAAAAACACAGACTTAAATTGCCAGGAAATGTATTAAAAACGTTGTCATGAAGATTCCCACTCCGTCATAATATATAAAAGAAAACATTGTCCGAAGAAGGGTAAATTAGAAGGCTATAAATGTATAAACCAAGGGTAATGTCACAGGGTAAAATTAGCAATTAAAAAGTAATGAGTTACCGTGGAAATTTGTGGTTGAATGTATTAAACGAAAGGTAATTTCTCCATGAGAATACAATGAAATGCAGAGGGAGAAATTTCGTGGTGGAAGGTATTAAAATGCAAGGAAATTTGTCATCAGAATACAATGAATTGTAGAGGGAGAAATTTCATGGTGGAAGGTATTAAAACTCAAGGAAATTTGTCATCAGAATACAATGAATTGCAGAGGGAGAAATTTCATGGTTGAAGGTATTAAAACGAAGAGGGTCCTTACCATCAGACATAATAAAACATAGAGTAATGATGGAGTTGTTGTGCCAACAATGAATACAAATTGTTGGGCATAAGATGTCAAGAAGAGTGGGTTGAATGTTGGGTAAGTAAGGGTGAAAACGCAAAAGATAATAAGTGGTTTACTCAGCTAAAAGATAAACAATCACAGAGGTAATCAATCACAACAAGGCACAAGAAAATCATTCAACCAAGAACAATCAAGAGGGGTAGACAAATGGGAAAAACTATCATTCGCTCATCATCCACGCACATAAAAGCAGGGCATTAGGATCTATAGGTCTATTTAACACCGAAGTGACCACCGTCGATCTAACTCCTAGCCAATTGCTCAAGCATGGAATGATGATATAGGGATGAGGACGAAAGATAAAGAAAAATCTCTTCATAATAATCATTAAAACAAACATGACAGTCATAGCAATCAGGGATCAGTTGCCAAGGGAATCAATCCAATACAACGAGCGTAAAGCTATGACGAATTTAAGTTCTTGATTAAAAACGTTGAGTAAAGACATTTTTTATACAATATAAGAACAGTAATGGAAGCACAAGATCAATATTAATCTACCATTCAAAATAAAAGCATGTGTACCATAGCCCAAGGTGATAGCTATGAGTCGTTGTCCTGCGTGCTCCTTCCAGCTCCCTCTTGCCAACTGATGTGACTTCACCGGTACCTCCCAACCAACGCTAGGGGTACTCTTCTTCCCCCTTATCCCCCCAGCCGCAAATGGGCCACACACTCTAAACAAAAGAACAACTAGCAACCAGCTCACCTCGAAGGGTCGAGATACCACTCGTTACCCGAGCTGGGTATCCTAACTCCCACAAGATAAGTCATTCAAGTCAAAAATTCTGCAGCGTAACGTTACGCATGAAGAAGAGATCCATACTCCTCCTCTTCCATCATTTTTATATAGTTTCTAAGTGATTTCTTTTCCAAATTCTCATTTAATTTAGTTTTCATTAATTTAATTCAGAAAAAATTCCCCCATACACATGTCACCCATCCCCTTAGTTGCACCATAAATTAAATTCATTATTTATTTAGTTACTCCTATTTCCCTCTCCCACCTAAAAGCATTCCTAAAATCGTTCCTAGGTGTCCCCATATTCCCTTACACATTTTAATGACTTACGCCCTTACTAAATTCCTAGTTGAGTTCGTATTTAGAAAGTTCTTAAAAACAAGATTCCTTACTAAGTTAGTCTTTTTTATTTATTTTTCCTTACGTTTCCCTTTTTCTTTATGTTTCCCCTTTTTCCCTTAGTTTCCAAATTCTTTTAAGTTTCCCTATTTTTCCTTTTTATGTAAAACTCAAATTAGCAAGTGTAGAAAAATTACCTTTTACCCCTTTTTCTTTTTAATTAATAAATTTGAAATTAGCATATGTAACAAAACAATCATTTCCTTTTTTTTTTTAATTTAATCCCCCAAAGTAATTTGATTTTAATAAATTAATTGAATTTCTTACTCCCTTCTCGTCCCGTGTTTAAATATGAATATATTATTTTTACCACAAGTATCACTTCGACCTAGATTTTAATTTCCTAGGCTGGGCGACATTTTTATTAGGGAAATTGTTTTTAAATCTTTCTTATCACATAAGTCATTCTAAGGCCATCTAGGTTTATTCACTAATTAGTTAACAACGCGACGTGCCCTTCAAGATGCACTAGGTTCTCCAAGGGTGTCACTGACCTCATTATGTTTCCCTTGTGCAGCATGCCTTTTAGGATGCACTACATGCTCCAAGGGTGACACTCACCTCTTTCTGTTTTTCTTGCACGACGCGCCCTTGAGGATGCACTACGTGCTCCAAGGGTGCCACTTGCCTCTTGACTGACTTGGTAGACATAAAAAACCCCTGGAGTCAATACTTTGTCAGGTGATCTTGAGGGAGACTAAGGGCCTCTAAGGAATAAGGTCCCTGCCTTATTGCGCACCTCTTAGAATCATCGTGAGCGATTGTCATAGTCTACCCTCATGACATCGTGGGTCTTCTTGAACTAGGTAATCGTTAACCTACAGTTCGAGCCACAAATGGAGTGCTAGTAGGCTGTGGCAGGGCTATTGTCCACACCTCTCCTTCAACGTCTTTGGTTGTCGTGTGTGACCCCTCTACTCCACATGTGAGTCTGGTCGGTAAGCTATCGTCAGCCTGCATTATCAACGAATCATGTCAGAAATAAAATCAATCATCATAACATCTAATCGGATGTGCATATGTCATATCAATAATAATCAAAACCCAATAGTCCATTCTCTGACTCGATCCAGAGTCTAAGGGGTTTCATCGATGCCTCTGCATTCTTGAGGTCCAAAGTCTTGCACACTTAGGAGAACCCAGTCAATAGCTCATGTCTATGTAAACACACAAAATAACATATCCATAATGCCTCATAATCATAATCAAACGACCAATAGTATAATAATCCGAATCACTTGCAAGCAAGTGTCCTCAAAGAATAAGTTCACTCAGTGCGGCCAAGAATGAGATGTTACAATTTCTAACAACACTTTTTTTTTTTAATGTTACCATATGCATTTGTTTTTTCATTCTAAAACAATTTAAACATAAAGAGAAACCAAATTATATCCTGGCAATTGCCAATCACTTTAAGCCTTGCTTTTTATACACCATATTTAAACATAAGAAAGAGAAAACAATTAACTTAAATCAAATCAACCCTTACTTTGAGTGTGAATCACTTTAAACTTTATTTACTTTTTTTTTTTTTTT
>JZKD02S1827759.1:13376-25446 GCA_000966675.3 Picea glauca | reverse complement strand
CTGAAGATAAGAATGTAATAGGTTCCAAATGGGTGTTCAAAAATAAAATGAATGAAAAAGGACAAGTTGTTAGAAATAAAGCTAGATTGGTCTTTAAAGGATATGCACAAGTTGAAGGTCAAGACTTTGATCAAAATTTTGCACCAATGGCAATATTGGAGGCCATCAGAATGATTTTTGCTTATTCATGTCATAATAACTTTAAAGTTTATCAGATGGATTTTAAATCAACATTTCTTAATGGAGATCTAGAGGAAGAAGTATATATGGAGCAACTTGAAGGATTCTCATTGATAGATAATCCTAATTATATTTGCAAGCTAAAGAAGGCCTTATATGGACTAAAACAAGCACCACGAGCTTGGTATTATAGACTGGACAAATTTTTACAAGACAAAGGGTTCAAGAAAGGTACTGTTGACAACAATCTCTACATTAAGTCTAAAAATGATAATTTACTAGTTGTTTTGGTTTATGTAGATGATACTATTTTTGTCTGTACTAATGAATCATTTGTCGAGTGGTTTGCTAACTCTATGAAAATAGAATTTGAGATGTCCATGATAAGAGAACTGTCATATTTTCTTGGTTTATAAGTAAATACAAAGTTCTGCAAGAATATTTGTCTCAAGAAAAATATTTGAAAGAGATGTTGAATAAATTTCAGATGGAGGACTCCTCTCCTGTTAGAACACCTATGGTGGTTGGTTGCAAGCTCAGTAAAGATGGTATTTCACTAGATGTTGATCAAAGGACATATCGCTCTATGATAGGCAGTCTTTTGTACATCACAACATCCCGTCTTGATATAATGCAAGCTGTTGGAATGGTAGGTCGTTTTCAGTCAGCTCCTAAACAAAGTCACTTGGTAGCTATCAAAAGGATATTCAAATACTTGAAGGGAACAATGAATTATGGTCTGTGGTATCCCATAAATCATAATTTTCAGTTAACTGCTTATTCCTGGGAAAATTGTGTGGATGAAAGAAAGAGCACCAGTGGAGGTGCCTTCTTCCTGGGTGACTCATTGGTAGCATGGATTAGTAAGAAGCAAGGATCTATTTCCTTATCAACTAGAGAAGCAGAGTACATTGTTGTTGCTACTTGCTGCATTCATATTTTGTGGATGATTAAAACTCTTGCAGATTTGAAGGTAACCTATACTGTTTCGATTACATTTCAGTATGATAACACTAGTGCCATTAATGTCTCCAAGAATCCTGTTCTTCATTCCAAGACTGAACATATCCCAATAAAATACCATTTTCTCAGAGAACAAGTCACAAACAGAGTTGTTCAGCTAAATTATATCCCTTCCACAGAACAGATAGATGATATCTTTACTAAACCGTTAGCAGCGACCCCTTTTCGATATCTTCGTCAAAAGTTGGGGGTTATAACTTTTTTCATCTAAACTATTCACTTGATCAGGAGGAGTACTTATTGAATATCTGTTGTATTTTTAAGTTGCTCGTATTTGACAGGGGGAGTATGCACTGCAACAGCTCAGGGAGAGCGTGTTTCTTCTTTGACATTGATGTCAACGGGGGAGAAAGTGTGGTAAATTTCAAGGATGCTACAGTGTTATAGTTGCATGTTTTTCATGGGATTTCCATCAATGGCAAAGGGAGAGATTATTGGCATGTTTTTTAGACAGAGGAAGAGTATGCATGTTTTTTATTGATGGTGGATGTTTGTCATTGATGACGAAGATCAGCACGATCAGATGGCGAAGATCAGGACGATCAATAGCATAGCAATAATGACAATATCAACAGTGTAAGCTCAGAAGGAGGAAAACAATCAAAGCACGACAAAGGTTTCGTTTCGGAGTTTCACAGCTCGGGAAATCCAAAAGAAAGAGGTTCAAACTCACGATATGTGACATCGCGATAAGATCTTGACCATTGATTCAATAAGGACACGTGGTGAAATTGCGATATTATCTGGACCGTCTGTTCCATAGGACACATGGAGAAATATCATCGTTTCGCTGACTGGAACGTCAAAGGAGTGAAGTGATCATTTGATTGACGAGTGGTCATATTTCAAGGTCACATCGTCGAAGGCTTAAGGGAAGGAGCTAATTGCTAAGTTCCATCTCGGCCTTCGCAACTTGGAGGATCGAGACTCTTCATCACAGGAATCACGATATGCGAGATCATGAAAAGATATGGACCGTCAAATCACCAAGGATTGTGGACCGTTGATCAGGCATGAAGAAGGCTCATGAAGTGGAAAAATCGTGATAAGATCTGGATCGTTGATCCAAGAGGGGCACATGGCTATAGATGAGAGCATGACATAATACCCGAGATGTGAAAGTGTGAAATGTGTTTTCGAATAAGGCTGTGGTCACATCCAGTGGTTACATCTGTTGAAGATGGAGGAAGAAGCTAGCAGTGTTAAGCTCCATCTCAGAGTAACGACGATCGCAACTTGGAGCATCAAGACCCTTCATCACAGGAATCGCGATATGCGAGATAGCGATGAGATCTGGACCATCGAATCATTGGAGATATCGATCGTTTATCAGGCTTGATGAAGTTTATAAGTTCGTGAAATATGAAGCGTCTTTTGGCGTAGCTTTTGGTCACCGCCAGTGGTCACGTGAGGGGAAGAATCTAGCGGTGCTAAGCTCCATCTCAGAGTCTTGGCGTTCGTGACTTGGAGTGTCGAGATACTTTATCACAAGAATGCCGAGATGCGAGATCACGAAATTCAAATTCTGTTTAGCGCTCGACCACAGCTAGTGGGCATATGAGATAAACGTAAAACCCTACCGATTTAATCCAACAGTGCAGGCGAATTTGAATATGATTAGAGGGCTACTGTTGCACTTCACAGTTAATTAATCAGTTATGATTCAGTTAGAAAAACGGATTCATGATTCTTGATCGGTTGGCGATTCAGTTGCTGAGGTGTTTTTTCCCAAGAAGATTCGAGGTGTAACTGATGAGGCATGTGTGAATAAAATGAGACATGAAGTGACTGTGTAAGGTTGGCTATTCTAACCGGAAAAATGTGATGAACGGTAAGAATAGTAAAATTAAAGGTTGCAGAGATTGAGATAAAACTCAGAGATGAGTAACAGTTGCTGAACAGATAAAAGCAAGAGAAGAATAGAAGAATAACATGAAGCAGAGCAGAATAGCAAAATAGCATGAAGCAGAGCATAATTGCAAAACAGTTTTTGAAGCAGAGAAGAATTGCAGAAGAGAAAAGAAGGGGTAAGAATTGAGACACCTGTATTGTTTTTTTTCAATCACTTATTCATAACCAGGGAGGTAGGGTGGTGCTAGGGAGGACTGTGGTCATCTGATATTCAAGTTGGTGCTTGAATATTGGGATTTGTAGCTTCCATATAGTTGTGGCTAGAAAAACAGGGTGGTAGGGTGGTGCTTGGGAAAACACAGAGTTTTCTATATGCAAGTTGGTGCTTGTATAAGTGGAAGTAGGTGCTTCCATCCAGTCGGTGTTGGAACACTCAGGGAGTTGGTGCTTCCTTCTAGTGGGTGCTAGAGAAACCAGAGAGTTGGTGCTCTCAAACAATTTGGAGCTTGTAAAATATTGGTAGTAGCCTCACTTTGAGTTGGTTCTCAAACATAGATGATGTAGAGAACTTAAAAGACTACCTACCATTTCGAAGAAGAAGAGGTTTTATCCCTTTATGGGTTTCCTCGTGAAAATCTATCTCTGTGTATATCTTATGTGTGATTGATGCTCATTATTTATGGTGTTCATATGATGTATAATATTGATGGTCACTTGATGAAAGATTAAACATGGTTTAACAAACTTAATATTGTTTAAGCACAGTAACAACTGATTCACCCTTCCCCCCACCCCATCCCCTCTCAGTTGTCTTAGTAATTTCAACAGATTGTGTGTGAGATATTACCCTACAACAATGAGCTTGTTGTTGTAAGTTTTTCTTGTTGCAGTTGACATCCTTGGAGTTCCTGACAAGATACATTTCTAGACAACCTATGATGGAGCCCTAGAGGGAAGTGGGACCACCTAATAGATTGTGTATAGTGAAGGAGGATCCCATTCCTTTATTTTTTTAGGTTGAGGGGAAGAAATTTGGTGGATTACAATAGATGTGAGAGAATTATCTTGCTATGGGTTGTGTTTGGATATGAATGGATAATATAAAAACACCTCTTTATTGTGGATTTGTATCCCTAGCTCTAGGATGATTTGTTGAAGTGATTTGAAGCAACAAATCTATGGTTGGGTGAAAAATCTTTCCTCTACAATGGATTGCACATTTATTTTGAAATATGAGTTTTTTATCTCTATTTTTATGTTCTTATTTATGGATTTGATTGTTGTGCATAAACTCTTTTATTGAGTGAATTATATGTTGTTGTGCATATGTATATTTGACAGAAATTCATAATGTTTTTAAATGAATGTTAAATCCTCAATGCATTGCATTTTATTGAGAGATTTATTTGTCACACATTTAGTCTTAGTTTAAGTCAATGGATGTGGTTGTGTGAATGCTAATCTAGTTGCATTCATGTTTAAATTAATGTTTTTATATGAATGAGATATTTTAGCATGATGCATAGGTTTAAATCAATGGTATCAAAGTTTTTTTTATGGGTTTAATAGTGTGGAACACTACATGAAGAATAGAACCATGAATTGAGTATCGAGAAAGAATAACACTAGAAGGAAATAGAGCTCAAGGACAAAGTCATGGAATGAGTAAAGTCCAATGGACTTGTTTCATCTTAGAAGAAGCAAAGTGGAGATAAAGATGCAATATAGGAGGAACATCTACAACTATTTGAAAGTTTGAAAATTTCATTATCATAGTTGGATTTCATGTAGCCACAAATCTAAGACTTCATGTCCGACCTTACGCTAGATCCATGTAGGGAAGTGGTACAACATGAGGTACTATAGTAAAGAGAAGGGGGTACACTTCCTTGGGTTGTGCAGGGTGAGGGGAATGAGAGCTTGTTGGTTGGAATTGTTGTGGGAATCAACAATTTTTGAAAGTTGTTGTAGCTAGAGATCCTAGAGCTGCAACTCCAAGACTTCCTAGATGGTTTGTGCTAGAACCCTAGAGGAAAGTTGTAAAACTTGAGGGATTGCATGGAAAAGAAGGGGGTACACTTGCTTGGGTTGTGCAGATTGAGGGGAATGAGATATTGTTGGTTGGAACTAATGCAAGAGCTACTGAAGTGCCTATATGTGAATATGTTTTCGGATAGAGTGTCTATGTATATATGTTTTGAGTTGAGATGCCAATGTATCTATGTTGATTAGAGGCCAGAGAGCCTAGATTTGTAATTTGTATGAACACTTGTATGGTGTTGTGCATCGAGGACAGTGCAAAAATAAGGGGGGATGGAATCTAACATCCCTATTTTTAATCCCTATAAATTATAATGTAACTATACAAATGCAATTTACGACGATGAGTCAATATGTTTGGGGAAAATAACATGTATGATTAATATGGACAAGGGACAAACTATGTACATTGAAATAATTAATAAAAGATAAGAATAATTAGTTGTGATATGAGAGAGATGATAATGATGGGGGGCTATGATTCCACGAGATAGGGGGCTAGAGGCAGGGTTCAAGGGGATACCCATGACATTTTTCTAAGTTAATGCATCATTACCATCTAATCCCCCATTTGACTTATTAGACACTCAAACGTTGAATTCATATAAGAGGGTTGGTGTGTGAAATCACTTCATAGAGTTATTAACTGCATGGGATGAGTACAAGAAAGCATAGGGGAAGTGTGGGAGTTAAGAAATCATTTTGGGGGAGAGTGAGAGTCAACATGCATGGGAGAAAATAAAATTCAAATGGAAAAGAGGAATTTTTTTACATGATTTTTTGGAAACAAGAGGGGAGTTGGGTGTTGGGAAGAGCACCAATATGCTAGCCATGGAAAGATACCATATTGGACTAAGTTTGATGTTGAAAAATGAGGATGGGTGCCTATAAAATATTGGTGGAGATGTGAGATAAGGCTAAGAATTAGGTTGTGATCCTGTAAGTGCATTCCTTGTTGAGGAAATGACACCAGAGCCTTGAGAAGGTTGTCGTGAGCACTCTTTGAGCAAATGGGAGTTACTATAGTCCCCAAGTGTGATATTCTTATCCAACCAAGTGCACTAGAGACTTGGAGGGAAGCAGAAATGTGTTACAAATTGCGTTCAATGAAGGGGGATCTCATTCTTTGGGTTGTGTAGGTTGAAGTGAAGAAAGCTAGTAGATTGGAATTGTTGTTGGAGTAGATCCTAGTGTAATCTCCCGCTCTGGCACACTGAGAAAAATTATTCTTTGAGGACACTTGCTCGCAAGTGATATGCACTATTATGATATTAAAACATTTGTCCCTGATTATGATGCGTTATGATAGATGACATGATGTTTTACTGCATTGACATAGGCAGGTGATATTGACTTGGTTTTACTGAGTGTGCAGGGTTTTGGACCTTGAGGATGCCGAGGCATCGATGGAACCCCTTGGACTCTTGATTGAGTCAGGGAGTGTGCTATTTGGGTTGATTTATTTACTGTGCTATTACATTTGATTTGATGATATGATGTGGACATGTTCTGACATGATTGTTGATGATGCAGGCTGATGATAGCTTGCCGACCAGACTCATATATGGAGTAAAGGGGCCACACACATGACTACCAGAGAGGTTGAGGGAGAGGTGTGGACAGCAACCCTGCCACAGCCTACTAGCACTCTCACCATGGCTCGAACTGTAAGTTAACAATTACCTAGTTCAAGAGGACCCACGATGCCGCAAGGGTAGACTGCGACAGTCGCTCGCGATGATTCTAAGGGGAGCGCAATAAGGCGGGGGCCTTATTCCTTAAAAGCCCTTAGTCTCCCACAAGTTCACTTGGTGGAGTGTTGACTCCAGGGGTTATTGATGTCTACCAATTAGTCAAGAGGTGAGTGGCACCCTTAGAGCACGTGGTGCATCCTGAAGGGCATGTCGCGCAAAATAAACACAAGAGGCGAGTGGCACCCTTGGAGCACGTGGTGCGTCCTGAAGGGAACATCGGGCAAAAGAAACACTAGAGGTGAGTGACACCCTTGGAGCACGTAGTGTGTCCTGAAGGGCATGTCGCGTTGATGATGATGAAGGAACAAACCTAGATGGCCCTACGACATTTAACACATTAAGAAATTCTTGAACAACTTCCCTAATTAAATGTTGCCCAGTTCAGAATCTAAGTCCTAAGTTTAAAACTTCTCTAGGGGTAAAATTTTGTCTAACCTTAAGAAAAATTACCCTATAAAAGTAAAAAAAAAAAAAAAAAATTAAACTAAAAACCACTTATGTAATAGTTTTAGTCTTCATAAAATTTTTGGGGTAAAATGAAGAGAGTAAGAATTTAATTAAAATCCGTGGATTTAAAATTGTAAAGAAGAATTTAATTGTTTAACTTGTGAAAGTGTAAAAGATACTAAATCATTAATAAAAAAGAAAAGAGGTTAATTTGCGCAACCATCATTTTTGGTTGTAATGAAAAGGGGAAAGAAGGGAATAATAAAAATTAGGAAACTAAGGAATGGAGGAAACATAATAAAGGAAAGAGGGAAATTATGGTAAAAAGCGAGGTCAACTTAGTAAAGAATCTGCAATAAAGAACCTTCTAAATTGAACTAAATTAGCAACTTCATTTTAGGGAAAGTATTAAAACCTGTAAGGGAATCTAGGGACACCTAGGAGTAAAAATAAGAGTAACTCTAGGTGGGTGAGGGAATTAAGACAATTTAATAAATTAAAGAAAATAGTTAATGGAGAAACGTGGTGGATGGATGACACTTGTACGAAAGAGAGTTTTTAGAAGTTATTATTTAAAACTTAAATTAAATGAGATTTAGGAAAAAGATGGAAGTTCTAAAACTCTATAAAAGAAAGGGAAGAGAAGGAAGAAAGGGAGGATCGGCTGTTAGCGTAACGTTACGCTGCCATATTTGTGACTTGACTGATTACTTGTGGGGAGTTGGGATTTCCCAACTCGGATAGGAGTGGTAGCTCAACCTTGCGAGGCGAGTTGGGAGATAGACGTACCATTTGGATAGTGTGTGGCCCCTTTGCGGCTCGAGGGGCTAAGGGGGAAGCAGAGTACCCCTAGCGTTGGCTAGGAGGTACCGGTGAGGTCTCGACTGTCGGCGAGCGGGAGTGGCACGGTGCTCAAGTGCGGGATAGCGTCTTCGAGTTATTCGTCGTCGGTCACAGGTACACAGGTGCGTTGTTTGTTTAAGAATAAAGGAAAATTGTTTAAAGTTGTATATGAATCCTTATGATGATGATTGATGTGTTGAATCTTGGATCATCCCGTTTCCTTGTTGTTGTTTTCTACACCTAGACTGTTATAACCCCGCAATCCTTTCGATGAGTTATCCTTGGCTCTGGCATTCTCTTACCTTGGCTGCAATTTCTTATTGGTGTTCTTTAGGCAGTTATAAATTACGGTGGGCGTTTATATCTGACTGGGGGCGTTTTTAAATATGGCTATGCACATTTTGTAATAGTGTGGGCGTTTATATATTACTATGGGCATTTTGTATTGTTGTAGGTGTTTATGTATTACAGTGGGCATTTTTATATTAATGTGGGTGTTTTTATATGACTGTGGGAATTTTATATATTACGGTGGGCATTTTATATCACTGTGGGCGTTTATATACTACAATGGGCATTTTTATATTAATGTGGGCATTTTTATATGACTGTGGGCATTCTATATATTACCATGGGCATTTTATATAACTGTGGGCGTTTATATACTACAGTGGGCGTTTTTATATAAATGTGGGCGTTTTTATTGACTGTGGGCGTTTATATATGACTGGGTGCATTGTCACATCGTTCGTTGGCTTCCATGTGTAAGTTGGAGTGATTGTATGCCCTTTTATATTTTTGTTTTCCTTCTGGCAATCCGTTCTGGCAATTTCGTTTGGAAATTGTTCCTGTAAATTGTTTCTAGAAATCCATTATGGCATTTTCGTTTTGTAAAATTTAGTTCTGAGAATTCGTTCTAGCAATGAGTGTATTGGCATTTTTGTTTTGTAAATTTTTTTCTGAGAATTTGTTCTGGCAATGAGTGTATTGGCATTCCATTTTTGTAAAATTTAGTTCTGAGAATGCGTTATGGCAATGAATGTATTGGCATTTCCGTTTTTGTAAAATTAGTTCAGAGAATTCGTTCTACAATGGGTGTCAGGCATTTTCGTTTTGTATTGTTCTGTAATTTCGTCTCTGGCAACCTCCATCCCTGGCAAATGAAGTTCTCCCCCCTTAAATTTTCATTGATTTCAACTAATGCAGATGGACATTGCTGTGTGGTAAAATGTACAGTTGTTTTATCGATCATTAAGAATGGATAATTTAATTACGGATGAGGCTAATGTTAATTAAATTCTTAGTTGCATTTATCGATTATTTAAGGCTCATTGAATTATGATATTTCATTTTAATGGCTGAATGTTCTCTGTTAACTTAATGTAGTTCCTTGCCCTTTCATTTAAATCTAGTTAGTTTCTAATTGGGTTAAGAAGAAATTTTGTTTTATTGTAAATTGTTCGTGGGTTTGGGTTAATGAAATGGTGCATGGTTTTTATAATTGATTAGTGGGTATTGTCGTAATGGGTCTTGTTCTAATCTAAATTGAACATTGTTTAATATAATTTGAGGATKGTTCAATACTAATTGGATCTCVTTYTRATACTTTTGGGATATGGTTAAATRTYATTTGAGTAGTGTYWTARTATAGTGGGGATATTGTTTATTTAATGGCCAGATCTAAATTTGTAACACTTGGACATATAGAGAGAGTGGGTGAGAAGAAGTTGTTACTCGCCTTCATTTAATCCTTCTTCACTTAGCATCATATTGGTTTTTTTAATAATCTGATATTGCGTACCACGGAATTAAGGCCTACCTGGAGGCTAACCTTACAATAAGGAATGATGTTATAGAGTTCCCTTAGATTTATCTCTTGGCAACTTACAAGCGTTCATGTAAATTGGTTTCTTTTAAGTATAACTTGTTATTGAGAAGAGGGGAATGTTCAAGACCCTTGGGATGTATTATAATAATAATAGAAAGGGATTGTGGCTAGATTTACCTTTGGAATTTAGTATCTCATTAAATTGGTATAAGAAGGGAGAGTAGTAGCTTCTTAATGACTTTTAAGTGGTGAGTAATTTAATGAGTTGAGGAGGTATTAATGTCTCACTAATGCTTCCGCCTTAATGTGATAACCAGGTTAGCTGTTATATTAAAGGTTGTATTATTGTCATAATAAATGCCTTGCTTGTTATATTAACTGTCGATATCTTGTGATTGATTAAAAATACACTTCCAATGCAATACGGTAATAGTAGTGAGTAATCTAATGTGTTAACAAGAATTCACCCTTGAAAGTTGCCTTAATGAGATAACTTTGTTAATTGCGATATTGATGATTTGTCTTGTCATTAGCTTAGTAGGCATTGGTCTGCTTGTGTCGCGAGGGATGTAGACACCTCCATGTTCCGCAGAACAGTCGCCGGCCCTGAGACCTTAAATGGTTAAAATCGATGGGAACCTGGGCTTGAGCGTTGCTTATGTGTCTTGGAGGTCCTAACCATTGCAGGGTAGGACGGATGGGTAATCAGTCTTTTTATTGTCAGTTGATTGTTGTTCTTTACTAGCAGATGTTGATGTACATCTTAAATCCTTATGTTGATATCGCAGTTGCATGCATCATGATGCGTCGTCATGTGGCGGCGCAGAGTGTAATGTCTTGTTACCCTTGTACACACGCACACACACAAAAAAAAAATTGTACTTGTTATAAGAGGTTGTCGGCGTAACGAGGGTCGTTACACCTAGCTTTTGGGTTTTGAATGTGGAGAGCAGACAACCAAGAGAACCAAACCTCATTTTTGACTCATAGCCTTAACTGAGGGATGGTTTGTTGTTGAGAGAATGGAACAAAAATGATTATATGTAGAAGGCGCATTCTATGTATGCATCCACTCAATTCCACAATTGATAGATAAGTTTCTATTATGTTTTATGATGGTAATTCTGTTGTGTAAATGTTAATTCAAATGTCATGCATGTTTGTTGGGTATGTGTGCATTCATGGTTTTTATTATGTTGTTGGAAGCATGTGAACAATTGCATTCGCTTTTTTATAACTATTGTTAATTGCATGATTAATTTAAAGCATGTTGCTTCTTCTTGCTTAAAGCATTTGCATCCACTTTTAGCAGGCGAGTATTTTAGAGACTCGGAAAAAATTTAGTTAGTTTTTTGTAATAACAGATATGTTAAAAAACCAAATGATATATTTTTTTTTGACAGTAACGAGTAGAGGTATTTGAATTAAAAATGGCAAAGCCACAAATCTGTTACAAAGGCATGGTTGCACAGAGCTATTGCCTGCAAAAGAGGAATACAATACTTAAAAACCGGTGGAAATGCTTCCCAAGTCTGTGGAGGAACTGAAACTAAATTTATTTAGTGACCTAGCTTCTATACAAAATGCTAGGATGCTTATAGTGCTTCCAGACTGGTGCGATTCGGCGCTGTGGACATTACTTCTCGGAGATGTCTCCCCATTCAAGATTTAGCTTGGACAGCTTGTCCTCCAGGTCTCCAATTCGGTCCTCGAACTTCTCTTGTGGACTTTTCAATTCCTGGTGCAGCTTGTCGAGTTCTTCAGTGAACCCGATCTTGACAAAGGATAAGTCTTGTTCTAACTGCTCCATCCTCCTCCCAGCTTCAGAATCAAGGTTTTCCAAGAAGTCCAGTTGGAACTGGAGCATATTCTTTAGCTTTTCCAGTTTTTCATCCAACTGCTTGAGGCGCTCTTCTACATGGATGGGGCGGCTGGAACTTGCGGCCATGTCTGGTTCCTTTGAATTCGGATCTTTGAGTTGGCTTCATATGCTCTGGACGTATCTGCGAGTGGGCTGCGAAAATGGAGCGGACGGGTCGAGATTTATGCTTGGGGAGCCTCCCGTCATCATTTCCTCTGCAATGCTGGTCCCGAGAGGCATGGG
>JZKD02S1827748.1:81561-91606 GCA_000966675.3 Picea glauca | reverse complement strand
AGCAAGTTAAAATAGGTCAAAGAGGTATCCCAAACACTACAAATCAAAAGAAAATCTATAGCTATTGAAAACATTGTGTAAAAGACAATGAAATTAGCAATATATAAAGTTATGGAAGTAGCAATAAATAATCCCTCTAAACACGTAAGAAATTAATGAAACTAGAGCTTAAATAATAAAAGTTAAACTAGGGTTTAGCAACAATCACTTTTTGAAATGTAAATGGAATATAACAACTCTAAATAATGCAAGACATCAAACCCTAAGGGGTTGAAAATTGAACCAGTAATGCAATGAATTATAGCAAGATACACTTTGAATATGATTCACCAATTGCACCCTAGACGTCAAGTGCATTTATGGCTGAAAATTAAAGTAAATTGACACAAACCCTAATTTAACCCTAGAGAAACAAAAGAAAAGGTGAATTTAGTGTTTAAAACTCACTACAAGGGAGGAATACTAGTTTCAACTATTCCTCTTGGTCATATGGAGTCAAACTATGAAATTCCTTGGAGACAAAAGGTGAAGGAAATAACCTAAGCATAAAACCCTAGAGTAGTCCACCCTAGAGTAGTCCACTACAAACTCTAGGTATCTATCCTATAGAAAGGAAACTAGGGTAGTCCACTACAAACCCTAAGAAGTCATCCTATATCCTTTATTAACCTTTTAGAAGATGAGATCAAGGGTGTATATTGGATAAACCCTAAGGTAGTCCACTACAAACCTTAGAAGGATATCATATAGGAAAACTACTAGGGTAGTCCACTACAAACCCTAGAAATTGTCTTATGTCCTTTGACAAGCTTAAAACAAATGATATCAAGAAAAAGTAGTATGCTACAAGTCTTGTTAGGGTTTACAATATAAGATCTATTCAATATATATACAATGGAAATGCACTATCACCACTTTGATAAGAACATTCACACTTAATACATTCATCAATAAATCCACAAAGATTTACAAAGAGCACTTACTAGGTAAATCAATAATCATCCATGAAATCATCCATCAAAACATGAAAAATCATCCAAATATCATCTCTCCTAGAAGTCGCATGAGCTAGTCATCCATAGCAAAAGAGAAAATATAGAAGAGACAAGTAGTAATAATCCTCCACAAGTAGCAATGATCTCAAATGAGGGGTAACTTGTTCTATTTGTATGAGGAAAAAAAGAACTTTCCCTCATTTAGCTATTAACCACTAAAATCCCTTAAAAAACATAAAATATCCATGATACAAGGTGGATAGGTCTAGGTTGAGACCCCAAAAATGCCTCGAAAACAATGATTCAATGCTAACATATGAAAACATCCTTCAAAACATCACATGTGTGAGTGTAGAAGGCTCAAGGAGGGTGACTTCATATTTAAATGGGGTACAAAGGCTCCAAAATTCATGTCTCTCCCAAAAAGGTGCAAAGCATCATCAAAAGTCATGCCACCTCTTCAAGAAGGTCACATCTCCTCATCAAAAAAAGTGACAATGCATCATCCAAGTGCTAGGTTAGATCAATCAAGTGTCACATCATCCTCAAGTGTGACACCATCTCCAAATATGCAATGTCTTCAAGCTAGGGTATGACATCATCAAGATAAAATGATCCAAGACCCCTCCCAAGAGGTGTACTATCATCAACATAAGTAATATCATCAAACCAAGCCTCAACATCCTCAAGGGTATTTTCATGGTTGGGAACTCCCTGCTCTCTTAATGACATGTCAGGATCATGGTGCAATATCCTATCTCCCAGGTGAAACATCCAAGGTCCAATATGTGTCTAAGGGTATCAAGACACATGCCAAGGCATCATGTATCCCAATGCTCATCATCAAATCTCCAACGACCTCTGTGAAATGTGAAACATCCTTCATAAAGTGTGGGATAATCATCACATCATCCTCCAAGTGCATCATCATCAAAAAATGGCTCAAAGAATCAAGTGAGAGCAACCATCATGGATACAAGAGTCATTAGAATCATAAAAATGAGTCACATTTTAATGTAAAATCCACGTAAGTAGTTCACATTAGGTATCTTCATGAAAATTCACACTAGCTTATGACTTTATGCAATTTTCCAAGTTTAGGTATGGAAGGACCATCATAGAACCCTATTAGGTGTGTCAGTACCTAAGTGGAGGAGTATTTCCAAATAAACCCATCAAAGTGTAAGTGTGGATGAATGGTATGATCTAAGGTTTACTTCATGGTCATGGTGTCATTGATATGCAAGGCCATGTGTGATGTTCATCTCCATGGGCACCTTTGTTGAGGGAGCACTTAATGCATTGAGTTACCCTTTCCTCGACACCATTTTTTTCCACCCCTATCTTGCCTTTTAATATTCATTGTTTTTCTTTGCAAGCCCCCATTCAAGTTTATTCATTTGTTACATCAGGATATACAACTAAGTCCTTTCTTTGGATATGCATTTGGTGGATTAGGACTTGGGGTGATGGCCTCATAGCAAGGGGGTAGAGCTCAAGCTTACTCATTTTTTTATTTATCATTCATATCCCTTTATTGTTCTTTTGAATTTTGGATTTAAAACATGTTCTTTTCATTATTTCTTACACCTGCGTCAACCTCAAGTATTCAAGTCCCTTCTTCTCATAGGAGAATGAAGTACAAACATTTTTGGGATACTTGTAATAGCCACTCCCAAAATATAGGACAATGGAAGTAATATAGATGGAAAGTGTTAAGTATGGAAAGGTACAAGTACATTACCCGTATCAATGCCTCCCAGTAGTACCCCTTTCCCCAAGAGTGACAACACTTGAATAGAATACATATGATGGCCACCAAAGTGAAACAAGGAAAAAATCATAACTTCCAACTATCACGATTCATTATTTGACTTCAACCCATGATCCTTACCTAAATTCCCAATACATTAAATGTAACATTTCATATGAAACAATGGCTAATGTACCTCATGTGTGTTGGACCACCATCATCGAATGAACATGTTGACCAAGTGAATGAGCTGAGCAATAATTAGGAAGAGGCATCTAATGGGTTTTTGTCTATGGAGAATATTTCTCATCATCTCTGAAATCACTATCTGCAATGTGGATCATGAATAATGATCTCCTATAGTTACCCCTACATGAGAGGGGGTAACATATCCCATACCAGGGAAGGAATGTACTAAAAAAACAACATCTAGTAGATAAGAAAACATGAAACACAGGATGTTTCCCTAGCACTGTGCACTTAGTTGTTGATATGGCCTCCTCCAAAGCGATAAAGAGGATGGAATCCCAATTAAATATAGTTCTAGACTTAGCAATATCGTGCATCAAAGGAACCCATGACTCCTTGAAGTTCATGGCATCTTCCTCCCCATAGAGTCGGAACAGGAGAGCTACATCAAATTTATAAGCGGTCTTTATCATCTTCATGGGATAATTCCTTGCTTTCCTCACATTGAAATTTTCCTATGACACCCACCAAATTTTTATGATTTTTCTATATTCATAAGGAAAATATAGCATCCATTCATTACTGAGTTACACCTATTCTATAGGGATCTTATAACATGTGTGGTTGACAAAATTCTGGAATGATGAGATGCATTTACCTTAAGTGTCCTTGATTATTATGTTGTCTACATCTGCTTGGTAGATGATCCATGAAATGGCCTTTACACATGGGAACATGAGAGAGTGTGTAGCTACCTTGTGTAACGGAGAACACTTTATCATTTGATAAACACCATCATCTAGGTCAATATCTCCATGGAGGGGTAGTAATATTGAATATGTGTCTTGTTGGAACATCTGATATATTTCCCCACATTTGTAAACCATGCAATAGAAAGTGCCATCATAAATTGGGCCTGAAGTACCAACTTCTGCCTCTAACTCTATATTCTCCTCTTTATCTAATATTACTTCAATCATAGTCTATTTTCCTTTTATGGTTCTCCTAGATACCATGTCTAGATCCTTCACTTCACCCATGTCGGCAACATCGGATATCAACATTTTTTGTCCTTAAAAATAAATGCCTATGGAGAGAAATAGTGAGGATTCAACAATTATCTTATATATTATTAATGGATTTTTATACTATAAACACAAAATACCATTGGAAGGTCATGTGAAAACAAATAATCTCTATTGGTGACACTTTCAAAGATAATGATAATAGGAGGGAGGAAAAAGAATCCCACTAATGATATTGTGCAATTTCCCTCAGGAATATAGGGTGGTAAGGTTTTGCACCCAATAAGTTGGCTGTGTTGACCATTCAAGCCTTGAAAAAGCTTCATGATTTTTTATTAATCCCTTATTTTGAAAAAAAAAAAGACTCTCCTTTTCTATGCACTCTATGGTCCCTGTGTCAAGTTAGTATTATGTGCTAATAGTTGGAGGGGCGCTTGTAACGTTCAATGGATGGCACCCCTAACGGCCTATTTGAAAATTGAGCATAGAGAGAAATGTATGACCAAAGTTGGGACATTGAATCTATGCCACCATTTAACTGTGACTTTTATAATTAAATTGCATCTCAATGCTCTTTAAATGTGACTTTTATAATTAAATTGCATCTCAATGCTCTTTAAATGTGACTTTTATAATTATTCGATGGCTAGATTTCCTCGTGACGAGCAATCCACACATCAAATTTCATCCTTGATCCACACAATGCGATACCCTAATCATACAATGTGATACCCTAATCATGGTTCAATGGAAGAAATGGAATATGTGATGAAGTTTGGATAATATATAGATAGCAGGGGTGTGATAGGAGGGGTGAACATGGGGATCAAAATCGTATCAATTGAGGTTGTGAATGAGAAATTTAGCCTACCGGTGGGAGGCATTTTAGCGGTTAGGAGAAAAATTCTCAGTTGAGCCATGTAAGAGATTTGGTAGATAGGTATAGAATATCTATTAGCCTGGTGGATTCATTTTTAAAAGAAAAAAATTCATTGAAACTAATGCAAACAAACAAACCTAAACTCTTGGGACGAGTGTGTACCTAGAAAATGTTAGTTGGCGGTTAGTGGTTCTCCATGTGATCATTTGGGTCAGATCATAGTGCATGCGAAGGCTCAAGGACACAAAGACAAGTGTTAACGTGAGAAAGGTGAAGGGAAAGTGAGTTGAGCAGTGGTTATATAATTTTTAAAAGAGACATTTTTTTGCAATAAAAATCCTTTTAAAAAGTTCAAAATCGATCACATCGTGGGTTGCATTGGTGTTTCACACAAAAACAAACTTTGTTCTGATGCAATAACAAGTTTGTCGAAGTGAAGAAAATTTTGAGGAAGTACAACATATCGCACAAAAATTATTTTAGTGTGATATGTTGCAAAGGATATATACTTCGTCTCATGCAATGTCTCACACCAAGAGTGATTTTCTAAGTGATATGTCACACAAGATGAAAGTTTTGGTCCATGTGATACATCACACGAATAAATAAAAAATTGTGATACACCAAGAGAAGGAAACTTTGGGTCTATGTGATGTGTCATGCAAGTAGAAAGTTTTGGCCCATGTGATACATCACAAGGAAAGAAAGATTTGAAGGATGCGATGACAAGGTGGATGCAAAGGAGTTCTCTTGGAAATTTCCCTTTCCCTTTGTTGTGATAAAGACAAATTTGGATCAATGTGACATATTGCAACCCAAAAAGGTTGAGGTGCAATACATGTTGTGTCATGAACAAAGTAAGTTTGAGTGTGATACAGCGCAAGCAAGCAATTTTTTATAAGACCCAAAAAAACAAAGTTTAGCGCAAGTTTTGGAAGAAGTTCTAAAGGAGAAAAACAAATTGCTTTAAAGTTGAGGGAAATATTAAATCAAGCCTTTGGAAGCCTAGTGAGATTAAAGAGAGAAAAACCAAGACAAGCTCCATAAACAAAACTTCAAAGCAAAGTAAAAGAAGACAATGTACATTAATGTTTATGAAGGTTCAGAGATCCAAAATAAGTGAAGGCCCCAAGCTACTCTGCTTTGCTTCCAACTGCTTCCATGGAGTAAAAAATAATATAAGGGGTTGTTGATAGCTCAACACCACATTAAGTGGGGAATATTGGTATTCAGTACTGGTGGTGGTGCTTTTAGTAGAGACATAGTGCGGCATCGACAAAATCCAGATCCCACGAATTAAATGATATTGTTGGTGTGACAGTGTTAAATATATTGTACCCTCAACAGTATAACCGTACACCTGCCAGCTGTACTGGACAGTTGTACTTTCTATTTCTGTCTTGCTTTGAGCATATATAAGCTCAGCTATTTCCTATTGTTTGAGTGCTTCAGTTTTGTTCTGTACTTCTTCATACATTTGAATATACTATTCTTTTCTCTCTGCATTTCTCTGTCCTTCACAATTTATCAGACAGGACAGCGTGGATGCTACAACTATGGATCGATTTAGTTGCCAAGATAATGTACACGACTCTCAAAAGAATCATACAAACTACTCTCGCAATCCCAAACAGGTTCCCTTAGTTCCTACTTCTCTTTACAATTCAAATTATGATTCGTCTAAATTCTTTCCTCCATTTTTGCAAGGAATTCTTGAATCAGTCTTTTAACTCCAACAACACGATAATGTCTGAGTTGATCTCCATATAGACTTGCACACCTCAAAAATATCCTATGTTTGATCCCCTCAAAGCTCATTATTCCTTGCAGCACCATCTTCATCTTCTGATATGATATTTTTCTACAAGTTGGATTCCTTCTGACCTGCTACACTTGCACTGGTGAGTGACTTGACAAGGAATCCAGTGATATGATATGATATTATCTATCTATGTGCAATGGTCTCCATGCATCCCCTCAACCGAGAAGTTCATCTAGATTGGCATTCGGCCAGACTCGAAGCATTGCATCCTTACCCAATAACAGAATTAGACCAAGTACAAGGGGTTGTGTAAGCATATAAAATAGATCAATTACATAGAATACCATGAAGTAGCATGAAATCATCAACAATGTCGCTACGCTCTCTTTCAAAGTGGGATGTGCCAGGTTACACCTCCAATGGAATGCGGCCCGTCATTCCATCGATATTACCTCCCTCATTTCACTGATCAACCAAGCACAGAAGAAGCTCAAGACAATTTACGTGGAATCCCTAGCAACCGACGGTGCAGAGAATATGGAAGAATCGTGAACCCCTGGATTGTGACGGCTATCTAGATATATTGGAATCAAATTGCAGATTCCGTCCATCCAACAGGCATGGACCAAAGTCAACGGAATTCAATGGTTGACTTTCGTTCTCTTGATTGTGACAGCTATCTAGATATATTGGAATCTTTATGTCCATTGCAGATTCTGTTCATCCAACAGGCATGACCAAAGTCAACGAAGTTAATGATTGACATATCTAGATATATTGGAATCAAATGTAGATTCCGTCCATCCAATAGGCATGGACCAAAGTCAACGGAATTCAATGGTTGACTTTCGTTTTCTGGATTGTGACAGCTATCTAGATATATTGGAATCTTTATGTTCATTGCAGATTTTGTTCATCCAACAGGCATGGACCAAAGTCAACGAAGTTAATGATTGACATTGCAGATTCTGTTCATCTAACAGACATGGATCAAAGTCAGCAAAGTTAATGATTGACTTTGATTATAGAATTCTTATATAGATTGCAAATTTTGTCCATCCAATCCAATAAACATGGATCAAAGTCAAAAGTCAATGAAAATCAATGATTGACTTTGGTCTCCCAGGCTATCTAGATATATTAGAATTCCTATGTTAATTGATCCATCCATCCAAGAAGCATTGACCAAAGTCAACTGAAATCAACAATTGACTTTGATCTGTGTCTATTGGCAGGTATATTGGACTATTTGACAATTGCGACCTGTTCGACTGTTAAATATACAACCTGCTTATATGCTACGATGAGGATTTGCCAGTAGCTTTATTGGTTTTCTAAACAAATGGAATGTTTTTCATAGAACCTCCTAACATTCAGTTTCCCCTCACCCTACACAGCCGCCCACTGCTCTCAGACTCTGTCAGTTTGACAAAGAGTCTTCATCACTTATACAAACATTTTTTATTTATTTACATTATATAATCGAGGCCTATTTGATAGGTTGGTTGTTTTAATCATGCAATTTCATATAGGTGATACGAATGGCAATGAAATTAGAACATGTTTCAAAGGTTTACATAATTGTAAAAACATTTATCCAAAATTCCTTTCATGCAACTAAGATATAGCCAGCCAATGCATATGTCAATATCTATATAAACCATTAAATGATTGAGAGAGATATTTCTAAAAATCATGAATTATAATATTAATTCCTATAAGTCTACTAACATGGTATAATGATAATTCTAGTAACATGGTATAATGATTGTGGATTCACGCTAGAATAGAAAATAGCAACCTATCTATATGCAATAGTCGTCATGTAGCCCTTCGATTGATAAATTCAACCAGTTTGACATCAAGATCGACTTAGAGTAGTGCATCCTTACCCAATAACATAATTAGACCAAGTAATAGGGTTTGTATAAGAATATAAAACATATTAATGTACATAGAATATCAGCATTTGAATACGATGAAGTAGTATGAATTCATCAACCGTGTCACTACTCTCTCTTTTAGAGTGGGATGTGCTAGGCTACATCTCCAATGGAATGTGACCCTTCATTCCCTCGATAGTGTGGAGAAGATGGGAGAAGCATGAACTCTCAAATTATCATCATTGTCCATGTTACCACACAATTTAGCACCCCGGTGCAAAGCCTTCACAAGGTATCAAGATTGGTGGAATATTAAAAGATGTCACCATTGTCACCTAGGCAACAACTTCCTCATTTTAGTGAAGGATTAAATCCAACACAATGGAGGCTTCCCTAGTATCTCAAGGAATCCCTAGGCAAGAAACAATCAAGTTTAAGGCCTCCCATATAACTACTCAATCTACCATCAATAGAATAAGATAATCAAGGTAAGGACAAGGTGGTAAGTTTGTGCAATTTCCAGATTTTAGTGGATGAGGATCTAGGGAAAATTAGAAGGCCTATCAAATCAATTTTTGACACTAGAGGACCCACAAACACTACAAAAGAAGAAAAAAATGTTGGTTGTTGTAAAACTTGAAAGAAAGATGGTGAATTATAGCAGTAATACAAGTTATGACAACAATAAAAAAGTTATCCCTTGAAACATGTAATAAGCCAATAAAAATGGGGCTAAAGCAATCGATAGAATTAGGGTTTATCAACCAACAAAATCTGAAATTGCAAATGCATATAGCAGCCCTAAAACCCTAGACATCCAGCCCTAATTAGTTTGAAATAATAAATCAACAAGACAATTTAGGGTCTAAATATGATTGCTAAGTCAAATATATGAATGAATACCAAAACGTCTAAGTCTTTTATGGATAAAAATGAATATATTGTTGTTATAAAACCCAAATCTAACCCTAAAAAATAAAACAAATATTGACTTTTGATTTTTGTGATTGATTATTGAGAGAAGACTAGAGCCTACTTTTTTGGGGGGCATATGGGGTCAATCAAGGACTCATTTGAAGAGATATAAGTGGGTGTAGGGTGATATCTAGGGTTGTTCACTACTAACCTAGAAGATCCTCCTAGTATCTTACTAGGTCTACAAAAATAACTCAAGGGAAGGTTATTCATTAGTAGCCTTCCAAAAAATTTGACAAGGGTTTGTTCAAGAAAAAACCAAGAGAATGCACAACCATTACTAGAGAAGCATCATTACACTTCTATTCATTCATAAACAAAACCACAATATAAAGTGAGACCACTTACTCAAGAAATTTTTCATCCATAAAAACCCTAGCAATGAACATCCATGAAGAAGTAAAAGCATCCATAAAACATCCTCCAAAAAGTCACTCTAACTAGCCATCCATATTGATTTGCATAAGAGAGAAAGAAGTAGTAGACAAGTAGTTATAATTCTCCACAACTATCAATGACTTACAAGTGAGAAGTGCCTCTATTATTTATATGAGAGATCAAGCACCCTTCTCATCCATTAAAA
>JZKD02S1827725.1:58449-68940 GCA_000966675.3 Picea glauca | reverse complement strand
TGATGAGAGAAAAAGCACCAGTGGAGGAGCATTCTTCTTGGGTAACTCCTTAGTAGCCTGACTTAGTAAAAAGCAAGGTTCCATCTCTCTATCAACCACAGAGGCAGAGTACATTATTGTTGCTACATGTTGCACACAGGTATTATGGATGATTCAGACACTTGCAGACTTAGAGGTAAAATATACTGCACCGATCCCAATTCATTGTGATAACACGAGTGCCATCAGTGTATCTAAAAATCCTGTCTTCCACTCCAAGACAAAACATATTCCCATAAAATATCATTTTCCGCGAGAACAGGTCACCAATCAGATTGTTCAGGTCCATTACATTCCCACTACAGAACAAATTGCAGACATCTTTACTAAGCCCCTAGCCAAGACACCATTTGAATATCTCAGACAGAAGTTGGGTGTCATTTCGCTTCACACCTAAAAGAGTCCATCTTGTTAGGGGGAGATTTGTATTGTTTGATTATCTAATGCCTCCTATATTTACTGCAATAGCTCAGGGGGAGTTCTTTGACATTGATGTCAAAGGGGGAGAAAAGAATTTGGGTGTTGTAGTTTCCATCAATGCCAAAGGGGGAGATTGTTGGCAAATGTTTAATAAGTAGCATATGCTTGTCATTGATGGAAAGTACAACAGTGGAGATGGCAGGATAAGAAGGATAAAATCCCTTGGGGATTCGGACATGAAAGCTCAGGAGGAACAACGTTGAGGAAAATGCAAGCAGCAAATCTCAAAATACAGGAGTTTGCAGAGGAGAAGGAAGACGGATATCCACAGCCTTTGGATCCCATCCAAAATAACCGATAGAACGAGAGTTGTTAGATTTGGTGCAGGGTCGTCGACATCCGTCAGATATGCAGAAGTTGCGAGGGAGATAAGCCTCAGGAGCAAGAAAGGGAAGTCCCAACACGAGGAGTTGTCATCGAGATATCAACCATCGGGAGATCGGAGTTCTCAAGGTCGTGAGAAACGGGACATTGAAAGTCTTGAAATCCTGACATAATCGGGACCGTCCATTTGGAAGGACGCGTGGCAGCGATCGGGCGCCACCGAGAGAAGCTCGACAGGAGGCTTCATCGGAGAATCGGGAATCGGAGTTTCACGAGTCCCGTGAACAATTGCATCAGACATTGCGAAATCACGATACGCGATTTCCCGATAAGGCATATAGCGTGTGGGCCACCAAGGAGTTAGTGGAGGACAGGTGGCAGGTCAAAGGCCGGGAGCCGTCGGAGGACCGACGTATCGGGAATTGGCAAATTGATATTCCCGTGGACGAAGGATCAGGGAAATCCCTAGAGGAAACCCCGACATGGAATCTGAACCGTCCATTCGGTGGGACGCGTGTCAGGAGTACGGAGGAAGTCAAGGATCGGCATATCGCGGGTCAAAGGGGCGTATGCACATTGACATCGTAAACCCTGAAACCCCGACGAGAGGTATGGCGGTGGTCACGTGATAGCAGGTCACATGGACCATTGTGTAGCCGGTAGGGGCTAGCTCATAGAGAAGGAGCTCATCGGAAATCGGGGATTCAAGAGGATAGTGACTCTCGACAACGTAAAGTCTAAAACCCCAAACCCCGATATCAAGTCGGGGAAAACCACGGTTAAGTGTAGAACGCCGTGAAGGTTAACATGACCTGTGGATCGAGCATTTGCAAAGGGATTCCATTGGAGGAATCTAAAGAGTCACTTCGGTTCAACATCATAATGAATGTGAACGAAACGGGTAAATAACGCAAGAACCCATCAGAGTTAATCCAACGATGAGGTTAAAATGAGCATGATCGGAGGGCTAATGTTGATCCTCACAGTGTAACTGCTAGTAACCATTGATGGTTACTACCAGAGGATGCAAAGAGACTTTGGTGTGATTTCCAGAGGAGTAGAAGAGTCACATGGAATTTGCCAGTGGAATGAAGACGACTCGTGGAGGCGATTGACAGCTGGATGGGATTGAGGCTGTAACTGAAACAGAGAAGACGAGCTCGACTGTCATAGAGAAGACAAAGAGTCTCAACTGCAAGAGGGGATGAGGAATCTCAACATAACATCCAGTGATGTTGAACACGTGGGAAAACAACAAGAGAAGCTGAAGAGTCATGATGATAATCAGATAGAGCACTCGAGAGGTGGAGGATAACGGTGCAGAGTCAGCATGCAGAGGCATTGTGAACACTGCATGCACAAGGTGTATAGAAGCTATAAATACATGATACAAAGAAGAGATGGTGTTGCGGTTGCTATTGGAGTTTGCAGTGATTGTAGTTGGTGAAGGTGATTCATGTGTGAAGAAGAAGGAGAGTACAGCAGCTGAATTGAAGAGAAGAGGATCTGTGCAGTGAATGGGTATGGCGCACAGAGCTTAAAAGGCAGAAGAACAGATAGCGCAAGTGATCTGAACAGAAAGGCAATGAGGCAGACAGAGCAATGAAATGGAGTAGAACAGTGATAAGTCAGGTAAGCCATCGTCGAACATCATATCACTGTAATAAATTCAGTAGCAAAGATTTATATTTCAGGGTGGTTGGGAGGAGCTAGGGAGGACTGGTGTCCTCAAAGGTTCAGGTGGGTGCTTGAACAAAGGGAGTTGGTGCTTCCTTCTAGTTGGTGCTTCCTTCTAGTTGGTGCTAGACAAACTAGGGAGTTGGTGCTTCCTTCTAGTGGGTGCTAAAGAAACCAGGGAGTTGGTGCTTCCTTCTAGTGGGTGCTAGAGAAAACAGAGATTTGGTGCTCTCAGCAAGTTGCAGCTTGCAAAACAGAGGTTGTACCCTCATTATGAGTTGGTGCTCATATGTATGATACTGTAAATATTGTAACCATTACTTATCATATAAATAAAAAGAGGTTTTTACCGTGCATGGGTTTCCTCGGGAAATATATGTCTCTGTGTTTCTCATATATGTGAATGATGTTGAAACTGTGTTTATTTCTCTACATTATTGTGATCATCATTCAGTGTTTCTGCAAAGAGTTTTAAAAGAAGCATAATTGTTTAAGCGCGGTAACAACTGATTCACCCCCCCCTCTCAGTTGTCTAACAATACATGCATGACGTTTTCTTTGGAGAATTTCCATGTTTGTTGCATGAATGGTTGAGAAGACAAGTTGTTGTCAATTCATTCATGTTACCAGTTCTTACACATTAATTTCATCATCCCTATGACCGTTAATGATGTAAACCCATCTGTAGTCTTCAGAGGGGTCAGTGGCCTGAGTTCCTGAAAAAGGAAGGGAGAAGAACTTTTCCTGAGAAAAGAAGTTGCATTCTCCTTTGTAAAAACCCTATAAAAGGGGAAGTTCGTAGGTTTCTATATAGGCAGGGTGCGAGAATGCATGATTCTCGCAGGTTGCACCATAGCTGGGTTGCGAGAGGTTCGCAGGTTTCTCTATAGGCAGGGTGCGAGAATGCCTACACATGGGAAAAACAAATGTTTTCTCAAATATTCTAGAAGGAGAAACTTCCATGGTGAGGTGGAATCCGAATGGTTTGGATCTTACTCGCTTTCATGATTTAGTGGGATCATCCTAACCTCCTCACCTTATCCTCTTCAACTTATAAAAGGAGAGGAGATCTCATGGAGAAAGTTAGCTTTGGAGCTTTTGGGATTGGCGAAGTTGGATTTGGCTTGGAATTATTAGCTTGGTTAGAGTGGTTTTGAGTTTTGCCTTTGTCAAGATAGATTGTGAATACTATCAGATATGTGCTCTCAGAATTATTGGAGTGAAAGTGTGTGGGGAATGAAGGACAGTTGGAAGGGACCTTACGACATCAAGGCCATGGTTGTAATCTCCCTTTCACATTTAATATGATACAGTAATGTGATTCTTTCCTATAAATATTGTTATGTTTTATTGTATGATTCCTTGATCACATACATAGGTTTATATTGAGTTCATGCTATTACTATCACTTTGGTTGGTTGCGTTCTTTTGCAGGTTCATCATTGTATGAGCGTTGGAACGGAGCTAGGATGGTGATGGCGAGAGGAAGCGACATTTAAATGGTATGTCACCTATCTCTCTTTAGTTAGTAAATTCAATATCTAAAACTTAAGGAACGCGTCATGTTCTGGTGTGTTTTGTTCTAGATCTAGGTGGATCTAGGGAGATATGTTAGTGTCCGCACCTACCGATTAGTCTGATAACACCAGTGGAGCCAATAGTTTGGGATCAAGCCAATATTTATAGTTTGAAGGCTCTAGATAATAAGTGGACTCGGGCTATCGATTTCTAGTTTTCTCGAGTGAAGGAATGCTACGATGTTGAATTTTCCATTCAATATTGTGATTCTTTGAGTGAGGATAAAATAAAGTTAGAAGAAGGTCCAATAAAGTGAATGATCGAAGAGATCCCAAAGTGGATCAAGATGTTATTCATAGAGAATATATTGATGCACATAGATCCTGATAGAATGAACGAGTAAACCCCCTAGCGTTGGGGGGTGGCGTTGGTAGAGGCAGGGAAAGAAGAGCCAAAATATGGATTCATTGAATAGGATCCAAGAAGGTGTTGAGATGAGGTGAGGATTGGAATAGACCTATAAGAGTAGAGGAGAAAAAGAGCTAAGAGATACGCAAGAAGAGTCGAGTTGAGAGAGAAGGATGAGCAGAGGAGTAGAGAAAAGATAGCCAAGGGTGCACAATGAGGTTTTGGGCCTAGAATGAAGAGGAAAATCACACCATGCAGTGGTGAGAGAGAATATTTGGTTCCAGAGAGGAGCACAAGTGAGGACAGGCCTACAAAGAGGCTTGGAATTGAAGATACCAGTAGTGACAGCAGTGGTAGTGAGGGCCTAGGTGACGAAGCATGTACCCTTTGGCTATTGCGGTATGCTGCAACCTTAAGAAAGAAAAGAATGCACATGTGTGGTGCATATAAACAAATTTTTTATGAGCCCATAGACTCGGAGGAGGAAGAGTCACACGGTTATATGCTGACAAGAAGTGAATTTGTCACGTAGTACCATGAGGCACCAATCAGAAGAGAATTTGGCTCTTGGGCAAGAGGTAGTGCGATGGGCAGGAGAGACGATGGCGTGTGGAGAAGCTACGTGATGAGTGGAGAGAGTGATTATGCACAAGGTGGAAGTGTGCAGATAAGACCAGGAAATGGAACGCATGATGACAGTGTGTAGATCGGCTCAGAGGCAGGAGAACACATTGGTGTTGTGCATTCATGTCAGGTAGAGATGGTGGATATTGGTAGTGCACCAGAAGAGAAAGAATATGGAGGATCCCCTAGTGGTGGGGGAGACGAGTTGATAATATTGGATGGTCTTGTCCAGATGCAAGTAAATATCTCTTTAGGTTACCTCATGAGAATACTAGGAAGAACATGGTCTTACCCCCTTTTGTAACACCCCTCCTGCAAATTTTTAACTAAGAAGAAAACACTACAGTTATTGAAGAGATTGGAGTCGAGGAAAGAGAAGAAGAAGAAATAAGTAACGAAGCAAGTGAAGAAGGGGAAGTCAGCAATACTTTACCCCAACTGACAATAGTGTGGACAGATCCAAACCATAGTAATCGGAAGGGAGGAACTATTCCTAGTTCAAAGATCCAAAATCAAGACAGTACATTGAGATTACATGTGTTCCATGGAACAAGTAGGGATGATGCAGAGTAATACTAGTTCACTTATGTAGAAATATGGTATGTAAAGAGATTTACAGATGATCCATTGAATATATCACAATTAGAGACTACCTTCAGGGATAGATCCTTGACATGGTACATGAAGATACAAGGCCACTATGCTAGTGAGACAAGCGAGGTCCCTGGATCATATCAAGCAGGTTATACTTCGGGAGTTTTAGAATCGGAAGTTCAAGTCCTAATGTATAACTAAGATCAAAGAAATCAAACAAAAGGAAGGTGAGACTATTTGGGATTATGACCAGCGGTTCAAGGTTTTTTTGGATAAGTTGATGTTCTAGATACAGGACGTACAACACAAAGAACGATTCATTGCAGGGTTTCTCCCCCATTTCTGAGTCCCACTCACCTAGAAAAAGGTGACAACTCAAGCCGAGGCATTCAAAATTGCAACGCGATTGGATGCCACACTGGGAGGTGTTGAAACATTGGTTAGGTTGGCACGGGTGTAGTCGCAACTGGCCAACCTAACAATCTAGTTGAAAGATATGGCTAAAGATTAAGTTTAGCGCGAGCATGTATGGTGCACTACCTACCAGCCAGAGGGGCATCGTCGAGACAAGTGCCCTGTCCTTCCAAATTATATTGTGATAGGAATGCCCAGTCCATTTCCATCCAGAAAATATGAATGGTAGGAGATCTACAGACAATGGGGACATGGGCCACCCCGATGGCCCATATTAAAAAAGTATCAAACGATGACTCACACTCCCTTCTGTGAATTATGTAAGTCTGTTGGCCATGATGTCAATAGTTATCGCTCCCTCCAAATGATGAAAATTAAAACTTGGCAAGCCTTCTGGGTGCAAGAGGATAAAAACAGTGGTGATTGCGGTGGCATAGACAAGGGAAGATATTAAGGAGGACCCTGAGGTGTATATGGGTGCGGTCATGGCCGTATATATGGTGGTGGAGGCAATAGACCCCCCACATGTTTCAATTGTGGTGAGATTGGTCATATCTCATGGTTTTGTACTAAGTTGCACATGATTTGCACCTATTGTTACCGTCATGAACATGCTACAAAATACTTTCCCGACTTTCTGAAGAAGTGGGAAGATAATAAGGCCATCTGTAACATGGTGCATAATGAGCCACACAATAATAAAAAGAAGAACAGGGAAGAAAACGTCTGATTCGTAACCTACGGAGGGGAGAAAATAGGAGGAGACTTTTAGCATGGTCAAGGATCAGGTCAACGACTGGAGGAGAATATTAGGAAGGCACTCGATCCCTCTCCTAAGTTTGAAGTTTCTCAGTAGAAGAAATTTATGTGTAATGCACAGAGAGCCATTGAAGAAGATAGGGAACATGAGGAGCTACAATGCACAACTCAAAGGTCTATGGAAGAAGCACAGATTCCATATGAGGTGCAAAGAGCGACTTAAAGTTCACTGGAGGAGGTACAGATCCACGAAGAGGTGCATCGGGCAATGCAAAATTCATTGGACGAAGCCCATGCATGCAAAGAATTGCAACATGCGATACAAAGGTATTTGAAGGAGGCTCATGTGTGTGAGGAGATCCAACACACGACCTAGATATCAATAGAAGAAGCATGTAGGAATATTTCACTGTGACGCACTGGGAAAAATTCATATGAAAAACAATGCTAGGAGGATTTTCCATGCATAGTGCATGAAAAATCCTTACCCGGCCTAGGTCGCATGGCAGAAGTCGATGATCAAGTAAATATATTCTTACACTATTGTTTTCATTTTCTTAGAGATATGAAGGATGCTAGTAAGTTAACCCAGATGTTGACTTCTTGCATGAAGGAACAAGGAGAAGACACCACCATATCATATATGTTGCGAGAAAAGGATGTTTTCTAGATCAACAATAAAAAATGAATTGGTTGCAAATTTAAGAAGACAACAAATATTGGTGGGTATGAGATGGACATAGTCATGTTGGATTTGGGATCCGATGTGAAAATTTTACGTAAGAAGTCTTGGGAAGCAATGGGTAAGCCTAAGTTGATTTGGTTTCCCATAAGGCTCTGGTTATCCAATCAATATAATATATGTCCCATAGGCCGGTTGGAGTGGGTTGAAGTGAATATTGAAGGGGTGAAAACAAAGGAAGTCTTTGAAGTCATCAAAATAATGGATGAGTCTGATCCCTATCTTGAATTGTTGGGAATCGACTGGGCCTTTAAAAATAATGTAGTGTTGAACTTAAAGAAGAGGCATATGTCCTTCAAAATTTGCACTGTACACATGGTCGCGTCATTGGATCCATACGAGGGTGACCACTACAACGAGCCTATATATGAGGATGTGGGGTGTTCAACTATTGAGAACATCTACAAATTCATAGGGTGCAGGGAGGAGTACGTCAACTCCACCACAGATAGAGAATTAAGCTCGAGGAGTGTAAAATATTATGACATGGATTCTAAGGATGCACTGGATAGATGGAAGAACTAGGTTTATGAGGTGTTAACAAGAATATGCACACACATTTCAACAGAAGAGCGTGGGGAAGGTTTTTTCTCCTTATCGATATGATGGGTCGAAGCTGGTGGACACCTTGCATGGATTTGGCACATTCCCAAGTATCAACAGCCTCGTTCACTTGACTCAATAATGATAGGGATTGTTGTAAGTTGTTGGGTTTCACATCGAGGATCATATCCCAAATGGACAACTATTGAAGCCTCTCTATGAGAGATATTTTGACCAAATGTCAACATCCCTCATTACAACTATCCTTGAAAACGATGATGGATCACGAAACATAAGTGCAAGGCATGTATTCACTATATGAATGACTATTTTCGGGTCCCAAAGAAATGCCCTCTATCATAAATTCTCCAATTTTACATTGGGATACATAGGTGTCCCTCCTTACCTTGAGATGATCTGTTCCTTGCACATTTTTTCACTAAACCCAACACTTTTATCGACACTGTGATCAACCAATGGATCCTACTAGAGTTTGTTGCACCTAATTTTCTCCTGCCTGCATGACCACTCACTGGTTGTGCCTGGATGTGGACATGTGGTGACCCACCTAGGAAACCCTGCATCTGTAATGCCATAATCAATTCTTTTCGACGTGCACTAATCCATGCACTATACCTATGGTGTGTAAAGATGTGAATGGATTCTAATGCCTATACTCTTCCTACTTTTGCAAATATGGTGGCGGTTGAAGAAAACAAATATTAATACTTGAAGTGACAAGTTCGCTTCACACGTTCACTCTAGTTAATTCTAAAACTAATGGTTCATTACATAGCCAAGTGAAGTACGAGTTTCCCTATATCACGATTAAAAGCAACTTTTACAACAAAAATTCACATAAATTCTGGAGTTAATGAAACACATGTCAAAAGATAGTGCACTATGAAAATCCTAACAATATGAATCGTCAAAAGTATCCATCAACTCCCAGAAAAAACATCACACAATGAATTATCATGCGTGAATAACTGAGTATCCAAGTGACTCTTTCCACTTCAAAACTTCCATCAATTCTCGCTCCCTCACCATTGTCGCCATCCTCTTCCCTTCGCACTACATACATTACCCCAACACCATTGATATCAGGCCTCCATTGATCACACTCACTACATACTTCTCAAATATTCTATCACCAGTACCATCTGCTCCAACAATAGCTTCATCCAGCTAGCTAAAATCCTGCATCAAGTCGAAAGCACTCAAAGAAAGACCGATTCCTGATCCAATGCTCCCCTTTGATGTCCTTTGCGATGAACTGTCATTCATAAAGGTTACCTTGCTCAAGTGCGATGAATAAAATGTTTGGGACCCTCATCATTTCCCTGAATTATAGGTCACTAGATACACAAAGGTTGTTTCCCATGAGAATGGCACCACCAAGACCATAACTTAATAATGGGAGCGCTTGATAAGGAAATATGGCATCCTCTCCCTCCTCAGATTCTCTCACTTTGGTAGGGACCAAAACGTTCAGTCGTACATTCGCTTCCTCCTTATGAGAGTCCATGCAGGATACCTTTGGCTCGATCAAGCCTATTTGATCAACCCCGCCATCATTCACAGAGTTTTTGGCCTACCCATTTCCAGAGAAAACCCAACAAATCATATTAAGGATAATGATATACCACTAGACGAGGTCTACTCAAAATATGACACAAGAAGGGTAAGTGTAGTGCATTCATCACCGAAATTAATGACTTTGCATTTCAATTTTTAACTCAGTTGCTCACTTGCAAACTCATTCGCGAATGTCGGAAGGACGAGTGCCCTATGCGGGTCATTCTCATATCCCAACAGTGCATCCTTGGAAATTCGATGTCCTAGGCCCCATACTTATTTAATTAATTCATCATCGACTACCTCGATGCTCAGGACAAGGCCAAAGAATTTCATTACAGTTGGGTGTTTTTTCTCGTTGCTATGGTAATATGGAAGTAGCCCCCTTGTATTTGAAATTGACATGGTGATTTCACTATCATTTATGTCTCCCCAGTTTCTCCCATTGGAAAATTCCAAGAATGGGAACACCCAAGACAACGTTTCAGAGGCTTTTCATCAATGGCACACCCAAATTATTAATGCGTTCGCTGAAATTTTTTTCATACCCATCCACATCTTCACAAGGTATGAGCATCACCTACGTTTTCAATGTACTTTCCATAATATTATAATATTCCCTTATGAAACTACATATAACACAAAGGTTTTTCTCCCCTTATATATCATAAAAAGGGATATTATAGTAGGGGTCGAGTCTTGGTCGGCCAAATCTCAACTTCCTTTCCAAGAATTACAATCGACTCCACCCCATCAAGATAACCCGCATATAGAGCTCCAGAATTTTTCAT
>JZKD02S1827725.1:39811-54956 GCA_000966675.3 Picea glauca | reverse complement strand
GTTTGGGTAAGTTGGTGCATCAACTTCCCGGGGTCGTAACTTTTGCATACGATCTTCGTTTTAGGCGTGTGATAGCTCATTGGAAAGGTATCGTTGAGGAGATTCATTTTGGGGCCTCAATATTCCTTCATCTATCATTGAGAACCTTGATCTCAAAAAAACTTCATCTAGGCCCTCAAAATGGCCCTGGAAGTGAAAACCTGCTAAAAATAGTAAATTGCCAAAATGGCCAGAAAACTATTTTGAGCCATTTGGAAAAGGTGGGTGGCCCCCGATATCCACCTGGATCAGTGAATGTCACAAGGAGTTCGTGAAGAATCACTAAGGAAGACCTAGAGTTTGCAAATAAAATCTCAGAAGGGATAGAACCTTGAAGAGTTCAAGGGAAGGCGAGTGTCGAAACCACTCAACAAGAAGAAATCTCAGGAATAAATTATCGTGGGGAAAACCACCGAAGTTCCATGGACTATTGGATCTCGCAGACCAGTGGAGAGATTAGGGCTGAGTGTTTCTCATCACTCATAAGCTTAGGAGAAATAGAGGCTGTTGGATTAGGATCAACAGGAGTCATTGATCTCCTCCTTGAATTTCGCTATTTTGGAATTCGGGAAGTGGAGGAAGCTGTGACTTGGAGTCGAGCGTCGTGAACTCTCGATTTTCGAAGTCCTAAAAGAACTAGGATTGTCAGATCATGAGTAGTGGAGAGCCATTTATATGTGGAAAGGGTTTGTCGTGGTTTCAAAATTTGGCGAAAGGAGTTCTTGCATCGCAAAACGCCGATACGCGAAATCCCGGTTGCCGAAAAATACTAGGCCCCGACTCATAGTCAAAGGTCACATCAGAAAAAAGTCAAGGAAGGAATCAAATTCCCGTTGGCCTTTTTGGGTTTCAAGGATTGTTGAATCAAGGGAGCTCACATCTAGAATCGTGAAGTCACGAAAGCCAAAATACCCATTTGGGTAAAGACTGTGGTCATATCCGCGATCACGAGGGAGAGAGTTGGCACTTAGTGCTTGTTTGCATAGGCATAACTCATAAGGACATGTGGATGTACACTAGTGTGTGTTAGATATTTATACGGGAAATCAAAAAGTCAATTCAACTTAAAGGGAATATAAGGAACGATCCTAATGCTGGGAGGTCGCGCAGAACCCACTGAGTTGGGGGTGTTGCGTTAGAGTGGTATCAGAGCCACAGATTTTGAAATTCTGTAGCAGAGAATAGTTTGCAACAATGCCACCAAGAAGATGTCAAGAAAGACTAATGCCCGATCCAATTTTGGAAAGGGAAATGAGATAAATCCATGCTATATTGGATGCTATGGAGATAACACATAGACAGGCAGTTGATGTTGGAGATGTCAGTGAATCCGGAAGAGAAAATGAGGTTGGAGCTAAAGAAGAAGTCAGAGTTGAAGATGTTGCAGAAGAACATTTATTCAGAGCTCTTGCAAGAATTGGAGCCAAAGCAAAGATCGACATTCCGATGTATGAAGGAAACTTAGACGTTGAAGAGTTGCTAGATTGGTTTATAGCTCTGGACAAATACTTTGGCTATGAGGATTTCAAGGAAGATAAGAAAGCTAAACATGTTTTCACTAGACTTAAAAGGCATGCAGCACTGTGGTGGCATGAACTTCTGCCTGACAGGCATTTCAAAGTCAAGCAAAAAATTAAAAGCTGGGATAGGATGGTTGCAAAAATGAAAGCCAATTTTATACCCAGGGACTACCAAATTAATCTGTTTCGAAGAATGCAAAACTTGAGACATAAAGGGATGACATTGAAAGAATACACTGAGGAATTTTATAGCTCAACATTAGGGTTGGTCATTGTGAAATTGATGATGAAAAGGTTTCCAGATACATGAATGGTCTGAGATATGACATTCAGGATGAGATGAGCATGATGACAATCAATAATGTTGAAGATGCTTATCAAATGGCTCTGAAGGCTGAAGAGGAATTAGCCTGAGAGAAAGGTCAAAGAGGCTGAGGTCGAAGTCAGATCATAGGCAAATAAATTGCCAAGGACAGAACTCAGAAGCCGAAGGAAGAAGAAAAGAAACCTCATACTCACCCTGAAAGAGGAGGAAGTTCACAGGGAGGACCGTATGCCAATATAAATACTTTTCTGCGAGCAAGAGGAAGAGGAAGAGGTAGAGGAGGTGAGATAAAATGTTTTGTCTGTGGAAAAATCAGACACCAATCTTTCGAATGTCCCGATAGAAAGAGGGATGGAGGCAAAGCTCACATTTCATAAGCGCAGAAGAGAAATTTTGAGGCGGAAGACGCAAAAGGCAGAATATCCTTAATGGTGCGGAAAATTCTCTTGAAGTCAAAGAAAGAGGTAGAGAATCCAGTCCAAAGAAACAATTTATTCAAAACTACTTGCAAGACCAAGGACAAGGTATGCAAGGTAATAGTGGACAGTGGGAGAAAAGATAATATAGTATCCACGGAGATGGTGGAGAAGTTGGAATTGGAGACTGTTGCTCATCCAATCCCATACAATGTCTCGTGGTTACGAAAGGGACATCAGGTAACTGTCACTAAACAATGTTTAGTTGAATTTAAAATAGGGGGATATAAGGATGAAATTTTATGTGATGTTGTTTCCATGGATGTCTGTCATCTTTTGTTGGGAAGACCATGGAAATATGACAAAAACGTTGTTCATGATGGGAGAAAGAACACATACACCTTGGAGAAAAATGGTAGAATGCATATGTTGTTGCCAATTAAGGATAAGGAGGTGAAAACAGAGGTGAGCAGTATTATACTTCTCATGAGTGGGAAGGCGCTTCTTGATGAAGTCAAGAAAGATGAAGAAATACAGTTTGTTGTGGTAAGAAAACCTAGAGTCGTCTTGACCAGTACCAAGATAGATGACCTACCTGAGGAAATTCAGGAACTGCTGGAGGAGTTTGTTGATATAGTAGTGGATGAATTACCTTATTCCTTGACACCCATCAGGAGCATAAGCCATCATATTGATCGCATACATGGAGTGAGTTTACCAAAAAAAGAAGTGTACAGATTGACGCCATAGGAAAATGAAGAAGTTAAGAAGCAAGTCTAGGATTTGATGGACAAAGGATTGGTTAGTGAAATTTTGAGTCCATGCGATGTACCTACAATGTTAATTCCAAAGAAATATGGTGGTTGGAGAATGTGTAAAGACTTGAGAGCTATAAAAAAAATCACCATCATGTACATATTTCCTTTACCTAGGATGTATGACTTGATGGATTTCTTGAGTGGAGCAATTTTTTTTAAAAAAAGTTGATTTGAAAAACGGATATCATCAGATTTAAATGAGGGAAGGTGATGAATGGAAGACAACATTCAAGACAAATGAAGGGTTGTATGAATGGCTTGTCATGTCGTTTGGTTTGACGAACACACCAAGTACTTTTATGAGGCTGATGAACAACGTCTTGAAATATTTCATAGGAAAGTTTGTAATCGTATATCTTGATGATATATTGATCTTCAGTAAGACTGAAGAAGAAAATCTGAAGCATTTAGCTACAGTGATGAGGATAGTACAATAAGAGAATTTTTTGATCAATTTGAAGAAGTCATCTTTCATGAAGACATAACTCATTTATTTGGGTTTTGTAATCTCTTTGAACGAATTGAAGATGGATCCGAAGAAGGTAAAAGAAATCAGGGATTGGCCATCGCTAAAGAATATCTTTGAAGTTCAAATATTCCATGGATTGGCTAGTTTTTACAGAAATTTCATTAGAAACTTCAGTGAGATATGTGCAACAATGATTGACACAGTTAATAAAAGACACAAATCTTTTCATTGGATAGAGGAAGCAGAAAAGAGTTTCAAGTTGCTGAAAGAGAAGATAACTAGACAACCAGTTATGGTTTTGCCAGATTTCAGCAAGACATTTCAAGTGATATGTGATGCAAGTGGATTTGCGATTGGAGAAGTCTTAATCCAAGACAACAAGCCGATTTCATACTTCAGTGAAAAACTAAATGAGGCTAAGATAAAATATTCAACGTATGACAAGGAATTCTATGCAGTCATACAGGCGTTGAAAAAATGGAGACATTACCTGGTTCTGAAAGAGTTTGTCTTGTATAGCGATAACCATGCATTACAATTCATAACTCGATAGGAAAAATTGAACCAAAAGCATGCAAAATGGGTTGAATACATGAAGAATTTTACTTTTGTTATAAAGCATATTTCTAGAACTGCTAACAAGGTTGTTGATGATTTGAGTAGGAAATGTTTGATTCTACAGGAGTTCAGAGTAAATACCTTAGGTTTTGATAACCTCAAGGATATGTACAGGGATGATTCAGATTTCAAAGAAGCTTATGAAGCATTTGAGAAACCAGTTCTCAGAGACAGAATCCAATGGATTGAATATATGATTCATGATGGACTGTTGTTTAGGGGTAATCAGTTGTGTATTCCAAAGAGTTCTATGAGAGAGAATCTTCTGAAGGAAAATCATAGTGGAGGATTGGCTAGACAGTTTGGCCATGACAAGACTTTTGTGCAACTGAATGGCTCATACTATTGGCCAGGGATGAGAACAGATGTCAAGCGATTCATGAACAGGTGCGGAATTTGTCAGCACACAAAAGGGAAGAGACATAATATAGGGTGTATCATCCATTTCCAGTACCAGAGAGGCCATGGGATGCGGTTAGTATGGATTTTGCGTTAGGACTACCAAGGAAGAAAAGAGGGTGTGACTCAATCTGTGTGGTAGTCGATAGATTTTCCAAAATGGCACATTTCATTCCATGTCAGAAAACCAGTGATGCAACTCACATTGCAAATATGTTTTTGAAAGAAGTTGTTAGACCTCACGGCTTACCCAAGAGTATTATATCGGACAGGGATACCAAATTTGTTGGTCATTTTTTGAGGACCATATGGAAAAAGATGGGGACTAATTTTTATTTTAGCTCAGCATATCACCCTCAGACGGATGGACAAACTGAGGTAGTAAACAAAATTTTGGGGGACTTGTTAAGGATTTTGGTGATTGAAAATCACGGTCGGTGGGATCAAATTCTGCCACAAGCGGAATTTGCATTTAATGATTCACAAAATCTAAGCACGGGACAAAGCCCATTCTAGATCATGTATGGAATGCAACTGAGAGGAGTATCTGAGTTGATGAACTTAGACAAGAATGAATTCAGAAGTGCTAGTGCAGAGGATTTTGCAGTGGAAATGCAAGAACTCCACAACAAGATTAAGGAGCGATTGCAAAATTCCAACCAGGAATATAAGCTCAGAGAAGAACTACATAGAAGAGAACTTCAGTTTGAAGTAGGTGATTTGGTCTTAGCGCATCTCAGAAAATAAAGGTTCCCAAGGGGAACATACAACAAGCTGAAGAGGAATAAAATTGGGTCATGTAAAATCATAAGAAGGTTTGAGGCAAACTCTTATGAGATTGGATTACCAAATGGGGTAGGAATGTCGCCCATATTCAACATAGCAGATCTGTATCCTTACAGAGCTTATGAAACACGAGAAAAAGAGAATCAGAAGGAAGTTCAATGGGTTAAACAATTACCTGTAGCTGAAAATACACAGATGGAAAGGATCATTGATCAAAGAGTCAGAAATAAAACCCGAAGGAAGACATACTTTGAATATTTGGTCAAATGGGAAGGCCACCCAATTGAGGATGCCAATTGGGAAAGAAAAGCAGATATCCAAAGACACAGATAGATGGTGTAGGAACTCATTAACAGGAGTTCATGAATTTTTTAGCCAAGGGAGTATGATGCAGGAGCATTGTATGCAAGCCAACGAAGCAAGCACAGATGGGCAAAGACAGCTGGAAATGCACCAACACACGTTTTGAAAGAATTTTGAATATTGAATGAAGGAGCATTAATGTAATATCTGGGAGAGCGTATCTACATTTATGTTTTGGATATTGTAAACAGATCTTGAGTGTTGCTCTCATTTGTCGAATATGAAGGCATTTAATTGTATTGAATGTAAATTAGGTAGCTCTTACTTTTGATTAGATAGCTTAGAGATATAAGGGGGAAAACTCGTAAAATACACCCTCACTTGTATCATTGTATTAGAAAGAAGATTTTAAAGAATTTATGTAAGTTGTAGAGCTGTAGAGAGCAAGAACACATAGAAGAATCCATGTACAAGAACACTTGAGTTAATATATGAATGTTTTGACTCAATTTCATGGTGTTATTATGTTTATTGTTTACATCTGTTGAATGGTATGTTTACAGTGTTATGTTTCTCTGTTATGCATTTATTTCAATGTTGTGTGTGTATGAATGCTCTTGATTTCATGTTGAATGTATGAAATCTGTGAGGAGAGAAGAATGAGTTTCAATTGTTTCTCTTCCTGAGAAATCCCGCAAAGAGTGCAGTGAATGTCCGCAAGGTGTGCGTTGATGAGGGTCTGAGCTTTATCTTAGAAATATCAGGAGGGATACCGTTGTCCTCATACCAGTGGAAGTGTATATACATCACAGATTCGTGCAAGGCATGCATAGGTAGATTGAAGTCTTAGACTTTATCAACCGAGGAGGAAGGTTGAAGGACTATTGTTGCAAAGAGTGCACAGAGTCGAAGGATAAAATAACCAGAGGTTATTTGTGAGCGTCGCAATGAGTGTGTGCAGAATCACTAAGGAAGCCCTAGAGTTTTCAAATAAAATCTCAAAAGGGATAGAAACTTGAATATTTCAAGGGAAGGCAAGTGTCAAAACCACTCAACATGAAGAAAGCTCAGGAAGATATATGCCAGAGGTTTAGTAGAAGAATCTATCAGAAGTATGATCGGATGGTTGAAATTCTTGTGGGGAAAACCACCGAAGTTTCATGGACTGATGGATCTCATAGACCAGTGGAGAGATTAGGTCTGAGTGTTTCTCATCATTCATAAGCTCAAGAGAAATAGAGGTTGTTGGATTAGGATCAACAAGATTCATTTATCTCGTCGTTGAATTTTTCTATTTCGGAATTCGGGAAGTGGAGGAAGTTTTGACTTGGAGTCGAGAGTCGTGAAGTCCCGAAAGAAATAGGGTCGTCAAATCACGAGTAGCGGAGAGTCGTTGATCTGTGGCAAGGGGTTGTTGTGGTTTTGGTAGTCGGTGAAAGGAGTTTTTGCATCTCAAAACGCCGATACGCAAAATCTCAGTTGTCAAAAAAGATTGGGCCCCAACTCATAGTTAGAGGTCACATCAGAGAAAAGTCAAGGAAGAAATCAAATTCCCGTTGGAATTTTAGGGTTTCATGGATTAATGAGTCAACAGAGCTCACATCTGGAATCACGAAGTTGCAAAAGCCGAAATATCCATTTGGGTAAAGGCTGTGGTCATATCCGTGATCACGAGGGAGAGAGTTGGCGCTTAGTTCTTGTTTGCATAGGCGTAACTCATAAGGACCTGTAGATGTACACCAGTGTGTGTTAGATATTTCTGTGGGAAATCAAAGAGTCAATTCGACTCAAGGGGAAGAGAAGGAATGATCCTAAGACTGGGAGGTCGCGCAAAACTTGCTGAGGTGGGGGTGTTGCATCACAAGGCATATGGAACATTCTATCTATTTCCCCTATTGATATAAATATGATATGAGATTCAATTACTATCATCGGAGCATGTTCAACACAATGCATAGCTATGTTATGATGAAATACTTCCAGTAATGAATATATGGCAATTCCAATTTATTTTGTGTATTGTTGGCATAGGGGTAGACCCAGGCTTCTGTTCTAATAGAGCACCAACAAGCCCTAACTACTGGCCCTTTCAACAACACCTACGGAGCATATGCAGTCTCACTCGAAGTAACAATAGGGGGTTGCAGGACACAGGTGTCTACAACCAGAGGAAATGCAACTAGAATCAAGGCAACCACACACAAAGATCAAATTATTCTTTCCAAGCATAACCTACTTCACATAGTTATATATCATATCTAACAAACTGATGTATCATCAGAGTAACAGAAGTAAAGAACACAACATCAATCACTCACAACACAAGATATACGTGGTTGACCCTCTCCCTAGGACTACGTCCACATAACTATGCTTTATAATATATTAGGTGAAAGCTTACAGTTCTATCTGCACTCTTAGCTTGCAGATATTCTCTCTTTCTCTCTTCTCTCTATCTCCCTTCCCTATGCACCCAGATGTAGGGTTGATCTTCACACCCAACTGAAGATCTTACAACACAGACTTCTCTCTCAGTAATAACAACAATCACTCATCATACATAATATCTGCTTGTATCTTCAGCCCATCTCAAGTCCTCTTGACCTTTATTTATACATTACAATATCTTACTGACAGCCTTAGGCCAAAGCCTAGGTGTCAAAACCCTATACTATGAAACCTTGGGTGTCTAAAACCCTAGGTCAACTTGACCCACGTTTTTAGGGCTTCACCAGCCTGTCTTTCCTTCCTTCCCGCAAGGTTATCCAAAGTATCTACTGGTGGATTTTTATGCTTGCTAAGTTTTCCATGACCCACCTTCCTTTTTGATATGTCTTCCTCAATCTCCTCATCCAACAACTTGATTTCCCAGACTTCTGTCCATCTTTTCTTCTTCTTTAACCACTTCGACCTGATCTTAGTCGGCCTTCCTTTTACGCAGTTTGTGTTTCAACTTTTCTTCTGTAATATTCTCTTTAGTTCATAACCAAGGGCCAATAGCCCCCCAACACTCACCTGTGACTTGTCCCAAGACACTCTGATCTAAATCTTCTACTGTACCTTGACTTCAAATTGTGCAGCACAGCCTGTGCTTCCTGCTCTGTTGCTCCACCCTTTGTGCATACTGTCTTTCCTGTGTCTGGTACCCAATCTCAACTACACCTGGTACCTAGACCCTTCTCCTTCTATTTTTACCGAGAGTTGTGAGGCACTTGGCTTTCATAGTACAATTTCAACCAGCTCCCATTCACCAATCCTTCCTTCCACTCCCCATTCAAAGTATTTAGCTGCACAACTCCTCCTTCTGTAACATAGGCAATATCATATGGCCCCAACCAATGTGTTTTAAACTTCCCTGGATGCTTCATGAACTTGCTATCATATACCAATACCATATCTCCTTTCTTAAATGCTTTCTTCTTGATATGTCTATCATGGTAGGCCTTTTCTCGTTCCTTCTGAACTTGTTGATGAAATCCTGCAATAAATATGTCTTCTTCTAGTTTGACCAATTGTGCGAGCCTCTCTTGAACAATGCCAATGTCATCCATATTTGTAAAGGTTGCAATTATTAAGCTAGGAAGTAAATATTCCATGGGTACAACTGCTTCTAGGCCATAAACCAACTTAAAGGTAGTATGCATTGTCATCTTCTTACAAGTGGTTCTATAGGCCGATAACACTATTGGTACTCTCAAATCCCAGTCATCTCTATTTACACTACAAATCTTCATCAACGTTGTCTCCAAGATCTTGTTGAAGTATTCAACCGTACCATTCGCATGCGGGTGGTATGGGGTGCTCTTCTGATGGTGAACTTCAAATTCCTAAGTCAAGGCTTCAATAGTCTTATTAATAAAATGTGTACCTTGATCACTCATGAGGATCTTTGGGCATCCAAACCTTGTTATGATATCATCAAATATGAAATGCGTAGCTATAGTTGCACTATAGTCCTTAACTGCTCTTGCTTCTATCCATCTGGTCAAATACTCTATCGCAATGATGATGTATATGGCTCCTGCGCGCTTCCCCGGTGGGTTTATAGGTCCCACGAATTCAATGGCCCATTTCACAAATGATTGTAAGGTTAGATGGGGTGCTAATGACATTTCATATCTTCTGGAAGGTTTCCCAACTCTTTGGCATACATCACAGGCTTTGTAGTCTTCTTTAGCATCTTTGTGTAAGGTGGTCCACCAGAGGAAACCTCTAAGAACCATCTGCATTGTTTCTTTTCCTGCGTAGTGTCTTCCTATGATGCCTTCATGAGATTTTGCTAAAATTAGGGGTCATTCTTCCTCCATAACACATCTTCTCAGGATCTGATCAGGTCCCGTCTTATATAGTTGTCTAGATATAAGAGAAAAATCTGTAGCACACACTACTAGTTGTTTCTTATGAATGATTGTGTATTCACGAGGTGTTATTCATGTTGATAGGAACTGAACTATCTCAACGAAGTGATGATCAACCTTTCTAATGGACAACAACTATGCATTTTATAGTGTATCCTCCAAACTAGTAGGTTCCTCTCCATGTTCCAACCTAGACAAGTGGTCGAGTCCCTTGTCCATCTTTCCTGGCTTTACCACAATTTCAAAATCATATTCTTGAAATAAATAAATAAACATCTTCATATCCTTCCCCCCAACACTGGCTTGTTTACTAGGTATTTCAGTGCGGAGTGATCAATGAACATATTAAAGTGTCCTCCTAACAAATAATGATGAAACTTATGCAACACATACACCATGTCTAACCCTTCTCTCTCGGTGGTGGTGTAATTGATTTCAACTGTTGAGAGCTTCCTGCTAGCAAAGGCTATTGTGTGGTCAATATATCCTACTCTCGGTTTTTCTAACACTTCTCCTAATGAAATAGAGTATGCATCAACATGCACATGAAATTCCTTGCTCCAATCTGGGAAAACCAGAATAGGCGTAGTAACCATTTTTTGTTTCAGTGTGTCGAAGCTCTGTTGACATTCTTCTGTCCAGTGAAACTGACAATGTTTCTTCAAAATCCTCTCCATGGGTGTTGTGATTTGTGCATAGCCCTTCATGAACTTCTTGTAGTATACAGTATGTCCCAACGCAGTGCGTAGCTGTCTGATTGAAGTGGGAGGGGGTAGATCGACAATAATGGCAATCTTGGATGGATCTACTAGTAACCCCTGCTTACACACAATATGGCCTAAAAACACTCCAAAGGGTGAAAAGAAAATGCATTTCTTTAGGTTCAGGGCAATCTGACATTGCTTTCACTTATCTAACATTAGTCTTAAACATTCAATATGGTTTTTCAATAAGCTAAAAATAGTCAAATCATCAAAATAGGCTTCCAGGAATTTATGCAAAAATTCCTTGAATGCTTCGACCACCACCCTAGAAAATATGGCTGGTGCATTCTTCAATCCAAAAGGCATTACTGTGTATTGGTAGGATCCCCATTCTGTTGAAAATGTGGTCTTATGGTGATCTTCCTTGGCAATCATGATCTGATGGTATCCTAAGAATCCATCGATGAAGGAGTAGATGTCCTATCCTCCCACGTTATCTAACACTTTGTCAGTAAACAGTGTAGGGAATGGATCATGTAGACATGTGTCATTCAGCTTCCTAGGATCTACACAGATTATGATCTCTCTTGTTTTCTTATCCTGAACCACCATAGGGCTAATCCACTCTGATTCTTCAACAGGTTCTATGATTCCTGCTTCCAACATTCTGTCTAATTCAATCTTCACTTTCTCCTTATATTTAGGGTTCAATCAGTAGGGTATTTGTTTAACTGACCTTGCATCTGCTTTCAAGGGTATCTTCATATCTTCCATGGGCCCTTTAATTCCCTTCATATCAGTGAACTTGGTTGGAAGCAAGTCCTGATATTCATGCAGTAACTCTATGATCTTATCAATAGTGGAATCATCCCATTAATCTCCAACATTAGCAATCTTAGGTGCTTTCTCTGCTCCAATATTAACTTTATTGAGTTTGATTGACTGTCAAATAAAAATTAGTTCAACTCCTGGTCCTTCTATGTCTCTTTGTCCTTCCATTTCTGTGATGTTCACATTCCTAGGATCATCGTCTTCATCGGCATTGATATTGTAACATCCTTACAATTTTTGACGAGGTGCAGTCCATTCATCCTCTTCTTGCTCCACAACGAGGCTAGGTGCTTCCTCAAATACTTTATGTCGTACAACCTGTAAAGTTTGATCTACCAGAGGGTGCTGAATTTCAAATAAAAATGTAGCTACAAAATTCTGAGTCATACCTTGCCAATCTGCAGTGGTGAGGCACGGTTCTTCTTGAAGGTACCAGTTGATAGGTGTTGTGTCTAGAGTATTGATGAATTTATCTACCCACTGCTCTTGAGGAATGTTGCTCCAAGACTCCTCACAACCTCGCACATGGTCTTTTAGACAACTTTGACTTGTGTACCTAACTTCGCATCCTTCGACTTGTTCTGAAAATCACGTTGTCATCAAAGTGCGACATTGTATCGAGTTCACGATGTTTCTTTTATATGTTCCCCACCATCTTTTTGGAGTATCTTTCAAAGCCTCGTCCAGTGCCAAAAATCTATGTTGTACTGGTACAATTTCTTCAAATTCCAGTAAGAAAGTTTCTAAGTGATTCAAACCATCAAATGTGGGTAAATTACTTACTGTTGTGTCGATCCAGCGAACTTCTCTGGTCAGTCTAGCATATCTCCATGTAGATACTTCATACATTTTATTCTGCCAGTTCTCCAGTGCTTCTTCTGAGTTTGATTAACATGCATTTCCACTTCGCCAAAATAAATTCCCATTTGTTGTAGGATTAATGTAATCCTTCCATCTTGCTGTCAGTTTGTATATATTCTCCAACTCATATGCGCGGTCTTCTTCTCTGATGGGCTCTGTGTATCTAGGACCTTCATCAAGATCCAAAGGTGAAATGACCCTAAGTCCATCACCTTCAAACATCATTCTTATTTTCTTCAAGTCAACAACAGTAGAATTGTTGAAAGCCCAATTAATTCCTAATAGCGCGAGATAAGGACAATTATCATCAACTATCTCAATCACCTCGAAGTCCACAAATGTTTTGACCCCATCGATGTCCACGGGGACATGTTCTAGTCTTCTGAAGGGGCTCATAGTCTATTGATTGGACATCCTAAGCCTGATGGGGGAATAAATCAACTTAGGATTTCCCATCAGTGTCCAGGTCTGCTTCGTCATGACATTGACCTCTAAACCTCAGTCGAGGACCACATAATCTATATCATAATCTCCAATTTAAACATTAAGGTGTAGTTCCTTACTTGTCCTTCTCTTTTTGGATAGTTGATGTACTTATTTATTCAGTAGAGGATCTACCCTTCCTATCTCATACTATCTGATCAAATTTTGTAGCTCTTATACATTGCTCTCATCCTTTATCAAATTAATGCAAGTGCATAAAAATTCCATGAGCTTACTTACCTATTTTGCTTCTCCAGGCGAAGCAGACTGATCAAAGGCCAGGGGCATTCCACATTCTCTCACTTTTGGATGTGCCTTTGATGAAGAAGTCTGATCTCTTCCAAACTCTTTTCTTGCCTATTCAAATGTCTTATTCTCTCTCTTTGGATCAAACTTATGTGTCTTTTCCACAGATTTTCTGACTCTTGATTGTTCTGTAGTCTTCCCTGGAGTCACCTTGTCTTCTCCTGTACCAGTGCCTCCTCTAGTGATAACAATGACTCTGGGATATGATCTATGAGTTTCTATTGTGATTAGTTATACGTGATGGTTTCCTCCTCGTTGTTCCTGAAGTTTGGCTAACAGCACAGGGAAATCTTCTATGACATGTTCAAATGAGTTGTAGTAACTGCAAGTGGTACAAGGGTTTTGACAGTCCCTTGCCAAATGACTTGGCTATGCATAGTTATAACAAATGATCTGACCTCGACCTTGACCCATACCTCCTCCTCGTCCTCTTCCTCTGAGTCCACCATGAGGGTTGAAGTTTCCTCTTCCAGGGGAATTATACTGCATAGTGTTCCCTTCTTGTTGTACTTCACCTTGAATTTTGTAGATATCCCTTGATCTTTCATGCAAGAGGTCATAAGCTCTACAGTCCTTCTCATCATGACCTGCATATTTACAGAATGTGCAGTAGAGGTTCATAGGTGTCTGAACATTATTTTTCATGTAATAGAATTCTCCAGGGTGATGTCTATTTCTACATACCTCGCACCAAGGTAGAGTAACTTGCTTCAAGGGGCTCAGAGCTCCAGAAGCCAAGTATTCGTGAAACAGGGGAAAGTGCTCCTTGTCATGGCCTTATGATTTGCATCTAATACACCAGATGTATTCTCTTTTATGTTTTCCCTTATCCTTCTTCATATCTTCGACCTGCAGTGATAAGATAGTTAGCTGACTCAATATTTGACTCATACCTGAGCTGGATTCTGCCATAGGGGTTGACTCTAGTTTCATGGTGATCTCCAACACCTCAGCCTACGAAGCAATATTCTGTTGCATCAGAGGGACTCTGATGTGTGGTAGGAGGGTATAAATGAACCATTCCTTGTTCTACTCGTCTGGGATATGAAAACTCAAACGACATGTCAGGGTGTTAAACCTCTGATCAAACTCCCAAATAGGTTCAACTACTTTCTGCTTGATTTCTTTTCAACTCCCAGCAACATAACCATTTGTTGGCACAGGGGAAAACCTATGGTTTAGTTCTAATAGGGCACCAACAAGCCCTAACTACTGACCCTTTCGGCAACACTTGTGGAGCAGATGCAATCTCACCCGAAGTAGCAATAGGGGGTTGCAAGACACAAGTGTCTACAACCAAAGGAATTGCAAGTGGAATCAAGGCAACCACACATGGAGATCAGATTATTCTTTCCAAGCATAACCTACTTCGCACAGTTATATATCAGATCTAACATACTAATGTATCATCAGAGTAACAGAAGTAAAGAACACAACATCAATCACTCACAACACAAGATATACGTGGTTCACCCCCTCCCTAGGGATACGTCCACATAACTGTGCTTTATAATATATTAGGTGAAATATTACAGTTCTATCTACACTCTTATCTTGCATATATTCTCTCTTTCTCTCTTCTCTCTATCTCCCTTCCCTACGCACCCAGCTGCAGGGTTGATCTTCGCACCCAGCTGAAGATATTACAACACAAACTTCTCTCTTAGTAATAACAACAATAACTCATCATACATAATCTCTCCCTATCACTTCAACCCATCCCAGGTCCTCTTGACCTTTATTTATACATTACAATATCTCACTGACAGCCTTAGGCCAAAGCCTAGGTGTCAAAATGCAAGATACAAGATATATAAAATATGCAGAACAGAAATGAAATGCTAGAAATGACAGAATAACAGTAAAATATCCAGCATAATCTTCACAATACACAGAAATGATATACGAA
>JZKD02S1827725.1:21799-32760 GCA_000966675.3 Picea glauca | reverse complement strand
GGGGATATTAGGGAAAACATAATAGGGGTGTGGAGAGATATTAAGAAATGTTTGGGTTGACATATTTCTTTTACTCCTCAATACCTTTCTAGCAATTGTTTGTTTGCTCAATTATGAGCTCCAAGTTGAAAGTTATGGTCCAAATAATTTTAGGTTGTTTTACCCAATTTATCCTTGTATGCTACAGGTGTCTTCTTTCTCTAACTACGCATTTATACATACTCAGATCCTAAATCTAGATCCATGGTTATTTTCTATGGTTCATAATTTTTACATAGACTAATCATGAGCCCCAAACAGACCTTTGAGAAAGGAGTTATGCCCTCTGGAAGTAATCTGGTGCCAAACTTTTACCCTTATTGTTTTGGCTGTAACTTTCTCATATGAGCTCTATTTTGTGAACAATTTAGCTCATTGGAAATGTCCCCTCGAGCTCTTATATTTGACCTACAGAGACAAGTGTATCCTGGTACACTTTGTTCACATGGGTTTTGATTGGATAAAAATGTAATTTACGGCCTCAAAATTGCCCCGCAAGTTAATGACCTTTAAAAATATGAAATATTCCAAACTTTTTATATAAAACTGACTATTTTCCTTTTGTAACATCATTTTAAATATGAGTCATTTTTCTCAAATCGTGCAGAATATGAGTCGTTGATATTTTCTCCATCAGTCATCGGCAATCAATGCTTCCCTTTGGATGTGCACAACACTTCTCCCAATCTGTCGACCCGACCATCGACCCATTCCTTTGGAAACATTTTCACACTACATTGTTAAACTAGTCGTTAGTTGTTGATGATTTCCCTTGGAGAATGGAACTCATCACCAATTTGTTTGATTCCCAACCATCGACGGTCGCTAATGACTGTAAAAAACACTTCCTCAATTCGATCAACCCGACCATCATTTGTCAGCCACTTCTGGGATAACGTGGAAACTGCTGACATGACATGACACATGGACATTGGCGTGGCATGACACATCATCCTGAGGTGTCAACTGGGATGGCATGGAATGAAAGTGGATGTTGATGTGGCATGACATGTCATCACCCTCTTTCCTTCATATCTCATCGTCCGATTCTCTTGGGAAACCCGAACACATTGTATAATTCTATCGACGCCCGACCATCGTCCCATCGACGATTTCTCTTGGTCGACATTCAACTTATCCCCAAATAGATCGATGCCCGACCATCGACTTATCGGTTTTTGGAGATTTTTGTGGGTGAATGAAAACACTTCATCAAATCTAGCCAATGATTGACCATTGGCTCATCGGCCATTGGTAATTCCGTTTGGCAACCAAACCAAATTATTTGACAATTCAGTCGACCTGACCATCGACCGTTTCTCTTGGAAATTTCCAACACTTATAAATTTTGACCAAATAGTTGATTGATATGGATTGTTGATCTTCAAATAGAAATGATCTTACTGAATTTTTCCCAACTCTATTGACAAACCTGAACTATCGATTTGATCTATTTCACAAACCCCTAGAATGAATACTGGTCATTGATCAGCCTCAACCTCCCAATAGTCAACAATGAATCTGGACCATTGAATCTTTGACTTCTCCAATTTTCAAAAATGAATCATATCCATTGATCTTCTCAACCTTCCAAATGTTTGAAACCTTATAGATTTTTAAATTTATATAAATGAATCTAAGTCATTGATCTCGTGATCAAACGCGATATCATCTGTCGATTCACAAAAACAACCATTAAAAATCGAATTTTTGACCTTTGAGGTTGAATTTAGCTCTGCAATTTGCAGATTCACACCCCAGATCATCTCTTCAACCGTTCAGAGGAATTTAAACTCAAATTTACTAATGAATTTGGGGAATTTCACTTTAATTCTTCTCTATTTTCCCCCAAATTCGTCACAGAAAAATCTATGACAACGAATTTTATCCAAATTTGCATTGGTTCTTGGCCCATATGGGTCTAGTGTTTGAACCAAAATCTCTGATACCATCTTGTAATGTACCCAGCCTCCAGTTCAACACCATTACGTGTGGTATACACATTAAAATTAAGAGTTTCTACTGCTTTAAATTCTTGTAGCTTACTAGCCACATATCACACATGGATTTCACCGTTTGACTGATACCACAATTATAAATGCATCTAAAATTTTAAATTAAAACATGTATGCAATTGTTCAAGCAAACATTAAACACACAACATTCATATAAACCAATTTTATAGTGAAATAATCATAAACAACACAACAAAAACACTTATATGTTAATAGTTACCCAAATGGATTCATACGAAGGATGAGCCTCCTAGCCATAGGCGTTACTGATCATTTTCTCTCATCAACAGGCCACCCCTGAGTTGAGGCTATGAGTCCACAAGGAGATCCGACCCACTGTCTTTCCACTCTCCACACACAACATCCCCAAAACCCAGGTTCTACTCTCACAGCAGTACCAATCACCCATCTCTCTATTTTCCCCACAACATGCACTACCCAAGGAATACACCCCCTTCATTGCTCACAGTCCCTTGGGTTGTACCATTAGTTTATCGGGGCCCCTAGTGCACTTGTTTGGCCAAAAAATCTCAACTAGGGACCTTCATCAATTCTCAGCTTCCCAAGGAGTTCTCCCAACAACCTTTACTAGGCTCTTTAGTCGCTTCCTCAACAGAAAAAACACACTACAGGATTATAACCTATATTCCAGGCATACATGCCTCTTTTTCAGCATAACCACAGCCCAACAATGGCTACCTTCGATAAAAAAAATGTATGGTGATCTTCCCAACACTCAGCTCCTCTCTTGTTGTCCAAAATATGCTTGTAAAAATTGTCTCTCCTCTCTAATATATATTTTTCTTCTTCCTTGCTTACTTGACTCACACTCTTCTCAAGGATGATTATACTCATGCCCACTCTCTCCAATAACTATGGGATGTGACCATTCACACACACCCTCTTACATGAGTTAATGATTGAATTCTCATACACTCAATCAGAAAATATAATGCTATACACAATGATAATAATTCAGGAATGTGGGTTGGATTAATACCCATCAACAATTCCCCCCTAGACCCCTCTCTCTCATCTAATCCTATCTCAATGTTCATAATATGAAATTCGACCCTCGACCACATTAAATCAATACAAGCTCTTTTGTAAGGTACCATATGTAATATCTTATGCAAAAACATGAATATTTAGGAATTATCAAAGGAACAACAAAATATTGAGAGAGCAATGTGAGAAATAACACCAGAAATAATACCTTTATTCAAAGAAAGCAATGTTCACTTTCCTCTTCGAGGGGGAAACCTCCAGCAGAGTAGAGCTCTATTACAATATTTTCTCAAGACAATCTTTCTCATACCTCCTACTCTTATTTATACTACTTCTATCTTCTAAAGAACATTCTAGAGGAAGATATTTCTAGAAGCAAAAGCTTCTATTAGGTCTTCTTACATTGACTTGTTCACATTTATTTAATAGGCCTTATTAACTAATGTTGGCCTTTCTTACATGGAAAATATATCATGCTAACTAATGACCAACTAAGATGGGTTAGGGTTATATCCTAACATTCCCTACTCCTTCAAAAGCATCCTTGTCCTCAAGTTTGAAGATGTGGAACTTGTTGCAGTATGGTCGTCGGTTCCCAAGCTACATCCTATGGATATGTCCTTCCACTTGATCATCACTTATTTGATAGTTCAGCCACACAAGTGACACTCGCACACATTGAGGATGGATTTTGGTTGTAACCAAATGGATCCTTTTGTCTAAATCAAGTGGGATGGTTCGAACCTTGCAATTCTAACCCACCACTTTCTTCAAACAGGAAACATGGAACACCAGATGTATTTTGGAGGCAACTGAAAGTGCCAGTTTGTAGGAAATTGGACCAATATATTTGATAATCTGATAGGGGCCATAAAATTTGGGTTCAAACTTGTGGTGTCCATGGGATTTGAGTGAGGTATTCTTATAAGGTTGGAGTTAGAGAAACACCTTATCACCTTCTTGGAAAACCCTTTCGGAATGTTGTTGGTCAGCATGTTGCTTCATACGATTTTGGTCCATGTAGATTTATCTTCCAAATCCACGAGGGTAGCTTCTCTACCTTGCAACAACTTATAAATATCCCGGACCTTTGATGTTCCTAGAAGATATCAAGTTATTGTAGGTGGTTTTTTTCCATACATTGTTTTGTATGGTGTCATTTTGGTTGTTGTATGATAGGAAGTGTTGTACCACCATTATTCCAATGGTAACCATTGCACCCACTGACTTTGTTTGTCTAAGGAAAAAAACACAAGTAGGTTTCCAAACATTTGTTGACAAATTTGGTTTGGCTATCTATCTAGGGGTGGTATGATGTGCTCATGTTCAATTGTGTTCCCTGTAATTTAAACAATTTTTTCGAAAATGTGCGAGTGAAAGTCGAGTCAAGATCAGACAAAATGGATGTTTCCATGCAATGAAGTTTGAAAATATGATCAATGAAATCTTGTGCTACAATAATGAGTGTAAAAGGGTGTGGTAAGGAAAACAAATGTGCATACTTTGAGAGGTGATCGACCACAACCATGACGACTAACATGTTTCTCGCTTTTGGAAGGCCCACGATAAAGTCCATGAATATGTCAGTCCAAATGGAAGCTAGAATGGCTAACGGTTGTAGAGATTCCGAGGTCTTGAAAGTTTCACCTTGTTGCATTGGAAAATATCACATTCTGTGACAATGGTAAGGGTATCCTTCTTCATTGCTTTCCAAAAAAAATAATGGAAAGAACGAGCATATGTATTTTGAAATCCTAAGTGAAACGCAATAACAAATGAATGCAACTCATTTAAGATACTGGGATTAAGTTTTGAAGTCATAGATAGAACCAAGACCTCCTTATACCAGAGAATATTGTCTTTCCAAGTGTATTCAGTGGGTGCTTTAGGGTCCTTCTGAATTCATTGAATTACCTATAATATGGTTGGGTGGGTTATCCACTCTTGTCGAAATTCCTCAATCCAATTAGGAACTGGTAATGATAAGAAAAAGAGGGAACCTTCACCCTCATATTGTCTTGACAACACATTTGCCACTACATTTTATTTTCCTTTTTTATATACGATCTCATAATAATAGCCCATCATTTTGGTTAGCCACTTGTTCTTTTTTGAGGAGGATAACCTCTAGTTTAAGAAAGACTTCAGATTATGGTGATATATTTTTATCTGAAAATGACATCTCGATATATATGGTCTCCAAGTGTGCATAACATGGAGAAGTCCCATCATTTCCTTTTCATATGTAGATTTTCCCAAATTGTGGCCACTGAAATCCTACCTAATGAAAGTAAGAGGTCTACCTTCTTGTGTTAGAACTGTGCCAATACCAATGCTTGAAGCATCAGATTCCACAATAAATATTTTTTTGAAATCAGGGGTTGTTAAAACGAGGGTAGTGCACATGGCCTGTTTTAAATATGTGAAGGCCTGCTCCACTGCCAGTGTCAAATGAAATGCATTCTTCTTAAGAAGTTCCATCAAGGGATGGGAAATTTTTCCATAATGGTGAAATTTTTTTGTGTAATATCCTGTGAGGCCCATGAAAACCCGAAGGCATTTCAAGGTCGTGGGTTCCACTCTTACCCCCTCACGACCCATAATGTGTCATAAGTATTCGACCTCACTTTCCCAAAAATAACACTTGGTTTTTTTGAAAAACAATTGATTGTCCTATAACAATTGGAGTACTTTTCCCACATGGTGTACATGGGCATCCCAAGTGTGGTTGTAAATGAAGATGTCTTCGAAGAAAACCAAAAAAAACTTCTGAAGGTAGGGATTCAAGAGTTTATTCATGAGACTTTGGAAGGTATATGTGGAATTTCAAAGTCCAAAAGGCATTACCAAGAATTCATAATGGTTGTCATGAGTTCGGAAAGCGGTCTTCGGAATATTTGCTTCATTCATCTGAATCTGGTGATAGCCTGAGTGAAGATATAATTTTTTGAAGAAATAGGCACCCTGGAGTTCATCCAATACATCATCAATGACATGAATGGAAAACTTATCCTTAATGGTCAATTTATCAAGGGCACAAAAATATGGATACATGTGCTAAGAACCTTCTTTTTTTAATACCATCACAATAGGGGATGAATATGGTTTGGTACTTGGGTGAATTACACTGGCCTCTGGTATTTCCTAAACTGTTTTTTATATTTCATTTTTTTGAGCAAATGGATACCAGAAGGGGTGTACATCAGGGGAATGACTTCCTAGAAGGAGAGGGATGTTGTGATCATGTTCCACCCGGGAGGGGGCTAAATCCATGGGTTTCTAAAAGACCCTATGGTGCTTTTCCTTGACCATTTTGAAATCGGGATGTACTGTTGGATATGATTGATCACGTACCCGAATGGAATTAAGTTGAGAAATCAAATTATGGTGGCATTTCTTCAGGATTTTCTCCATCCCGTGAGAACTAATAATTTATGGGGAGCTATCATGTAGGCCTTGGAGGGTATAGATGTGAGAATCTTGAGTAAAGATCATATATAACTCCTGATAATCCATGGTAATTGGTCCCAGAGTGTGAATTCATTCAACAGGCAACAAAATATCATGATCACCCATGGAAATAAAAAAACATATGATTTTTCAAGTTATTGTCGCCCATTTGGAGTTTGACATTCTCACAGCGGCCCCCACATTTAATTGTAACCCCATTAGCTATGATAATTAGAAAATTATAAATTTGTCTAACAAAGAATTTGACATGCTCAATGATCCTACGATAAATTAAATTGTGGGTGATACCACTATCAATAAACACCACGACCGACCTTTGTTTGATGTAGCCCTTGATTTTTAATGTGTGTGGAGAAGAAATACCTGCGAGGGCATGGAGAGATATGACAGGTTCCCCCAATTCCACAAGATATGTAGTTAGATTTGGGATGGGGGAAGTTGGTTTTATGTCCTCTGGGTTTGGGGCCTCACCTGATAGGCTGTCCTCGGAGGAGGTGGAAGTGGAGCCATCAATATAGAAGAACTTTTGGTCACGACATTTATGGCCTTGCGAACGCTTTTCATCACAATAATAACAAAGTCCTTGCTTCCGACGTTTAGCCATTTATGCGGGAGATACATTTTGTACTTTCAAAGTTTGGGTAAAAGAAGGGGTATCCCTTGGACAAGGGCAGTTGGGAGCTACATAATGAAGGGGTTAGGCATGAATAATGGTCTCACCCTCCAATTCTAATTTGCACGCCTGCAACCAAGTAATAGGATGGTGCATGAAAACATGATCCTGAATGACATCCTTTAAGCCATTGAGGAATCATTCCAGATAAAATGCATCAGATAAGCCCTCATTTATGATATCCAACTATTCAAATGCGTTGATGAATTTTTCTATTGACCATGTTTGTTTCATCTTGGTGAGTCGGCCTAAAAATGGCATTCCCTATCAAAACGAGAACAAACTGTTTTGGTGAACATGGTCCAATTTGGTTTTCCTGGATAACATTTCTTATGCCATTACCACCATTTCCATTGTTCTTGATCCAAGTACAGAACCCCCACATGGAGTTTGGTCTCATCATCCCTAATATGATGGAGGGAGAAGTAGTGTTCCATTTCGGATACCCACTTGACTGGGTCTAATCCATCAAATTTATGCATCTCAACTTTGGGAAAGATGAGTATTCTCGTAATGGAAAGAATGAGTATCCTCATAGTGGTACTCCTCGTGCTTACCCATGATGTGTGACACAAGTTCATGGACTTGTTGGGTGAGGGAGTTTAGGTTTTGGGAGATGGGATGCAGGCTCAGGTTGAGAGAGTTCATGTTCTCGGAAAGGTTGTTTACCTTAGTATCCAACTCTTTTAGGTTCTGAGCGTGGGTGGTAGGGGCCATTATGGAGGCTTAGATAGAATGATACCTCAGTGATCAACATAATATAATGAGTCATGTCCATAGAAAAAATAGGCTTAAAAATGATAGGTACCATGACAATGAAGACAAAGAAAGGAATCTAATGGGAGAGGTCCTAAAGGAGGGTGTAGGGTCCATGGAAAAATAGGCTTAAAAGTGATAGGTACCACTGCAATAAATATAGAGAGAGGAACCCAATGGTAGAGGTCCCAACTAAGGGTGTCGGTTGAACCACTATACTCATTTTGTTTTTACTCTTGTGGAGTTATACATACTTCGATCTGAATACTTCTGTAGCTGCAGAATGCCCAAATTCTTAACAGTAAAAAATATGTAGTCAATTTGCAACCAAAATGCAGGTGGCAAGGTTGTGCGGCCAGAAAATATTGTTTGTACAAGGGTTTTCCATGTGCTATAGCTCCTTGATATATGTGTGGGGTCAAACAATAGTACTTGTCCCAATATCTCAGGGCACAAACTAAGGAGGATTGAATGTACCCTTAGTTGTACTACCTTATTACCCAGGTACTAGAGAGTATTTTCCCAAGTGTTTTTCTCGGGGGCACTATAGCAGTCATGCGGTCGATCGGTTGATCTATGGAGGGTTTTAGGATACCTAGGCTAGTTTGTATATAGGTGTTGTCTTATGTGCTACCACTTGAAGGGGTACCAATAGGGGTTACAAGGGTTTCCAACAATATGAGCTTAAAAACCTATTGTATTCCCTACATGTATGCTTTCCCGACCATGGATTTATGCATTGAATGACAGATCATTATAGCTTAAATATGTCGGAATACATCTCTACCCTAAAAAAAAATTAACCCACAATTCATGCCCATGAAAGAGTTTCGATACCACTTGTAAGGTACCATATGTAATATATTATGCAGAAATAAGAATATTTAGCAATTATCAAGGGAATAACAAAGTGTTGGGAGAGTAATACCAGAAACAACACCTTTATTCAAAGAAAGAAAAGTTCAATTTCCTCTTCGAGGGGGAAACCTCCAGTAGAGCAAATATCTATTACAATATTTTCTTAAGACAAGCTTTTTCATACCTCCTACTCTCATTTATGCTAATTCTATCTTCTAAAGAAAATTCTAGAGGAATATATTTCTAGAAGCAGAAGCTTCTACTAGGTATTCTTACATTGACTTATTCACATTTATTTAATAGGCATTATTAACTAAAGTCGGCCTTTATTACATGGAAAATATATCATGCTAACTAATGACTAACTAAGAGGGGTTAGGGTCGGATCCTAACATATTCACCCCAACACGTCGTCTCACCAACCTAATTCACATTTATACAATTACATTATAATTTGTGGGGATCAAAATTAGGGATGTTACATTTGGGTTGCACCAAAAATAGAGATACAAAGCTTCATTGTACAATTGATCTCTACTCATAGTCCAAGATGATGGTTTCCCAAGTTTTTCTTCCCAAAGAACATGACCATAGGAAACTTCATCAATGGTTGGATGCTCTAGAGAATCAAAACAAACTACCTTTTACCTTGGTCTCCTAGTTGGTTAAGCCTCAGTGATTCCTTCCAACTGGCGTGCAATGGTTCCACATTGGTCGAGCCTTTCCCACCTTTTTCAGATGCATGGGTTGTTGGGGGGACCTCTAATTCTTTTTCCCAGGTTTTCCACTTCAATTCCTTAGACATGTTCATTGTTTTTTAGTTTTGTACTCAGTAGCTACAATCAAATCTCTATATATTACCTTTGTTATCTAGTCATGGTCGTTTTTCTCTTTCAAGGAATTAGTTTTATTTTCTCTGGTTTTAGTCATAATATGCTACAATTTAAATTTCAGAGTTGACCTGGTTTCCCTTTGGGTGGGCCAACATACATCTTGGCTTTTAGACCTTTTCAAGGGCAACAATGTGCCTCGAGCACTATTGATATGGTCTGAAATTTTGTATAGTATGTTTATATTATAATAGAATCTTCTTACCAAAAAAACAAAAAAATATATCATTGATAAGAAAAGTCATAATATTTTTTTATAAAATAATTTAAATTTTATAGTAACAAGATTATATTTTATATTATTTATTATAATAAAATCATGGTATCAATATGAAAACAATTTTTAAAAATATAAATTTATGTACAATGTGCATATCATTGATAATAAAAGTGTTAATTGGGTTTAGCTCGGTTGATTGGGACGAATGATTATTATCCTTCCCACTTGGGTTCAATTCCCATAAGTGACATGTTGAGTTGAACATGGTAGATTTTTTTTAAATATTGATTTCAAAATATTTGTCGAAAGTTTTGTGTGGGCACGAGCAAACAAAACTTCAAACAATAATGGAAAAGAATGCTAGGGATGAAATTTAGAGGGTAAAAATCATAGGGACATGTGGGGAATAAATATAAATATGAAGGAAGAAATGAATAAAAAAATATTTTAATAAGAAATTTTCATTTAATAATATAAAAATTAAAATTAAATGAAAGGCCAAGTCATCAGGAGAAGACAAGTAAAATCAAAATTAGAAAATGAAGAAAGGGTTTAATGACCCAAACAATGAATAGTAGGCTTCCAAGATTGCCTAAGCATGTAGCCATCATTTCGATTAAAAGTATTGGGATGTTTTTCAATTTGCAATGTTTCCCGAATAATGCGAGAGAATTTGGACTTTTTGCATATGTTCTTGTCAAATTCATTAATTCATAAATCTAGAGAAATTTTGAAATCTAAAATGGATTTCCTTAGGAAAACAATAAAATAATAATTAAAATAATAAAATAAGAGTTATAAATTTTCAAAGGGAAAAAAAAAGAATTATATATATTATTTTTGACTTGTCTATTTATAGGTTTACTTAAATATTATTGAATTACATGTATATAGGTTTACTTAAATTTCAAGTGAGGGTCTTCATTTGATGCAGAATTAAATTCTACATCCAACAAACACCCAGTCTACATGTTTTTGATAGACACACAATGAGATAAATTGAAAATACATTAAAAAAAAAAAAAAAAAAA
>JZKD02S1827725.1:4181-21749 GCA_000966675.3 Picea glauca | reverse complement strand
TATGAAGGAAGAAATGAATAAAAAATTATTTTAATAAGAAATTTTCATTTAATAATATACAAATTAAAATTAAATGAAAGGCCAAGTCATCAGGAGAAGACAAGTAAAATCAAACTTAGAAAATGAAGAAAGGGTTTAATGACCCAAACAATGAATAGTAGGCTTCCAAGATTGCCTAAGCATGTAGCCATCATTTCGATTAAAAGTATTGGGATGATTTTCAATTTGCAATGTTTCCCGAATAATGCGAGAGAATTTGGAATTTTTGCATATGTTCTTGTCAAATTCATTAATTCATAAATCTAGAGAAATTTTGAAATCTAAAATGGATTTCCTAAGGAAAAAAATAAAATAATAATTAAAATAAGAGTTATAAATTTTCAAAGGGAAAAAAAAGAATTATATAGTATTTTTTACTTGTCTATTTATAGGTTTACTTAAATATTATTGAATTACATGTTTATAGGTTTACTTAAATTTCAAGTGAGGGTCTTCATTTGATGTAGAATTAAATTCTACATCCAATAAACACCCAGTCTACATGTTTTTGATAGACCCACAATGAGATAAATTGAAAATACATTTAAAAAAAACGTCTTTCTGAAAACGTTTGATAGATCATTTCCATAAAAATGTCTTTTTCATGTATTTTCAATTTATCTCACTGTGGTTCTATCAAAAGCATGCAGAGTGGGTACTTGTTAGATGCATAATTTAATTTCACATAAAACAAGCACGCACACTTGAAATTTCACATAAAAAAATCAGTTTTCTGTCTTTCCCTCCAAAATTATTTACCGTGACATCATCATTATATGTAATAATGCTTGAGTAAAGAAAAACACAACTCCATAGATGTTGATTACCGTACTAGTATTTCTCCCTTTATTGTATCATGGACATTATGGATTTAGTTGAGTTATAAATAATGGTTGTAATGATTTGGGATAGGTGCATATCCATGTAGATTTTAACCTTGTACAATATTTTACTGCAAACAGATTTTCAATAAAAAAACAAAAAAGATACAATGAAAAATACACACATTACACAGATTTTTTTCCCTTGGAAACCCAAACCAAGAAAACCAACATATTTTATATTCATTCATAGTGATACATTGTTTACAATACAATATACATATAGGAGCCAACAGAATCCAAAATACTAACCCAATGACTTGGATTACTCAACAATCTTAATTCCTTAACCAGAAATAGAAAACTATCGGCAAAATCCATGTGCCTAAAAACCTCCCAATAATGGACACAAAAATCGAGGCAACATGAAAAATGAGGAAAAAATGCGACATGTTTCCCGAGGAAAAAAAATAATCTCGAGGGAGCTTCCCCTGAACCCCTGCACAAGGGGGATATCACTCCCCTATGACCCCCAAGGAGGGGCCTAGCGGTCCCCCTCAAACCCCCTCTGTGCGCTTGGCACAATGTAGCAGACACTACAACTAGTCATGAAAATAAAATAACACATACCCAACATTCTCCCACTTCTTGTTTTCTTTTCATACAGGGGGTTACAAGGTTACATACTCAACAATCCATCAGGACAATATCAGGACAACCAGTCCAAGCCATAAGTAAATAAGGACACTAGAAAGACAAAGAAATATACCAGGAAGTGGTGCAACTTCCCTAAGAGCCCTTGGCATAACACTGTTGACTGTTTCTCAAAGAAGTCGTTGGTGGCCGAAGTGAAAGCCTTTGAATCAGATGCGGGTTCTGACTCTGAATCAGAACCAGAAAGGGGAAGACAGATCATTGATGTGGAACCTAGTGCCACCATTGCTACCACCAAGCTCCATGTTGGTGAACCAGATGAGCCAGAAGAAGACGAGCACCTCTTCGATTCATAAATGTGGGTAAAAGGCACCTTGTTTCTCTTCATCGTTGATAGTGGTAGATGAAAGAATATCATCTCAGCAGAGGTCATCAAGCGGCTAGCCCTGTCGACAATGCTACACCCACAACCCTACACCATTGGATGGATCCACCAAGGAAGCAATCTCTGCGTCAGCTAACAGTGATGACTGTCATATGGCATCAAGCCCTTCAAAGATGAGGTATTATGTGATGTTGCTCCTCTCGAAGTTTGTAATGTTATTTTGGGCCAACCTTATTTATGGAAACGTCATGTTGTATATGAGTATATGCCTTATAGTGTTATTATTACTTTGAACAAGAAATTGTACAAGATACCCGAGGCAGTCCATCCTAGTGTTATTTCCTTTATCTTTGCCAAGCAATGCAGGAAGGTCATCTCTCAAACCGGGAAATTTGTCTTCTTCGTGATTCGCTCTCAAAGTGAGCGAAAGATCGCAGCCACATCCAGGGCCTTCGCGGCTGATCTCTCCACAAAATAGAAGAAAGTGGATAAGGTCATGGAAGAATACTCAGATATCTTCTCCTCTCCTACCGGGGTACTTCTTCACTTCCAGGTCAAGCATCCCATCGATCTAACCCCAAGCGCACCGCTACCCAATGGGCCAATCTACCACCGCTCTCTATTAGAAAATGAGGAGATCAAGAGGCATATCCAGAACTACTCCACAAGGGGCACATATGTCCCAAATCCTCACCTTGTGGGATCCCAATCGTGTTGGTGTAGAAGAAAGACAAGACCTGGAGACTCTGCATTGATTATCGAGCCCTGAATAAAATCACAGTCTGAAACTGGTACCTGATTCCCCGAATCGACAATCTCCTTGATCAGCTCACGGGGGCCAAATACTTCAATAATATTGATCTGAATTCTGGCTACCACTGGGTCCCAATAAAATAGACAGATGTATGGAAGACTGCCTTCAAATCAAAAGAAGGTCTTTTTGAATGGATGGTCATGCCCTTTGGTTTGACAAATGTTCCAGCAAATTTTATGAGGATGATGGACGATATCCTACGACCTTTCACCAATAATTTTGTAATGGTGTATATGGATGACATACTCATCTACAACAATACTTGGGTGGAACACTTGCATCATATTCAACAAGTTATGCACACCCTATGATAGCACAAACTATATGCAAACTTTGAAAAATTATCCTTCAACATGGAAAGGGTCCATTACTTAGGATACATCATTGATCAACATGGTGTGCATGTGGATATAGCCAATATCCAGGTCATCCATGATTGGCCATCTCCAACAAATATCATTGAACTTCGGAGCTTCTTGGGCCTCACCAATTTCTATCATAGGTTCGTGTTGGGATTCTCTCATATCGCATGGGCCCTCAGCCAAGTAACCAGGGGTGGAGGTAAGGAAAAAATTGTGTGGGGCCTATCCCAACAACAAGCCTTCGATGAATTGAAGAAGTGTTTGTGCTCATCCCCAGTACTTTCATTACTAGACTTGCAACATCCCTTTGAGATCGAGACAGATGATTTAGACTATGTTGTGGGCGCCATTCTCACTCAACACGACCACCCTGTGGCATATCATAGTCAGACATTATCCGATGTTTTCCGTAAGTACCCTACTTACGACAAAGAAATGTAATCCATTGTGAAATCATGCCACTAGTGGAGACATTACATTCTTGGGAAGGAGACAATCATCCACATTGATCACAAGCCACTAAAGTTCATCCAAACCCAAGGAAAATTGCAGAATGACCACCATCAGAAGTGGTCCACATACTTACAGTAGTTCCACCTCAACATCAAGTATAAAATAGGAATTACCAACCGAGTTTCTAATTTCCTCATCCGATCTCCAGTCACGACACTCACCACAGTGCTATACTCTTGTGGCCAAGAGACCTCGAGATGGCCCCACCTCTATGAGACAGACCTTGACTTCTCCACCACCTACCAAATATTGGGTACCAACTCAATGGTCGCTAATTTCCATCTTTAATATGGGTTGTTGTGTCGTTTGGGCCATATTTGTGTTCCATCAAGCGAGCGTGCGAAGATGATTTGGGAATATCACTACAGTTGGGTGGCAGGACACTTTGGTGTCGAAAAGAAAGTGGCAATGTTTCAGAAACATTTATATTGGTCGAAAATTCGACGGGATGTCGGCAAGTATATCAGGTCTTGCACCGCCTACACTATTGCCAAACTGACCACTAATAAACAAGGCATGTACACCCCTCTTCCTACTCTTGACATGTCGTGGGAATCCATCTCAATGGACTACATGTTGGGCCTCTTGTCCACCAAGAGGGGAAATGACTGCGTTTATGTGGTTGTTGATCGCTTTTCCAAGATGGTGATTCTAGCCGCATGCAAAAAGAACATCACAGTAGAAGACACTACCAAGATCTTCTTTGAATGAGTATGGTTACATTTTTGGATCCCACAAACCATTATCTCAAACCGTGACAGTCGGTTCCTCAACAAATTTTGGTCGAGCCTCTAGTCATTGTTGGATACCAATCTCACCAAATCCATTATCTTCCACCCCCAAACAAATGTCCAAACTGAGGTTGTCAAATGGATGATCGTACCTATCCTGCGCATGTAAAATTCAAAACAAACCTATACATGGGATGAGAGTCTTCCCTATGTCCATCATAGCTACAACCGAGCCCTGCATAGCTCAACTGGCCATAACCCCTTTCAGGTGGGGTTGGGATTCCAACCATTGGGCCCCATGGATGTTGCACTACACCTGGTGACCACCTCGGATGACTCGTCACATGCTCCAATAGAATATGACAAGGCCACCTGGTTCATTGAGAAGATCTAGCACATCCACGAACAGGTTTACGATATTCTACATAATTTTCATTCCAAGTACAAGTAGCGCCATGATCAACATAAGGTGCCACATAAGTTTCAGGTGGGAGACAAAGTTTTGTTGCACTTGTAGAAAGAACGCCTTATAAGTCCCCATCAGAAGCTTCTCCCACTCTATTATGGGCCATACACCATCACTAAGGTTGTGGGTGACAATTCTTTTAAGCTCAACATTCCCCCTTTCCTTGGCCATCACCAAGTCTTCAATGTGGATCTCCTTCGGCCATACTTCCCACCATTATTGGACACCTCAGAGATAGGAGAGGAGTTGAAACCAACATAGATCAACCCTGACTACATACAATAGGAATCCAATGATCATATTGTGGACACATATATCAAGGGAACTTGACAGCAAAGGATCTAGCTTTATCGAGTCGTCAAACAAGGGCAGGTCCTACACCAAGGCATGTGGCTCACCTGGGGCCAAATTCAGCAGAAATTTCCTCATTTGATGGGGGAAATCAATGCAATGGATACGATTTCTTCCTGAGGAGGGAGTATTGATCCAGGTGGATATCGATGGCCACCCACCTTTTCCAACTCACTCAAAACAGTTTTTTGGCAATTTTGGCAATTTACTATTTTTAGCAGTTTTTAACTTCTGGGGCCATTTTGAGGTCCTAAATGAAGGTTTTTCGGGATTGAGTTTCTCAATGATAGTTGAAGGCTTATATTGAGCCCCAAAAATAAATATCATCGATGATATATTTCCAACGAGATATCGTGCGCCTAAAATAGAGATTGTATGAAAAAGTTACGACCCCGTGAAGTTGATGTACTAACTTACCCAAACGGGGCCCACATGACTTTTGGCACTTCATCTCCTAGGGTTAGGTTTCTGGATGTCTATGGTTTTTGACATTCCTGTTTATTGTAAAAAGGCCTTCAGAGCCTCATTGTAATCATCTTCTTGCGAATGAACACAGTCATCACATCTCTTCTCAAAGATAAGGCGCCACCATTCCAGCATACTTGTTTTCCGTTGCATTTTACAGTTTCAACTTATTTCCTTATTGAATAGAAAACTAGTTTTACTGTATCTCTGCTATTATGTGTTAAGCATATTTTAATAATCTGTATTCATTTCGTTTTGCTCATAAAACCTGGATCACTCGAACCGATCTCCTCAATACTAGAGTATGAGGATCTTCTTCTTATTATTCTTTTTCTTTTGTAGAGTCTAATTCATCATCCTTTAAATCAAACTCTATTTTATTTGGTTATTCCTTGGTAGGACTTCCTGTTTAAAAACATCCTTCATTTCTCTAAATACGACATCTCATCTATACACAACCTTATTATTTTCTGGGTTCCAAATATTATAACCTTTGATACCATATTTATACCTAATAAAGATGCACTTTTCAGTCTTCTTATGTAGCTTACTCATGTTTTACTTTGGAACATGAACATAGGCCTCATAGCCAAATACCTTGAGATGTGTGAGAGAATTTTTCTTACCATTCCATACTTCTTGTGGAGTCTTGTCATCCAGTACTGATGAGGGTGATCTATTGACCATGTAACATGAATTACCTACTGTCTATGCCAATAATTCTTTCCCTAACCCGACACCACTGAGCATGAAACTTGTTTTTTCCATTAGCATCATGTTCATCCTTTCTGCAATTCCATTCTACTAAGGTGTATATGAATTATTCTTCCTTGCTATACCACACTTCTTACAAAATTCTTCAAATTCATTCTCGTAGAACTCTCTGCCATTAACTGTCCTCATCACCTTAATTATTTTCTCTGTTTCATTCTCAACAAGAGCCTTAAACCCTTTAAACCTGTCAAAGACTTCAGATTTATTCCTGAGGAAATATATCCAAGTATTCCTCGAGAAGTCATCTATAAATGAGACATAGTACACAGATTTTCCCAATGATGGAACCGACACAGGTCCAAACACATCACTGTGAACTAGCTCTAAAATTCCTTCTACCCTCGTTGCACCAGAGGAGAATCTTACCCGATTTTTCTTCCCATATACATAATTTTCATAGAAATCAAAATCCAGAGAGCATTTAGACATACCTTCAACCATACCTTTACCGTGTAGTATTTGAAGACCCTTCTCTTTGATATGCCCCAGTCTTTGATGCCACATCATAACCTTTTCTCCAAATACTGTAGGAGTTATTTCTTCTTCAACCCCAATAATAGGAGCAATGACTATTACACCCATCACTAATAGTTCTTCCTTTTAGATGATACATAATTCCAAATTGAACTACCTTCAGCAACACCATTGCTCCTCGAATCATCCTGTAGGTTTCCTTTTCAAATATTGTTTTTACCCTTGCATCATCCATTTTTCTTACAGAAATCAAATTTCTGGCCAAACCTGGGATATGCAAAACACCAAGTAGTGTTCTAATCCTTCCATCTATGAGCCTCAACTTGAATTTTCCTCATCCTATGATTTTGGTTGTCGGGTCATCACCTAAGAAAACATTACCTCCATCATACCTTTCATATTCACAGAACCACTCCCTGTGGGGAGTCATATGAAAGGATGCACCTAAGTCAACCAACCTTGGCTCATGATATACATGTGTTCTTGAAGAATCCAAGTACACACCCCCTCCTTCTTCCTTGGAGGTCTTTTCTTTTGTAGAAGGAGTTTCTTCAGATCCCTTATTTTTCTCAATTTTGGATCTACACTGCTTCTTGTAGTGCCCTTCTTTTCCATATCTCCAACATACCTTTACAAAATTTCCAAGAGATTTATATTTACCCTTAGACTTATATGTCCCACTTGAGGACTTAGATATATTTCTTTCCTGGGAGATTCCTCTTGCAAATAATGCATATGTGCTCTGTCCTTCCATATTATTTCGTCTCATCTCCTCTGACAACAAGGATGAGACCACTTCATCAAACTTCAAGGTAGTTGTATTACTACCTATGGCCACAACCAGACTATCCCATGAGTCTGGTAAAGAGAAAAATAAACTTATACACTTATTGTTGGCCCTTGACCAAGTTTAGAGGAAAAATTGGTCATGTTTGACCATTTTTGGGACTCGACAGGTCGGTCAAAGATGGAGCACCCAGGTGGAGCTGAGATCACGGGATCTCACCTATTTTGAAGGATTTTTGGGCTTTTAGGATTATGTAACGGGTATGGGATGTTGGCCCATGGGTTTACCCATGTTTAGGCCTTGTTGTAATTTTATAAATAAGTAACTAAGCAATGTAAGAAGTATATCTGATTGGCTTAGTGCATGAGTAGTGAGCTAAGTGCACCATATGTTGTAGCAGTCTAAGTTGGCTTTGTGCAAGAATATGTAAAAGGTGCTAGCTAAGTGTTTTATTGAGTTGTTATGGCTCATTGCAAGTAATTATAAGAGGCTTTGTGCACAGACTGTGTAAGGCTTTGTGCTAATAAGGAGTTGGCTTTGTGCCTTGACCTAATTTTGGGAAGGAGGATCTGGTGGGCTGTGCGTAGATCTCCTATCCTCTACGGAGTTATGCTCTATGGCTTTGTGCACAAGAGCCGAAGAATGTAGAAATATTGAAGATTAATAAAGAAGAGAAGAAGAAGTTGATGGACGTAGCCCCACACTAGGGTGAACCATGTATATCCTGTGTTCTGATGTACTTTGTGCAATATTGTTCATGTTATTTATGTGTTTATCTTCTTAGTGCACTAGTATTGAGGTGTGATATATAGATATGTGGATTATTAGTGTTGTATGATATTTGATTGTTAGATCTAAGTGAATTCTATGTGCTAGGCGATTGAAAGTACTTGATCTTGGTTGCTACTGCACTGATCTATAATTAGGGTTTAATCCACGATGTGAATGAGACTTATGAACTAATGAATATTGATTGGCTAAGTGCTATGTCAAGTGTTGTAATCACATATCTGTGTCCCAACTAGGTTATAGACACCTGAGTCCTACAAAACCCCCTGCCTCTACCTCGAGTGAGACTTTATCTGCTTCGCAGGTGTTTCTGAAAGGGCCTGTAGTTAGGTTTTTGTTGGTGCATTGTTGAAGCGTTGAACCCTAGGTCTTCCCCTATGCCAACAAATGGTTTCATTGCCAAGACCTGAAACTGTGATTGTTGGGAACTGAAGAAAAGAGAAAGCTATGTGCGTAGATCTGTTGTTGCAGTGCGCAGTATTCTACTTGACTTGCAAAGATCTGTGATAGGAAAGGAACCAGATCTGAAGAAAGAGGTAAGATCTTAAAGCTTTGTGCTCTAATAAAGGTATGATAAGTGGAGTTTTTTTCTTCGAAAGTATTAATCTAGGTATGTTGGACATATTTTTTCCTAGTCTGAAAACTAGGGCACAGTTATAAGAAAGAGTCAATCTGAATAGATTTAATAGAGATAGTGAAATATATGTTATTCCTATGCATAGAAATAATTTTTGGACTAACAAGTGGATGTAGGAACCTAGAAAGATTTTTTGGAGATTGCAGGTCCATCACTATGATCCTAGTGCGCAGTACAGGAAAGGTTGGGGATCGTTTAAAATAAAGAGAGGATTGACACTCTCTTACAATTGCACAAGATCGGGACATCTTGCTCAGGAATGCCCTGGTATAGGTCTTATTTGTCTCTGTTGTAAAGCGCCATGAAGTTGAGGATTTCCCTAGGATGATTTCCAAAGTTGAAAAGATGAACATGAGACTAGAAAACTATGAATAAGGTCAAGGGACTAAGGATGTGTTAGAGAACCAGAAAGAGTCAGAGACTATGTTATTACATCTAAAAGAAACAACAAATGATCATAGAGACATCAGTTTACCAGAGATCTTAAAAGAGAAACAACGCATAGAAACAAGAATAGGAGACTTCGACATAGACTGTGTATTGGATGAAGAAACACAGGTGAATATCATGCCAGAAATCACTTGGGATATTTTGGGAAAGCCTGCTATGATACCTTCATTGGGAAGGATAGGTCTAGTTAAAGGAAAGATGATAACCCTATGTGGAAGAGTTACTAATGTACCTATGATTTCTCATGGAACATCGACCAAAGAAGAATTTGAAGTCATTAAGTTTTTTGAGAATAGCGCCACTTTCCCCCTTTTAGTAGGAAATACCTAGATTGAGAAATATCAGATCAGAAGGAAAGCAGAGGAGGAAGCTACAAAACAGAAAAAGAAAGAATTAAGGGACTTCATAGATAGAAAGATAGAGCGACTAATAGAAGAAAAAGATGATAAGTCAAAGAAAAAGAGGGCCAGAGAATTAGCTGTCGAAGTTGAAAGAACACAAGAAGTCTTAAAGAACCTGCCCATATAGGAAAGAAGTGCATCCACCCCAGAAATAGTAAGAGAAGAGATATTACCTTTGAACCCTTTGAAATACCCTCAGCAGTGTGAAGTTACTACGCTAAGAGAAGATAAGGATAAGAATGGAAAGAGGAATCCAGAAACTAAAATCACAGGAAAGAAGGCAAGAAATCTTAGTAAGAAGAAATCAAAGTTAGAAAAACTGCAGGAAGTTCTAAAAAAGACTTCGCAGAAGGTAGGATTGTAGAACTTGAACCTCGCTAAAATAACAGAACAATGCAGAATGGGACTTCGTCGCGGCGAAGGTATATGACCGTTGGAGGCGTCCCAACCATTAGAATGATGCTTCAGAATGGATAGAAACACAAATATTAATGAAAAGACCGACGTTGGACCATTGGTACCGTACGATAACGACCTAATTCGTATTGATTAAGGCATTCCTTCCTATTGGAGGAATTTGTTATGTATTTGTATATTTAACCCGTCGGATGCTGCGTTGGGACCACTTTTTGTAAACCGAGATATCCGAGCTAACTGATAATTGATTGGATACTACGTTGTGCTATCTAGAACTCGTCATCTATTTGATTACCTTGTCTATCTGACTGCCTACCCGATCCCCTTGATTACAAGTGTGAATGTCGGGCGAGCATAGCGCGCTAGAGAATTCGGTGGAGGATATTTTGATCGACTTCATGGCTGAGAAATTCATATCTATAGGAATACAGGCATCGTCGACTAGCGGATTGCAAGCATCCCCATCGACTGGATGATGTTTTGGCTGCGCTACTGATAAACGAAGAAAACACTGTGATGATTTGACTAATGCGAAGCAGATCCTGTCGGTCTTTCCAGACTACATCCCACCTTTGAATGACGTTGTAAACTGCGAAAGTGTCCCGCATGATTTTGAATACACGATGCTCACTGTGTACCTCCCGAAGGGGATACGCACATTTGGACCTCAATTGGGATTGATCCTAGCCCTCAAGATCAGTGACTTCAACCTCGGAGACCGGAAGAAATATGCGATGCTCGCGCCGCATAGGTATTTAATGAAGACAACTAGGAAGAAGCCTAAGATATTTCCCCAATCATGGATTAAGGAGCTTGCGCACTCCATGATCTTGAACATGATGAAGATCCCCCACTTTGAACGACATCAAGAGGTTAACGCTTGCGTTAAACCCATCCTGTCGTGTTATCATGGAGGTTATATTTGGTTAGATAGGTGCATGACTATGGATCTGACGTTGATCCACCTGATCACTAGACTAAGCATGCAGGGACTAGGCCCTCACGAGTTCTACCTAGGGAAGATGTTGGATCGCTCCTTGGCCCAACGTATAAAACAAGACTATGGAGATGTAAAGAAGGGGAAGCAAGGATACAAGGTATCATCCATCCAGGATGGCGCAGTTCGCCTATCTTGTCATTTGATCGCTAGTAATCTCATCAGAAATAACCAGCCGACACAAGTCACAGGGTTCGTAGTGGACCTCATAGGGAAATGCGTAGAAGGAATGCAGATGAACCGGGCTAGTTACCTCATCAACGAGCTGGAAAAGGATTGTCGCGAAGAACAATACCAAGGGTATGAGTTTCACTTTAGTTTTCTATTGGTACTAATCAATTTTGTCGCTTGGAAAATGTCGGAAGGAGAAGCCTTCCTAGAATTCAATCCATTGGAGTTGTTGGCCACAAGGTTCTCCACCTTGTGTTACACGAATGATATGGCGAAGCAGTGGCAGTCGAATGTTGTCTTCCATACTTACTAATTATAGATGAAGTGTGCCATTGAATCATTCCCCTGAAATACATTGAATACACTCCATTAGTACAGACCGTTCGTAAATTTTTGTGCAGACCAACACTTCATCTACATCACCGCGCGTAGGGATGAAAGTAAGGAGGAGATGTAGTCTTACTACAAGTTGACCAAGGAAGACATGGGAGAGATCACTAAGGAATGGCCAACATAATTCCTTGTACCAATGGAAGATGTCGAACTCTATGACCCCGACATCATCGGAAGTCCATTAGTCACCCGGGTCGAACATGATGGACAGAGCAGCGTGAAGAAAAAGAAGAAAAAGGAGGAAGTACAGGACATAGAAAGTGATGAGAAGGAAAACACATCGGAGGAAACTATGCCTGACTCACCTGTAGGAGGAGGAGGATGAGACGAAGTAAACCAAGAGGAAGGAGGGGAAGAAGGAGACAAGCAATAAAAAGGAGAAGTGACACCACCAAAGGATCCCCTTACAAAGGCCAAGACATCAAAGAAAAGAAGGTTTCTCCGCAGAAACCCTCAGCATGGAAGAAGACCCAAGACAATAAGACTCAATCATAGAATGTGCTCACAATGGATGATATCGATATCATCATCAAATTCGTAGAGGACGCTTCATAATACATCTTGCAGAAACATGGAGCAAAGCAGGAGTCAATTTATGACAAAATATAGAAGGAACTCAAAGATATCCATTCAAGCCGCGCATTTCTTACTACGCCATCTTCAGCAGAAAGTGTAGAATTGGGGGATGAGCCAACCCAATTATGAAGGCTAGAAGATGCAACAAAGGCTCGACTCCATCGAGTCCAAGAAGAAAAGGATCAGGCTACAAAGACCTTAAAGAAATAAAAGGAGGAGGTCCTAGAGAAACTTTGAGTTGTGTAGAAGGATAAAAATGAAATTCAGACGAAGTTCGAGCAGAATGATGCGAAGATATAGGAAGAAAAAGAAAAATTGTTGGCAGAGAAGATTGTGATCAAGGAGGTGAAGCAACATGCATCCATCGTACAAGCACAGATGAAGTTTCTTATTTTTTTTGAGAAGATGAAGAGGTCGCAAGAGTAGCGCACAGTCCACCAGCAGGTTAGTGCCATCCAGAGAAAAATCATGGAGGTGACGTAGAGACTCCAGCCGGTGCAGGACAAAGCCTACACAAATTTTGAATAATTTGAAGGACAAGGCTCGCAGCGATACCAACTGGTTGTGACAGTGGAATGGCGCCTGGAAGGGCCTGTCACTGAGAAAGTGATTCAAGAGTTCACCGAGCAGGAGGCTCTAGCGAAGCAGCATGTTGAGGAAGCTTGAGTTAATCTTGAGGCCTTCGAAGCAACACTTCCCAGACCTGAGTGACTCGGGACAAGTCATAGGTGAGTGTTGGGGGCCTATTGTCCCTTGACCAAGTTTTGAGGAAACATTGGTCGTGTTTGACCATTTTTGGGACTCGACAGGCTAGTCGAATATGGAGCGCCCATGTGGAGCTGAGATCGCAGGATCTCACCTATTTTGTGAGCTTTTGGGGATTTTAGGGTTTATGTAATGGGTATGTGATGTCGGCCCAGGGGTTTACCCATGTTTAGGCCTTGTTTTAATTGTATAAATAAGTAACTAAGAAATGTAATAAGTAGATCTGATTGGCTTAGTGCATGAGTAGTGAGCTAAGTGCACCATATGTTGTATCAGTCTAAGTTGCCTTCATGCAAGAATATATAAAAGGTGCTAGATAAGTGTTGTATTGAGTTGTTTTGACTCAGTGCAATTAATTGTAAGAGCCTTTGTGCAAAGACTGTGTAAGGCTTTGTGCTAATAAGGAGTTGGCTATGTGCCTTGACCTGATTTTGGGAAGGAGGATCTGGCGGGTTACGTGCAGATCTCTTGTCCTCTGCGGAGTTATGCTCTATGGCTTTGTGCACAGGAGACAAAGAATGTAGAAATATTGAATATTAATAAAGAAGAGAATAAGAAGTTGGTGGACATAGCCCCACACTGGGGTGAAGCACGTATATCTTGTATTATGATGTACTTTGTGCAATATTTCTCATGTTGTTTATGTGTTTATATTCTCAGTGCACTAATCTTGATGTATGATAGATAGATCTGTGGATGCTTAGTGTTGTATGATATTTGATTGTTATATCTAAGTAAATGCTATGTGCTAGGTGATTGAAAGTATTTGATATTGGTTGCTACTATGGTGATCTGTAATTAGGGTTTAATCTGTGATATGAATGAGACTTATGAACTAATGCATATTGAATGGCTAAGTGTTCTATCAAGTGTTGTAATCACAGATCTATGTCCCAGCTAGGTTGTAAAAACCTGAGTCCTTCAATCCCCCCTACCTCTACCTCGGGTGAGACTTCATCTGCTTTGTAGGTGTTTCTGTAAGGGCTAGTAGTTAAGGTTTTGTTGGTGCACTGTTGAAGCGTTGAACCCTAGGTCTGCCCCTGTGCCAACACTTATATTCATATAAAATTTTAATCTCAATAGATACTAACTGACTAACCATAGTATTGAAGGAATTAAAGTGCTCTTCCATCAAGTCTCCATCTCTCATCCTCGGGTTATACAACTTCTTTCTCAGGAAAATTTTATTTACTAGGGACTTAGACTAATACAACTTCCCCAACTTATCAAATAAATATTTGGTTGTAGCTTCCTCTAACACATTCAGTAATACTGAATATGAGAGACACATTCGAATTGTGCTCTTTGCCTTCCAATCCAACTTTTTCTAGTCATCTACTAAATTTCTTGTAGGTGCAGTACCTGGATTCAACGCAATCCACTGATCTTTGTCCACCAACAGATCTTCCATTTCGAGCTTCCATAGCTCAAACATTTTCCCATTAAACTTCTCGATCTCCATTTTCGAACTGCTTGCCATTTCTTTTCACCTGAATAATCAATACCACAGATCTTCCACTGTAACAAGGCTTATCACAATCTCGGGCCAAACCCTTGACCATAAAGGTGTCTCCCTGAAGCCAACAAAGCTTTGATACAAAATGTAGATTTTAACCTTGTACAATATTTTACTGCAAACAAATTTTCAATAAAAGAGCAAAAAATATACAATGGAAAATACACACATTACACAGAGATTTTTCCCCTAGAAACCCAAACCGAGAAAACCAACATATTCTATATTCATTCATAGTGATACATTGTTTACAATACAATATACATATAGGAGAAAGTGGCATACAAAACCCTAACCCAATGACCTGGATTAGTCAAAAACACTAATTCCTTAACCGGAAATAGAAAACCATCGAAAAAAACTATGTGCCAAAAAACCACCCAACAATGGACATGAAAATCGAGGAGACACAAAAAATGAGGCAAAAATGCGACACATTTTTCAAGGAAAAAATTGTTCTCGGGGGTGTTTCCTGCTACCCCCCTCAAACAACCCTGTGTGCCTGGAGAAACGTAGTAGACACTAGATCTAGTCGTGCAAAGAATATAACACATACCCAAAAATCCACAAATTGAGAAGTGCTTTGGTTAGCACCGAGAAAGAGAAATCAAAAAGGCGAAAAGGAGCTCATGAGATAGGGTTTTCGACCGTCGATTGGGTGGGATGAGTAAATATCAACCCTTCATTGATGAGGGTTGATCGTCGAGAAAGGATCGAGGGATGGAACTTGCAAAAGTTTGGTGATGATGATGAATGCTAGAGACTAAAGGAGAGTTGTTGATTCGATCAAAGAGGGAAAAGACAGACCTACATTGTTGATGCCACATGTATCGTCGCCATTGATCGAAAGTGGGATAGGAAAGTTTCGCCAAAGAAATTTCGATGATGTAGTAGCATAAGTATTGACGAGGACCATTGAAATACACTTGTGAACATATTCTCCATCGTTTATCTTTGGAAGATAACACTTAGATTAAGAACGAGGACGAGGATGTTTTGACGTTGTGGCCTGCCTACTCGATAGTGTATGTGTAAAATTAGTGACAAGTGTTGCTAGAAGATTGGTCAATGAGATTATTAAGGGTCCCACTAGATGAGAAGGTCCCTTGAACCTTTATTTTAAAGTGATGGCCATTGGATCTATAGGCCAATGGTTCTGGACCGTTGATTCCCAAGGTATCATCGTCAGAGGTAGAGGGATGGTAAGTGGAATGTCATCTATCGAGTGCCAACGATGAACTAGGCTTAAGAATGTTCATAGTCAAAGATGAGACAAATAAATATAGACCATTGATTCCTATGCAATCTCATTGGGGTTTAGGCATTAAACATGTAGTTTGAAGGTTTAGTCTCAACCGTTCAACCACTGTAGTTTTCCCCGATTCATATAATGAATGTAAAGGAAGAGATTAACATTAAATTTTGGGTAAGTTAAATCACTAAATCAACCAAGATCGTAGGATGAGGGGTCTAAGGACCATTGGATCTAGTAAAAGGTTCGATCAACGTCTCGTTCTTGGGATAGTATGAATGTGTAGTGGCACTTTTCCGAAGTGAAATTTGGCGACAACGATAAGCTTATGTGGATAGAATCTTCATTGTGATGAGAAGAGACAAGTGCCACATCGGTGCCATGATGATGTCATGGTAGAGGGAACGAGTGATGTGGCAGTGAGGTTGATTTTGACTATGAGAGCCAAGGGAAATTCAAAACACCACAACTTTTGATCCCAAGCTAGTAATTAAGCATGTTTATAGTCGTTCTAAAAGTCTTGTCAAGAAGAATATGATGGTACTCTAGAGGGGAGACTTTGAGATAGTCAAAGAAAGGAAAAATCTTAATGCTCCATGCCCTTAAATGTTACTTATAGGTTTGGGTGTGTTATGGAGTGGTATCAGAGATGAAGGTTCAAACTATAGGCTTAAATGGGTCACCAAGACTGCTTAGAATTGTTTAAGAAGGATTTTCTTTGTTACCCATAATGTGTTTTTTGCGTGCTAACTTAAAAATGCTAATGTTAGTTGTTGTTTCAACATGTAGGACATGTTGGAAGGTCATAGTGGTGAATTGTGCAACACAGTATGGGCACCTCACACCTCAGGGATGAAGAATCTAATGGTCGGAGGGATAGGGAAACCCCTTCAAATTTGATGGAGACCGTCAGAAGTCTGAAGGAAAACAATGAGAGGATTATAAGTTCTCATGCCGAACATGAAGAATTGAATGCAGTTTTACTGTAGAGCCTATCCGAAATTCAGAAACATTTGCAGCAAGCCCTAGTAATGAATAACTACAGTAGTCGGAGAGGCTAAAAACCCCTTTGAATTCACAGAATCATGGAATGAATAATAGTGATGTGGGAAGAAGTCCTTCTAGAAAGAATCATTGATATGCCAAGAAATGAAAACCAAGTGGAAGTGTTGTTGGTTGTGGAGATTGATTATCTTCCTGCTTCATAGGTATTTATTTTCAGCTGTGTTTATACCCTGTGAAGGTTGTACACTCTAGAATATTGTACACCCCTCCATGCGAGGGGTTTGTAAGGGGGGTATTTGTCCCCCTGCGGGGTCCAGGGGGCTCATCCCCCCGATTGGGGTGTTTGAGGGAAAGCAAGCCCCCGGTGGGGGTTTGGGGGAGAAGCCCCCGAAGGTAAAAATGCCTTGTAAATGTATATTGTAATTTCATAGTAAATTTGGACCGTTCATTATAAGGTGATAGATCTTAAGGTAGAATTTATGTTAGGGTTTTTTTCCTTAGAAGGAAACCCTCTTTTATGAGGGAAATGTATTGCGGCTATGCATCATGGAAAATATCATATT
>JZKD02S1827713.1:60319-91611 GCA_000966675.3 Picea glauca | reverse complement strand
GCATGGTACAGGTTGGTGGTTTGGTATATTTTTTGGTACATGGTTGAGACACATACCATGTGATGGTATGTTGGTGATATTGGTACATTCTTGATAGAGGCATCTGTTGGTGATGTTGGACATCTAGCTGAGAGGTGTCATTGGTACAGTGACAGTGGTAGTGGAAGTGAAAGTGGTAGTGATTGTGGTATGATAGTTGGTTTACACTTATATTTTAGGGCATCAGGACAGGGTAAGGAAACGGGGTTGTAGCCTCCTTTTGGTGGGTGTCGAAGAACACAAGGAGTTGGATATTTCTTCAAGTTGGATCTTGAGAATTAAGGTGTTTTTTCCTCCTTTTGGTCAGAGCCAGATAATTCAGGGAGTTGTATCTTCCTTCAGGTTGGTTCCTGTAAATCAGGGGGTTGGTGACTCTTTCTAGTTGGTGCTGGAGAATTTGGAATTTATTGCTTCCTATGAATGTATTCTTGATATATATAAGAAATCATTCTGTGGTTTTCTCCCATTTGGGTTGCCACACAAATTATGGTGTACTGTGTAGTTAATGTGATGTTGTTGATGTTATGATGCTTATGTTAATATTCTCATGATACACTAATGATATATTGATGATATGATGATAATATAGTGTTGATTAAGTTTAAGTTTATATATTGCTATTAAAAGTGGTAAACGTTCTCATACTGATTCACTCTCCTTTAGTATTCCAATGATGAAAATAATTACAACGATGATGATGATTAACCCATATAAATAAATACTTTAACGAGAATAAATAATATAAAATATATAATGATCACATGACTCCTACATTTCATCATCTCTGTAATATCATTGATCATATAAGTCTTTATCCAAGTCTACATATGAATCATCTAGTTCAAAATTGACATTCAAATTATTGGACATATCAACATCATCATCATCAAAGTCATTTTTGGTAATATCATCGTCAATATGATTGTCAAGAACATTGCCATATACATCTGGATCAACTTCTTCGACTTCTTCATCTAACGATACATCTAACTCATGCTCCTCTGTGTCTTCTTCTTCTTCAATATCATCTTCTTATGGTACATTATACTAATTTACAATCCTTCCTCTTGAATCATATCTAATAATGTATGACCAACTTATTTTACCTAGAACCTATGAATAATGTGCCTTCTTACATTGGCGCTGAAGAGCATAAGTTTTTCTAATTGAATAAAAAATCCTTGTATTAACCATGGTAAATACATTATCATGTTCAATAACAACTCTTTTGGGATCACATTCTTTCATCTATAACTCGTACCATTTGAACTTGAACAAAACTAACTTGAAGGGATTAAAGATATAGTCGATTATATCATTAAAATACCCACAATATCAATTTTCAGATATTATTGGATGTCTTTCACTTCTAGAAGAAACATTAGTGACCTAAAATACTGCATTTATCCCAGAAAAAAGGGTTTTCTTCTTATAATCCAACTTTTTGATGCGTAATTTACAACCATTGCACCACACATCCTTGTGATGTTTCAACTGCAATATGCCCTGCATGTAAAAAATGCATATTTGTTAATGAATAAACATGATATTTACACTTAGTAAAAATTTATAAAATAAATGCACCATGACCTAGATTAATAGAATGTAAAATAACTGAAACATGATGTGGGTGAATAATATTCTTTCCTGTTTATCTTTTAAACCATATGATAAATAAATTTCCCTATGAGTAATATTGGTATCTTGATTACGATGAGACTATTTAAGTAAAGTAGCCACCCCTTTGTTACAAGGAAAAATTCTCTATGGAAAGGGGTAAACCACAACAGATAGAATGACACACATAAATCAACTCTAATCACAAGTAAGATATATAAATGAAATGCTAACAAAACAAGGCTAAGATCCTACCTCATCCAAACGTTCAATGAAAACCATCATTGAGCACGTAACTCAAATCTTTATACCTGCAACTTGTCCTCAACAACCAAGATACGCAATCATATGGTGATAATATATAACGTTAGCATATAGATTAGCATAATCCATTAACATACATGAAAAATATTCCCATGGAATAATAATTCAAATATTGGCAAGATATCAATTGGACGAAAAAAGAGTATTTCTATTAAAATAATCAACAAAAGCATATAGGTGACAAACTTCTGTAACAACACATATCAGAACCGAGAAACTAAGTCTCTCCAGCTGGGCCTCCACCACTTAAATCCTCAACCAAAGGAAATCTCATATAAATGAGTCAATGAGGTTCTCCATCACAAAGAAAGAAGATCTTAGGGGCTAAACAAAAAATTTATACTTTCAAGGACAAAGGGATGTAGAATCAATATGAAGTGAAATTTCTCCAGAGTGTCTTTGACCTCAAAGTTGAATTGTTCAATCTCATCAAGGATTGGATATGACTCAATTTATATCCTTTAAATGGAACTGAAGGGCCGATTCAGAGTGTTTCCAGTTTATGGAAGGTCAAGGACCATGGATTTCATGACATGTAATGGAAACTAGACATATTCTTTTATTTTGAGCACCAAACCCGATGTACGCGGGATGTAGTGGAGAAGCCTATGTATACGCTTGTTGTATAACTGATAGGGCATGAACATGTGGAAAAATGTACATTTTTTTCTCTGGATGGTGCAAAACGGGACTTCAAGTCTGCATAGGGAAACATAACGACCATCCAAGCAATTTTCATGGAGTGAGGAAAAAATTGTTGTAACATATGCCCCCTAATGTGTGAGGTCAGAGGACTATCTGCAATGGCTGAAATGCATTATAATTCTCAGAAGTGGAGTAATGGAGACTCAGCTGGAAGTACTAGTTTCTCATGAGAATATTACAATCCATAATGAATTTGTACACATGGCTGCCAATATGAATTACACTACAGATCCATGTGGAATTATATCAAATAGTTGTTCATGGCCATGAATAGGAAATACAAAGTGGGCATATTCCATAGGATGTCACATTCATGAACAAGGCACAATGAAATCCAATCTTAAAATCAATATGAAGATATATGTATACCATGTAGTACAATATGATCTCCCATGATCATTGAAGTCATATAGGTATTGATCCAATGAATGAAAACAACAGATGAGGAATGTTGTTACTGTAAGCTAGAGGTATTCTACACTATCCGTTGAAGGTGCAATTCTACATCATGTGAATAGAGGAGTTGAGGTCGGACACAATGAGACTTCGTTTGATTATCGGTCATTAAGGTATACCGTTAACAAACACTAGACAACCCATCGATAATGAAAGTAGGTATCAAGGAACTGAGTACATTCTACAAGTGTGAATGAAGGTATTGAGGTAAAACACTTGGAGAATCCATCGATCAAGAGACTTTCATGTATTACCAACTTTCAATGGAAAGAAAACATACCACTTATGACAACAAGCCTCTAGGTACTCATAGGACTCTAGGTCTCATTTCCAAAATAGATGAGTTGAGGTCAATGGAAGGAGACCTGATGAAAGGAGAGCATTAGGGAATCTCTCATCATTTAGAAAAAGTTACAAATAAATATATTGATGATTGGGAGGAGCTTGGATGAATGGTATGTTCATGAACCAATGACCCTGTGCATTCCTCGCATGCACCAGATGCAAGTAGTGCATGAAAGACACCCTCCAAATAGCATCCAATAAGGAAAACTTTCGATAAAGGTGAAGAAAACACCAAAAATGATAATGAAATCCAAGACACTATAGGAGTCTCAATGTGTGAATATATTTCTTTCCTTCAAACAAAATGGAAACCCCCTAGACAGTGGCCAATGAGGAAATGTCAATTGTTGGGTTCAAGGTTACCTACTCATAATAAAAGTAGGACCAGGGTGCATGGTAGGACTACAAATTCATGTGACTTTGAGACACACTGAGGGTATGGCTGACATGAAAATTCAAGAGTTATCAAAAATGGCTGACACATGATTATAGACTTCCTTTGAACAAGAATATGAGACATACAGATAACTTAGGCATCATAGATTTGATGATAAAAGTTTGTGATGCAGGAGGCATCAACAAAATCTCCATAGGGTCTGGAAGAATAACCAGTCATAGGAGTCAACTCTAAGTAATGGGTTCAATTTCCTAAGGTCATGCTAAACCCAAAATTTGGATGAAAGTGGAATCAAACATTTGTGATTTGTTCAAAGGTTACGCGACTGCTGTTGATATGAGATAATATTCTTTTCCACCCATCTTTTTTTTGTTTTTTCATAGGAAAATAAATGCTATGATATAGGAGAGGAAACAAGTGTCATGGGTAAGCAACTAGATCCAAGCAATGTAACATACCTATTATTTAATGCAAGGAAGTGCATGCAGAGCATGTCACTCGGGGGAATGTTTCCTCTTAGTGTACATGGTGTCAAGCTGCAAAGGATATATAAAAGACTCTGTTTGGCTAGTGATACAAATTGTTGAGGTAAGAGGCTTATAAAAAGAAAATGAGAACTAGAAATAGGCTCAATACTACAAGAAGGATGATGGAATGTGAATACAACTTAACTCCAAATAATGTCCTTTTTTGTAGATTTAGTCCCCTAGTCCCGAAAAATTATAAAATGATACCTAGGAGAACTCTTCTAGTCAATGGTGATTAGAGTATTCCTTTTTCATAATTAGTCTAATTGGTCCAGAAAAGGGTTAAAATTATACCAAATAGACATCCTTTCAAATCCATTTAACGAGTGTGAAAGAGACAAGTTCACTCGACAATATTTTCATTTTTTCGAGAGTCAGAAAAGAGCTTAACCAAGACTTGGGGGGACTCCCATAGGTAAAAGTAAGAATGATTGTGAGTAAGAATATGGGGTTTGAACGTAAAGTCATATTGGGACTATAAGGAACTCTTGGTCCTATGGAATTACTTCTGCATGGGCACCAAATGGCACAAAGGTTCTAACTAGGGAACCCATGTTTGGTATGTCTCTACCACTTAATAACGATACTTCTAATAGAACTAAGAAGGTTCAATGTCACTAATAAATGGGTTTGTACCTAGGGTGTATGGATCATGGTCATAGGATGATGCAAAGGTGCAAAACAAAATGAAAACCTATCCTATATGTCGATGAAAGAATATACATGCTGAAGGCATTAATAGGCGATATGACATTAGAAACCGCAAAAAATCCTGGAAAATACCACCAAAAACCAAGTCTTTCCACTGCACTATTAGTCATGAGAAACATAAATCCTGCACGTATACGACCCCATATACGACCCCATATATGCGAGAAACATGAATCCTGCATATGCATATGCAACCCTATACATGATTGTTACCAAGTTATCCCACATACAAGTCCATGAACAACATTTTTGAAAGGATGTACTCAAAAAATGGTTTATCCTTTGCAGGATGGTGATTTAATGGAGGGAGAGGGAGAATGAAGAGATAGATGTAGAAGTGGGAAGAGATGCAAGGGCCCAAAAATATTTAAAAATATATGGCATTTATAAATTTTGGGATCTTAAGGGAATGAAGGCTCAAGTGAGGTTACTCGAGTTTCTAGTAAACTAATGGGATCCAGAGATAGAGTCCTTCAACCTCGATGGGAAACCATTGAGGGTTGAAGTGGATGATATATACTTCATCACAGGATCGTATCACCGAGGCGAGGTAGTGAATCTCAAGTCCTGAGGGGTTGGGGGTGGTATGACTATGGAGGAGTACATTTCCACCCACTATGTTGCAGGCACAAATAAAGTAGGGAGCCAACTCCCAATCAAGAGGATCGATAACATGAGCTTAAAGATTGTCGTTCTTATACTCACACAGATTTTGGGGTCAACCTCATTGCACCAAGAATCAAGGCCAATCATGTTCTATGCGGTGTATTGTTTAAGACCCATTGCTTATGACTGGTGTACCTCACTACTGGCTAAAATGAAGACCCGGTTGATAGATTACAAACAAGGGAAAATGAGAAATTTCAAATTTGCATCCATTCTTTGTAGTTTTTTCTTTGAGAGGGTTCTAGGATTGATCCCTAGAGTAGATATTACTCCACATGGACATCACGATCTATCCATGTCACGGTGGATCAATGTGATGAGGTGGCTAGGAGGTGCTAGGTTGAAAATCCCATACAATGATGAGTTCTTTTTTTGGTGGCGTTGACAGGTCATAGCCATTAACGACTATCCTTATGGTGGGATCAAATAAAGAGGGGATCCAAACATTCCTTTTTCACCAGGTCCCACATATGTTGATATTGGTAAGAAATATTTTTATATATTTCATTTTTTTGTGTTTTTAAATAAAAATAAAAAACACAAACATTTTTTTATGGTATCAAGTATTAATAATTTATTTGTTATGCAGATGTAGGTTTGCGACGACCAAAGGGATTACCATGACATTAGAAGAGGGGTCGAGGAGGTGATAAAGCAGGTGGATATGTTGAGAGAGTGCTATAGGATTTGCAGGGGAACCTATCTCAATTGATGCATAGGATTTCTATGGTTCAAGTGGAGGATCTGCCAGAGGCGATGCAACAATAGATGGTGGGTGTACGCCGTGAATGAATGCAAGTCTTCCAACATCTCACAAAAGTCATAGTGTGCTATCATGATATTCATCTGGTTCCATAGGAGTAGATGCCATGGTTATATTATATACTGGCCATATATGTATTTTGATGGTGTGAGCCCCATTTTGTACTATGACACCATATTTTTTAAACTCGAAAGGATGAAATATAAAAAAAAATTGGTCTTCGGATTTACTTATATATGTTACAATGTGTACATGCATGAATGTGTTTTATTTGCTTAGTTATGTGACAAATGCCAATATAAAATATAATTAGCATACGCATCAGATAAATGATTAGAAATTATAGGTTTATGATTATAAGTAAGAAAATTAAAGTATCGTTCCAAAATTCATACCCATAGGAATCATCAGAGTAGAGTAAGATCTCACACACAGTAACTGACATTCAACTGAAATATGACTAACTGGGAGTCTGGGTGAACCTCTAAAGACCGAACATCATGTGAAAAGGAATCGTGTAATATCTCTATGACGACACTATACTCAACCACATTATTCGTTGATGGCTCCAGACGAACGCCACCTGAAGACACTAGTTGGCCTTTGGGTGAGTAAATGACCGAAGCAGTGGAAGAAATGCTCCGCATATGATGACTGGCACTATCTGCGAATCGTAAGTTAACTAAAGAATCCCTTGAAATATGCCATCCAAATGAAAACTTGATAAGAAAGCCGATGAAACAAAGGAAAAGATGTATATACACTAAAATACACTAGTATACAAAAGGCCACGCCCAATCTTGTGGGATCAAGTGTAATACCTTTTAAGGTAGATCCCATTTCAAGGCTCATCCAACATATTCCCTTCATAATATTCCAATGCATATTCTCCTTTCTCTGAGACATGTCACATGATATGAGGATCATGCCACATGGGGTTGAAATTTCCTACCCCCGAAGGCTCTTTGGCTTGGTCATAAAGGATAACCAAGTCACCCTCACAGTACTGCTAAGGATAGACATACTTATCATACTAAACCTTAACATGTCATTTATTTTCTTCTATAGGTGTAGAGTCATCTCGACTCTACTCATCGAGATTCTCCAGGTGTACGAGGTGTTCTTCAAGATTAGATGTGTTAGGTAGGAGCTCAATTTCCAACTTGAGGGAAAGGATTTCACATTCAATCAAAATAATCGACTCCACGCCATTTACTAACTAGAAAGGAGATAAAACAGTGGAAGTATTTGCCTAGGTTTGGTATACCCAAAATGAAGTGTAAAGCATCAGATTCCAGTCATATTTACTCTGGATGACATTATTTTTAAAGATGGTCTTCAGAGATTTATTCACCACCTCTAATTGTCCATTTTCCCGGGGATAGTAAGGGGATGAATCATCGTTCTTAGACCCCAGTTTTGATGTTAAATCTTTCATCATTTAATTTTGAAAGTGACTGCAATGATCAATGCCAATCTCTCTCGGGATTTCCAACCGAGCTATAATCTGGTTGAATATGAAGGATTTTGCAGTCTTACCATCATATTTAATGGTAGGCATGACCCATGCACATTTAGTAAAGTAATCCATGGACACTATAATACTCTAGTTCCCCCAAGCCAAATATGGGTTACAATCCATTAAATTTACCCCCCACTTGGTGAAGGGGTCGACAATGACGACTGGTTGAAGAGGGTCTGGGTACCAACACATTTTCCAAGAGGACACCTGGCAAGGGTGACACTTCTTGACCACTTCAACACAATATTTAAAAATTGATGGCCAAAAATAACCAGCTCACAATATTTTTTGGGTTGTCGCAATCTTGGATAGATATAAATTCATCCTGTTTGATCTTAACAAGCTCTGGGAGGAAATAAGAGCGATGATGCATATCGTCCCAATGCCTATCAAGACCATACATGACCTCTAAGATGGATTCATCTGAAGGTAAAGTATCTTCGGGGAAATCATGTGAACAAGATGATTGAATTCACCATACAAACTTTATAATAAGATTCACCTCATCCGTTCATGAGGAGGAAAGATCCAGATCTACAATAACATCAAGAATAGAATGATACAAAACCTTTGTTGTTGACAGTGGAATTTCCATCCTAATGTGTGGATGACCTTCATACGACATAGTTGGGGAAGTTAGGGTCCAAGGTTCATTGAAATACAAAGTATAGAAAGGAACGAACCTCATCGATGAAAAATACTCATTGGAAATGGCATGAATATGGTGAATTGGTTCCATGAAATCAAATATACCCATCAAAGAAGAAAACATTCCAACACCAACATCCTCAGTTGTCTACTGAGAATTGTTGATCACAGAGACTGAAGGTCCAACTAATGCACTAGGAGTCCCAAGGATGATTTTAAGGATGGAAATTTATTTTAAAAAGTAGAAACCTTGACAAATCTTACTAATCCTTCATATGCCAACTGTAAATGATTGGCGATATTTTTGTAAAAATATTCAAATTTCTGAGGATTTTATATAGTTTTTATAAAACTTTGGTGATTTTTAAGGTAAAATAATTTTATCCTATAGAATTTGGGCAAATCATTTTTAAAATAGAGAATCCTGTTCTTCGAAAAACCATGGAAAATTAGCCCATGAGCGAAATTTATCCCCTAAAATCATCCCAGTAGACTAGGACTAGCATGCACAAAGGACAATTGATCAATCATCACTATTTTCCCTTCGCAAGGAAAACATAAAGTGCAGAAAAAGGATGACACGACAACTTCCATGGCATAAGTCCAATTACTCTCTAGTAATAAAATATAGTCAAGGGGCAAATCAACCACCTCAAAATCAACCTCCATTATCTTCCCACCTAACTGGACTGGAAAAGAGGGAAGAATTTTGTGGGGTCGAAATGAATTCTGATCAAATGCAGTAAAGATAGTCATAGATTGGGATAGGGTCGGAGAGCTAATGGGTCCCAATAGGTTAAGGACATCATGCACGTTGCAACACATTCTTCAATTACAGTCTGTTTGATGGTAATTTTTGTGTACTCCACTTGGATTTGAAAGGCCATCGAAAATCAAATGGTTCTGGGTGGCTCTGGCATTATGATTGTTGGCATAGCGCTTTAGTATTCCTTTCAAAATATGAGGCAGTGGTTCCAACTTTTTGATCTGCAAGGGTGTTTCTAGAAGAAGAGGAGACTCTGGACCTACAACAGTATATGAATAACTATAGTCACGAGATCAAGTAGCTACATCAATATGAGACTTCACCATATTGACACATATATGGCCACCTTCATGTTCTGAGGGGTTTTGAATCCTACTCGATGCATTTCTAGTGTTGGAGGCCCCCGAGGCCATGTGTTGATTATGTGGAAATGGATTTGTCATCACAACGAGTGGATGTAATAAGAGCCTCAAGGATTTCTTTATTTTAGGGCATAGGTGGTTAAGGTTATCATATTTACAAAGTTTACAAGGAAACTTCATCTTCCATTTTTCTTTCCTTCCCTCACTAACATTATTATTCAATCCATCATTGTTAGCATCGTCCTTGGATTTGTTATTATTTTTCCCACCATTACGATTATTACCTCGTCCTTTATTTTTATTCCCTCTTGGTTGCTAGCTACCATTTGGGTTAGACAACGACTATACAAAATGCACATTCCCCAACTAGGTGGGGGTGGAGGATGAAGTCGAAGCTTGTCCTGCTATAGGATGGATTAGAGACAAATAATTCAACTCGTTCATCACCTAGTTTGTAGACTTAGCATTTGTAGAGCCTATAATGCCATCGACATGGGGCCCATGATTTTTTCTAGGGTCATAGTTCGATCATGGTGTGTCAGGAAGAATTTAATACAACATCCCAGATTGAGCATATATGAGGTCCAATTGTTGGGATTTGAAAATAGCTTGTTCCTCAGATGTTACTCCGGATGTAGAGACATCCTTCAAAATATAATGCAATAAGGACTTGAGGAACCACTCCAACATAAACTATGGATTAATGTAGGATTTGATCAACCTCTTTCGTCTATGACACTCTTGGATATGGTCTGATATGTGCATGGCTTTATGTTGGCGGAGGACCGAAAACATTTCTATGCCAACATAATAATGAACCAACAACTTGAAGTGGTTTAGAAAGACAAAAAACATATGATTAAATTTTTTGTATGTCCCCCCCGGTAGCCCACTGTACCATTTCTTGGTGACCCCCATGAGGGTGCATTGAAATAGCCTCAAATAGATAGAATCATCATTCAGGGAGTTATATGAGCACCAAATATTTAGTGACATGATCACCTGTATCCTTACCAGTCTTTCCTTCAAATTTTGGAATGTGTGAAGGAATCTTGGTGGGGAAGGGGGGCCATAAAGAGTTGTGACGCATAGGGCCATTCATTAATTTTGAAAAATCTGGCAGATTAAGCGTGGAAAATAAAGGGAGCCGGGGTTGCGACGTATGAGCCCATTCTCCTGAGAAAGTTTAGGGATGAAGGATGGCAAGGCCATCCATGGTTCTGGTATATTCCACAACCTTTTCTGATAGGATAATATCATCCTTCAAACATATTCATAAAAGGTTGTATGGGAACCATAACCATAGAAGCGACATGATGAGGGATATATACGTTTCCCCTAGCCGAAGGGGATCTGGGATGGGGGTTTCCCATATTGTGAAACTGAAGCCCTCTGGATGGAACTCCAGAGGAAAGATTTGGATTCACCATAATAAATGAGTTTGTCATAATCGACATGGAGGAAGAGGGGATAAAGGAAATAGTATAGTAAGTTAACTATCCTCCCAATTGAGCACCCCATCCAGGATAATTGAGACTAGGATTAGGCACGGAGGAAAGAGGAGTCTCAAATCTAACTGTATGATTCATTTAGGGAATATTACCTCCACCAAATGAGAGAGGATCATACAGAGGAGTCATGCCCCCAGATCCAAAACTAGGATTCAAATTAGTCGCAGGAATGGAGGATGAGAGTTGATACATCATGTTGGGAATAACAAAAGAAAATGGATTCAACACTAAAGGTATTGAATGAGAATTATGACTTGGCGTACCAAAAATATATCCAAAAGGGTTTGTTCATATGGGTTGAGTAGAACCGACAGGTTGGGTATCACTAGAGGTGGGGATCTCCAACACCCCCACAATTGAGGTTGAAGGAGTGGAAGGGATTACACTAATCACATAAGATATAGGAGTCGAGGGACTCCCCTGGACATTTGGGTTTGACTCAATACTCATAACTTGATGATCATGAGTCTGGGAGGTAGATATGTATGTACCACATTTGTTAACTTTACRCCTTTTGRAAGGAAACTTTGGTAAAGGATAAATAYGAGGTGTTAAATTCAAMAAATGGMGAGACCTTAGAGGAGGTTGGTMTTTCTCCATGATGACTYAAWAMTYGAGTGATAAAACCAAATCCTAGGGASAACTAATRATCAAAGAGAACACCAAAATAAATAAAAAAGGATAATGMACACAAACATGATATAGTGGTTGAAAAGGGGMCTCCCTCACTAGAGTAGGTATGTCTCACCCAAGAGGGGCCTAATACTCCCTTCAAAATATCRGAGGTWTYAAAATCAGTTATAAGGGTCCTCRTGGGATTAACAAYRTAKTCAKTTAGATCCCCTGAGAGAGGTAATCCTACATAAAGGTTGTGTGTTTTTYGACCCTTCTTTGACTCAGGGTACCTGAAAAATAACCCCTGTAAGTAACCTATGTGGCTACCTATGTCAAGCAACTAGAKTCACCATAATATAATAAATGCATARRAGAACAATCATAATTCCAGTCCCCCATTTGGGTAGGGTAAAAAATCCTGAAATATTGAAAGCATMTCCTCTCGTAGAGGTAAATGTAGTAKAAAGATTCCCAAATATGAATAGAACCCCATAAATATATCTRACGTTAAGAATGTATTAGAGGGTTATCTCTGCAACCAACGTCRTRWGACCTTGTGCTTAACTCCAKTGTGAGYGGAGYRTCCTCATGTCACTAATTACAYAATGGGTTTCACCACTCCCTCRTCAAAMACATATGTTTAGTTTAATAGCCTTGGAGAAGTTTACTCACAAAATCCTATTCCATGGACCTATGTCCTATACTTGTTTGTGTACCTTAAAAAATAAAATTGTTTCTAATCAATTTTAATTAATCAGTGTTAGTTTTAATGGATTTTTCTTACTCAATAGGTGTGGTCGTGAAACTGATGGTATTATGACTTAACATAAAAAAGAAGAAAATCTAAAAACATTTCTAAGTACTAGTCTTGAATTTCAAAGAGACAGTATGCTTCTAAATGCAATTTTTCAAATGAAATATCTACAATTTCAATGAAATTCAATCTCTCCCAATATGTCAAAATCAATGCAAAGTAATCAAAAGTGAAAATGCCAGTAAATAAGAAAAACAAATTTATTTTCTATTTAAAGAAAAGAAAATGCAAGGACTTAATAACAACTTCGTAGGAAGACCCTACTGCAAGAAAAAAGAGACAAGCCAAGCAGGATACCAAGAAGCAAACAATCGGACCAATATGCAAGGACAACCAATGAAAAATGTGATAAGAAGGAAAATTACCCAAAAATTCAACAATAAGAAGGCTTCCTATCACTCTGTAAGCACTTAACATTCAAGACAGAGACCCACGAAGACTTAACAACTAAACCAAACTCACACAACAAACACCAAACTCAACCATCAAGACTAAAGAGTTTATGTACACAATTGCTTGAGAAAAACTCACATATATATACTCCCTAAAGGAATACAACTCACGTATATACACTCCCTAAAGGAATACAACTCACGTATATACACTCCCTAAAGGAATACAACTCACGTATATACACGTCTATCAAGCGAAAAACTATGTATACCTAGTAAAACACTGCCAGGGAAAGGGTTAAGCCAAGAAAATCAGATGCACTATAAAAAATAGGTTGTCAAGTAGTAGGAGACAAGGAAAATCAGGCTAATAGAGATCAAGTCAAGGATAAAAACACTCCAAACCCCAAAAAAGAAGATCAATCCCCAGTATGGTTGCCAATTCTGTTACGAGGAAAATATCTCTATGGAAAGGGTTAAACCATGAAAGACAAAATAAAATGCAAAAATCAACTCTATTCCCAAGTATGCTATATAAATGAAATACTAACAAGACAAGGCTAAGAGCCTACCTCGTCGAGACATTCAATGAAGACCATCGTTGAGCATGTAACCCAAATATTTATACTTGCAACTTGTCCTCAACAACCAAGATATGAAACCATATGGTGATAATATATAATGTTAGCATAGAGATTAGCATAATCCATTAACATACATGACAAATACGCCCATGGAATAATAATTCAAATATTTTCAAGATGTCAATTAGATGAGAAAAGAGTATTTCTATTAAAATAATTAGCAGAAGTATATAGGTGACAAACTTCTATAACAACATATATCGGAAGAGAGAAACTAATTCCCTCCATCTGGGCCTCCCACACTTCAATCCTCCACCAAATTCAAGTTCATATAAAGGACTCAATGAGGTTATCCATCACAAAAAAGGAATACCTTGGGGGATGAACAAGGAGTTCAAACTTTCAAGGACAAAGGGATCCAGACTCAATATGAGGTGAAATTTCTCCAGAGTGTCTTTGCTCTCAAGTTTTAATTGTTCAATATCCTCCAGTCTTGAATATGGCTCAATTTATAGCCTTCAAATAGAATTGAAGGGCCGATTCAGAGAATTTTCAGTGTATGGAAGGTCAAGGATCATGGATCTTATGACATCGCATGGAAACATGACTAAATTTATATTTTTGAGCACCGAACCCAATGTACGTGAGATATAGTGGAGAAACCTATCTATATGCTTGTTGTATAACTGATAGGGTGTGTATATGTGGAAAAATGTGCATTTTTGGCTCTAGAAGGTGAAAAAGGGGACTTCAAGTCTGCGTAAAGAAATGGAAAGGTCATCCAAGCAAGTTGCACGGAATGAGGAAAAATTTGTTGTAACACCCTTCCCATGATAACCTACCGTTACCTTGTATATTACATCGATCTATCCATACTTTCATCCAATCAAGTTCATTTGCAATGTATAAATGTAGTCCTTCCCACTCTCGACCAACTATATGAAAAAATAATAAAAAATAGTAATTAGAGTAAATATTAAATAATAATTGATCATGGAAGCTAAATAAAACTTAAATAAGTACAATATATAAATAAATAAATATTTATCCAAAGTATTATAGATCTCTAGAAAATAATTACCTTTCACTTTTCTCATTCTACCTTTCCCTACAAAGACCTCCCATTCAATTTTTTTAATGGAATTGAGATCCCGAATCCGAGGCACCTTCATGATTTTTGTTGCTAATTTAGGATGATACTGACTAATATACACCAAGGATTAATATATGATATAGCCCTCCAACATAGATCCCTCAAGATGTGTTCTCTGTCTAACGAAATCCTTCAATGACTTCAAGTGCCTCTCCACCATCCACATTGACCTTGTGTGTATAGGTCCACCAATTTCAATCTCCTCAACTTGGTGTATGAGGTAGTTTTCATGTGCATTGAAAAATATCAGACGTAGATACTTTTTCATTTCCCACATTAGCAAAGGAATTTCTCTCGTCCAATATTTTATATCTTATTTATGGATTTATTTTTATGACAATAAAATACACATGATACAACAAATCAGATCATAGGTTTCAACAACAATGTCATATATGCAATGAAAGTAAAATAGATGTCCACAAGTTGAGAAACAATGATTTTGCATATAAATCATTAATATTTACCTCATGTATATTCCAATATCATATATAACTTTTTTTACATTGTTGTCAAAGTTGCCAAGTAGAGATAAAGGTAGAATATATTGTAACAACAAAGGGATCATTAATTTTTAGGAAAATAAAACCATAAATTACAATTCTAAAAAATCATATATTTACCAATATAGAAATCTATTTCCAAAATAATTACCTTAATGAAGGTATGCAAGTAATGAGTTTTCACCCCACCAAATTCAACTTTCTTCATTAATATATTATTTTTGTTTGAAGAAAATCCTGTGGGAAATTTAATTTTCCGAATGACATCTTTTACAACATTTCTTTCTTGCTCTGTAAATAACCATGGAAGACTATTTCAGTGTAATCCATTTCTATTTGAATAAATCACATATTGCAGTGCATGATTGTTGTTGAATAAATCTCATTAGAAGGGAAAATAGAGTAATAAAACATAGAAAAGAACTAAAAAGTCATCTCACGATTTTTGGTTCACAAATTTACCATTTTTAAAAAAATATGATACCACATAGGTTTTTCTCGAGATGTAATTTTCATGGTGTGAAGATTCTATTTTATGTTCCCGGAAGCAGAATCAACCAATCCATGTTGGAGTAACACAAATGTATTGAGTTCAAAAATCCCACATAAATTTTAGTAAAGGATGTTTCTTGGGACAAACTACAAGGAGAATCTCGAAGAATATTTCACAATAATTCCAGGCTTCCCGAGTGACTTAGCCTGTCTGTATTTAGGTTACATGTCACTCTCATATACTATCACTTGAAGTTTTTCTGCAAGTCCTAGAGATTTATCATGTACATGAAAATTTTCCCTTGTCATTGTAGTAAACCGAACTTAGGTGCTTGGCTAGGCCAGGGCATTTGAAGCTTATGTGTCTCTCACAAGTTGGCCTCTCAAAACCAGAACAATGAAAAAAAAAGGAAATGGTAGGGAATGTATAGGAATCAAATTGGGTGGTGTACTTGAAAGGATGAAAATATATCACAACAATATCCTTCCAACATGTCCTAGAAGTATGAATAAAAATTTACCTGTCAAAAAAAAATATGTACTTTTGTTTTTGCCATTTTTTGGGGAAATGCAAAGTAAAGTTTAATTTTTTTTATGAAGGCTTAGCATTTAAAATGTCCATCATGGTAATTTGGTCATTGGTAATACTAATAATAGTGATTAATATTAATTAAAAAATTTACCTACAGGTTCATGAATAATTATGTCATGATGTCGTCATTGCCATGCCTTCACCTGATCATAGTCCACTCGTTCCATCGCACTTAATGGAGATTAAGTGGCAAGGTGGAAATTGGGCCCTCACTTGTGGATATTAATTTATTTGTAAGATCCATTCCATCCTTAATTCATCCATGATCCATCATTTGTCTAGTGCATAAGTTTTATGTGGGAATAAGGCGAGACACTCTAGTTATGAACCTAGAACAAGATACAATTACAAAAACTTTCAGAAAATTGAAAAAATTGAGTTGGAGAAATATGGTTATGGATAGGAGGGAATATTTAGGTCCTCCAGGATGCCATTGAATTTTTCAAAGGATGAGAATGCCAACATGGTCTCTTTCATGTTCATATATTCGTTATCCTATTCTCATAGATTAGGATTAACAAATGCAAATTTCGGTAAGAAACTTAGCTTCAAGGAATTCAAATACAAGGTGATAATGATGGGTAGTGTATTAAGTTGGGTATTACAAAAGGAGGTGCTCATTTTTTATCCCAATTCTATTTATTCCCCACTATGTTTCTTTGGGATTGTTTCAATTGGGGTGGTGGAAACCACTGTGAATCCATTATATACCACCATGGAATTCAATAAAAAATTCGAGGATTCGAAGCATCATGGTTGTCCCAGAGCTCTAGGATACAACTAAATATATGGTTTTTCTTGCAACAATTATTGGGGGGTATGGGGATCGTAAGGGGGTTAGTTCTCCCATTGTTTCATTTTCTAAGGTATTATCCATGGGTGTCCAAAGGAGCCCACCTGAGATTATTATTTAGCAGAAAAATACATCCACAATATTGTATTCTTTTGGGATTGTTGGGACCAAAAAAGGGGTGGTATTAAATCATAAGAATTTTATGGAAGCTTCCTTAATAGCGAATTGTGACTAAGAAATGAAGGGTGAGAGGCATTTTGCATTATTATGTATTATTCTCATGTTTCAAGTATACAAGATAGCATGTATCACATATGGTCAACTTCAAAGAGGTAATGTTGTGGTTTTGATGGGGAAATTTAATTTTGTTAGGATGTTGGATGCCATTCAAGAGTATAATATAACTCATTTTCCTTTACCTCCACCCAATTTGATTGTTGTCGCAAAAGAGAATATATATTGGCATGATATGAAATGCCTTATTTTAAGGAGGTTATCGGTGGAGCAACACCCTCGGGAAAATATATCATGGAGGAATGTGTCAACATTATTACACAAGAGAGAATAATTTAGGTGCATATATAGATCCATTTTCCCCTATGAATCATAAATTAAAGGAGAGGTTGTGCACTTGATCATTCTTTACTATTTTTCAATCAAATCATTGTGATTTTCCATCTTGTAATAATTCGTTCTTTGTCTATTTTATTTTTCCCATTTGGATCTTGAGATGGAAAAGATCAAGTGAGATGAGAATACTATCATAATGTAAAGAGAAAACAGAAAATTATCTATAGATCTCTTTCCCCATATCTAAGAGAAAGTAAACTAGTGTGATAATACTTTGAAAATATTTTGAGACTGCCTCATAGCTCTCTTTCCCCTTACCTCATCCAACCCAAGCTCAAGGAGATGTATATTTTGTAGCACTAATTTCATTGTCTTTGTTTTTGATGTGGATTTTTGTGGCTTTCAATGACTCTATAGAAAAGGAGTATCTAGTTCTAATTTTTTGTAATGGAACTGTGAATAATGCAATCTACAATATTAGTATACATTCTTGAGAACCTTAACAAGATTCTAATGTTCTTGGACAAGTGTGAACCACTTTATGTTGATGTTTGGTAGATGCGGGAGGTACTTTTCCTCGTAGAGGACCTTTCTTAGACGAGAATAAGATTATGGAAGCAAGAGAACCTTTGAACATATGAGGAAATACCCCAGAAGAGAATTCGGCCCAGAAGAATAAAGATTAAAGTGAAAAGAGAATCCTCTAAATAAGAAGTTGGCCCACAAGAATTAATAAAGTGGAAAATGAATTATTTCAGATGAAAAGTCGGCCTCAGTATTCTAGATGAGAAGTCATTCCTAGTACATTAACAAACTAGTATAAATATAGTGACACCTTGATCATTTGATCTCATTCTCACTTGTAGTTGTAGATACATAAGGTGCAGGTATGATTCTAGGAAGACACAACTACTAAAACATACAAGATCTTGGTTATTCTTTGAGGTAACTCTCTCTTGTGTGCTACCCTTGGTGGAGGTGCACTACTCTTGTATGGTGTTGCTACTACAACTGAGGTGTTATTTATGGTTGTATATTTATCTAGCCATTGTTCTAGGGTTTATCTATTGGTTCATGGTTGTACTTTTTTGGACAAAATATCTCTAAGAAAGGTTGGATGGGTTTTTCCCCCATTTGGGGTTTTCCCGTGATAAATTCTTGTGTCTTATTTTGCTTGTTACTGCAAATCTTATTTTCAGTACATGATATAAATTCTAGTGTGAGAGAAGATCTAAATATACTAGTAAACCTAGTTGTTCAATAAAAGTTAATGAAAATCTAACATGGTATCAGAGATGGTTACCTTCATAACAGTCTAACCACTGGAAGGAATATCGTTTGTAGCAATACCTTGTCGTCGCACCATAATATCTTTGTAAATATCATTGAGCACTCGTTTCAAGTCATTGGGAACAATTTCACCACGGATAAGTTCACCCTACCCTAGCACACCTCTTGCAACACTCTGGTTGTAGTTCCGTGAAGTTCATAAATTTGAAATTTCTCATATCTAGGGTTTCTACTGACAAAAATGTCAACAAGTATGAGAGTTGAGCATAGATTTGATGGATAAGATAAATTTAGATCCTGGAAGCATAGATTACTTATCATTCTATAAGAGAATGATTTATTGGATCATGTCAAGCAGGTGCTTCCAGAACTAGAAGAACTAGAAGACTCCAAAGAAAAATTTAGGAAGAATGAGGTCAAGGCCAACAGGATCTTGATAGACTCAATAAAGGATCATCTGATACTGAATGTATCATAAATAAAGACACCGAAAGTAATTTTTTGTTCCCTAACCATACTTTATGAAAGTAAGAACACCATCAAGAAGCTTACTCTAAGGCATCAACTCAGAAATGTGACAATAAAAAAGTAAAAAATAGTCTCAAATTACTTCATGAGAATCTCACAGATTAAGGAACAATTATTAGCTATTGGAGATGCAGTGGAAGACACTGAACTTGTGACTACTACACTCAATCAACTTCCTTCTTCTTAGGACCCATTTTTTTAAGGAATTTGTGCAAGAATCAAACTTTCCAAGTTTGATAAGTTATGGTTTGATTTTTCCCAGCAAGAATCCATGCTAATATCCAAATCTCATAAGACAAATGATAATGAAAACCAAGCTCTTATTGCTCATGTGAAGAAAAGGAAAGAGAGAAGAGAAGTTAGTGTGAAGAAATCTAAAAGCCCACATTATAACAATGATGCATCAAAAGTAATATGCTATAACTGTAAGAAGCTGGTACAGTATGCTTCTCAATGTCCCCATAAGGATGAACAAGGGAAGCATCATGCACATGAAAATGACATGGAAAATTCGACACCCCAGGAAAATGAAAAGGATTCAAAGGATGGATATTATGTATTTTTGATAGTGGTGCTTCCAAACACTTGATGGGGAAGTAGAAGGCAACTCAAACTAGATAGAAACAACTAGACTCCACGTTTGCATATGATGTTTGATATTTCGTATTGTTATAGCTTAAGTATGTGTTGTAAATAAAATAATAGTATTTAGAGTTCCATTACTACAAAATGTTTATTAACACTTGAATGTTGTTGATACGATGATTATTAAGTAAATACTCATTGTTTAGTATTAATGATGCACTTGTTTGCAAGATTAAATTGATCTCCTCTAGGAAATGTTCTTGGTTGTTGTTATTCTTGTTCTTGGAAGGTCATATGTAATAGCTCTGAGAGGGAGATATGATGACGGTTGTAGGAGGCAATAGATTATATGGTATCTAGATGAGACATGGAGCAGATTGTCCAGACATAGAGCTGTGTACATGACTGTAGAAATCCATGTAATGAAGGAGAAGAGGACGAAGTATCTCATATGGAGATTGATTATAAGGAGCAGAAGGATCCGAAGGTGACCATACATATCTTTATAGTTTAGTTGATCACTCTTCATATCATCAAGAATATTCAATAGAGCCAGAAGGGCCTACCCAGGATCATTGCAGTAACTAGAAAGAGACCAGTGTGGTCCTGTGATACTTTGCAGGATGAAAAAGGGGATGCGGATATATGACACTAATGAGTCATATCATGAGGAGGAGAAGATGGCTCCACCAGTGGTGAGGTAGGTGGACCCAACAAGTACCAGCTCATAAGGAGCTAGAGTTCAGAGGGAGTCAACCCCCATGATCGAGTAGGGAGGAGACGTTGCCCCAGTACAGTTCATAGGAGATAAAACTTTAGAGGAGGTGAGCACATGTAGAGGGAGAAGATGTCTCTAGAGATTATATATAATCAGAGGAATCATGAAGAATTAGAGTGATCCTGATTTCAGAGAGAGTAATTTGACTCAGAGGAAGACTATATCATTCATAGAAAGTTCCCCCTATGATTGAGGTGGGAGAGAGATATCTTCAAAAACTAACAGACATATGCTATGAGTTGAGAAGGCTAGATCGTAGCTTCATAATATTATAAGAGATGTGATATCTCTTGGGAGGATTCCATTGTTTCAATAGACTTTGCTATAGTGATAGAGAATGCAGCCATTTAAAAGGACTAGGATGTGGATTTTTACTTAGTTCTAGAGAGATCAAGAGACCACACAAGTTTCCATCTATGTGGCACTGATGAGGAATATCATTGATTCAAAACCTTCCACTTATGAGGAAGCTGCTACGAAAAGTGTGTCTAGAAGGATGCCATGATGGAAGAGAATCAGTCCATAATGAAGAATGATGTGTGGAAAGTAGCTTCGATACCAGTAGGGAAGTCAGTGATGACTTCCAAGTTTATGTACAAGATCAAGCATGTTGTAGATGGAAGCATAGATATGTACAAAGGTTTCTTTATGAAAAGAGGATTCTCCTAGCAAGTGGGAGAATATTATGATGAGATAATTTCTCCAGTATCGATAATAATTCTACATAGAGCAACCACAATATACATGAGAAGGATTCTCAAGTCTGCAGATTGAATAAGTCTTTGTACGAACTTAAACACGTACCTAGGGAAGGATGTGCCATAAATTTATTTTGATGGCCTTGGGAATGGTTTCCCCTTGATATTGGATGACATTTTTATTACAAGGGATGAAAATATCATAGATGGGTGCAAGAGGGAAATCACTTCAGAGTTCAAGATGGAGGATCTAGGTTGGATGCATTATTTATTGGGATTGGAGGTGTGGAAGAGACTAGATGAGATTTTCCTTAGCCAAGGAAAATATATTGTTGAGATCCTATAGAGATTCAAGATGATGGATTGCAAGTCCATGGCCACACCTATGATGAAAAATATGAAGCTCTTGAGTGATTCATATTTATATTTGGTCGATCCTATGATGTGTTATGACCTTAAAAATTTTCATATCGGGATCTAAATTTTTTTGAAATTTAGCGAAATGCTATACCACAGTAGAAGCTTGATAGTTTAGGGGGGCCGGCTATATCCCATGACATATATAAAAATATAGAAGAGGAGGGAAGGGAGTAGCTCGGTGGACCTCGATTTTGAAAAATCCCAGATCCATGGTTGAGGCCCACATTGGGCTGACAAATAGCACATAACTTAATTTTGAGAAGGCATACCGGGGAAAACCATTATGGTTTTGATGGGGAATGTGTGGCGCTATTACACATGCATCGAGGAAGACATTAGAATTCCCGAAACCATTTTTCCCATGACCCCGATGTCGGGTGGTTTAAAATTTCACATCAATAACTCGTGGGAAGGATGGCAGTTGGTCAAATCACTCCATATCACTGGTCCAGGTACTTTCCCAGATGACATATCAAAAGGATGTCATCACATAACTAACTTGAAGCTCATCATTATAAATGGATTGATGAAGCGTGGCACACCAACGTACTATGAAAGTAATTCGAGATTAAAATGAAAAGACTATCAAATCTCAGATATGAAATTGTTTTATCCTACTCTGGGAAATTTCCATCTTATGCATAAGGAAAATAAGCTCGACGTGTGTTGATTTCCGGAGTCCTGTAAATTTAAAGGGTGGAAAAATCACGGTCTCTGGAAAGTCTGAAAGGTATGGATAACACTCATCAAATGGTGTCTGGCGTGACTAGGTTCTCAACTAATGTGCCAAGCAAGTCAATAAGTAAGAAATAAAGATGGGTCTTGCAAATACTGGCAACTAAATTTGATACCAAACTTGCAACTGAGACAGAGTCGGGGGTCATATTAAACCTCGTTATGAGGGATCTCGTCATAAATGAGAACGTGAACAACAACTACAATCCAACCACAAAGGGGGGAGGGAGAAAAGAGGAGCCTGTCCTCTATGCAGGAAAACTTTGTGAATCTCTAGGGCTGGAATGAATACATGAATGAAAAGGCACATTTCAGACTTTTTATGAAAAGATTCTAACTGGTGGTGTTATGAGTCTCGTTTTCTCTCATAGTGTGTGATTCCTGTTATTTTTCATGTCATTTTTTCTTTCTTATGTCTGAATTGAAAGATTAAAATTCCAGAATTCATTATTCAATGCTCTCGGCTTGCCGATTTAGGCTATGTTTATCTCTTCTAAACCATCTCAGAATTCATTACTATAATTCGCTGATAATAGTTGTGTGTTTCTTTTCTTCTGATACCATCTAAATTTTCAAAGTATAAAATTAGAAGTCACTTCCTCATTTATCCTTTTCCTCTTAATTATTTTCATGATTTGGCAATGCATCCTACATTCCTGACTCCATAGCCCAAAGGTTATCTTCAGTTCTCCAACAATTTTATTAAAAAAAAAACCAAACCTAGCCACCGATTTCCGTAGATATATAAAGTGACACAAGAGAGCCCTCTCTTAGTTGAGAAGGCTAGTGCCTCAGTTCTAAAGCTGGTTGAAACAGTTACCTTTGTCATTTGTCTATTCAACTAGAGATAATTTATGGAGTGGTAACATTTTGGCGTCGTTGTCGGGGACAAAATTGAAAACTTTTCCTGGTAAGAATGACATGGTTGAGTTCTAAGGTCTGAGAGCAGTAGGAATTTAGGCACATATTGGTTGTACTCTTTCTCGGGTGACTCCACATCAGTTTGAAGATGACTCCACTGATAAAATAATCCTGAATTTTCAAAAGGCGAATCCACTCTCAATGCTTCAAGCACAAGACAGAGACCTCACTGAAAGATGAGATCCCTTGACAAGGGCAAGGAAAAGCATCATGAAGGAAAAAAGGTACTCAAAATGGGACCTCTTCCAAAGCATTTTACTTTTCATTTTAATTTTCCTCTGCTCCTTCCTTGAACATGTCAAACACATTTTCCTTTACGTATTGTATTTTAATGATGATCATGAAAGACTTGCAATTGTATTTCCTCCTCTATACGTTGCACATGCATACCCTCACCTTGTCGCTGGTTCTGATAAAACAATTTCACCTAGGCCATGAAATTAAAATGACCAAGTTGGTGAATCCCATGAGACCCAGGCCGATGTTCATTCCACATTTCTTGGTCCAACACCCCCCAAGGCCCGACATAGATATATACCCTTAAATATACCCCAAACCCTTCATGATTTCCCTCCAAATTACTATGAGTACCTACATGTGTTTGACGAAGAATCTGATATCATCTCGGCTGAAAGGAACATTCAAGGGTTTGATCATTTTATAGATTTATTCAATATTGACCACAATGATGTGTGTATGAGAGTTTTCTCCCAATCCTTGAAAGGAGACACCAAACCCTAGTTCACACATTTACATCCAGAAAGCATTAGCTCATGGGTGGAATTGAAGAAGGTCTTTTTAAAGTTTTGGGGAAAGGAGAAATCCTTAGAGCTGCAACTCACTGAGTTTTATGCCTTGAAAAGACACAACAATGAAGCTATTTTTGTATTCAGTAGAAAGTTCTCTAGCGTCTATTATAATTTTTCCAAAGAAATTCAACCCTCTAAAGTTGTTGCCATGCTCCATTATGAAACTACTCTTCATCTAGCTTTTTATTTCCTCCTGATGGAAAGAAGACATGAGTCCTTACAACAAATGTTTAGTTATGCTCAAGACATTCAACACAACAGCCAAGCATGTAAACCGATCCAGAATTAGGGGTTGAATGCTCAAGAACATGAAAGTAAATATGAACATAAAATAGTTGATTGGAATCTTGAGCATAGAATTGAAGATATCATAGGTCCTCTCAAAGTTTCCAATGCAAATGATTTTGCAAAGAATTATATTCCACTTGTTGAAAGAAGAGATGTTGATTTAGCTTCTGATCCATCCCATGATAAGCAGGGGGCTTATGGTTTTATGTATTCATTTGTAGACAGTCAAGAAGATGAATTTGAAAATCAGTTTGTTGAAGAACATGTTGGCATTCCATGGTTGTTATTGTTAGATGATGTTGCATATGTTTTTGATTTACCTATATATGATGAATACAATGATGATTGTGATGGTGACTCCTTGGAAAAACCAACCGCATGTTCCCTATCAGATTTTTTTTTCCAATAGTATAGTGAAATGACTCAACCTACATATCACAGTTGCAGAGTAAAGGATATCGGATCAGCTGAAGGAGATTCTTTGCCTTTATGTTTTGCTTCATTTAAGTTGTTGAAAGATAAATCTAAAATCATCATTGAGGAAAATGAATATGTGCTTATGAAAAACCACGCTAAGTCAATGGAGCAGGATGATAATATATCAAAACACTCTTTTCATGTGCTTGAAAACCCTATTACTTGTGCTAAAATGCAGCCATCTATTGGGGATAAAATTGAAGATGATTTCAAATCAGGTGGGACAACCCTACCATTATGTTTTTATTCTTTCGAATTATTGAGGAAAAATATTTGTAGTATCTCAGCTCAGGAATCCTCCAGGCATGAGAAGAGTGGTGATGATAATTCTATGAAAAATCACATAAAGGGTCATGCCATCTTAGATTTGTAGTCTATGTTCATCTATCATCCTGAAAAGGAAGAAGAATTTGCTCCAGAAAGTATTGTTCAAGGTCATTTTCTTTCTCCCGAAATCAATATAGATTTTCAACAGGAAAAAGTGTTTCAAAGTGTTTTCTCTTCCCTTAAGAATGACATGGTGGTTCAATTTTTAAACAACATAGACAGGATGAGGATTCTGAAACTGCATCTATGGAAGCTTCCAGCAATGAAAAAACAAATGACATATATTTTCGGGAAATAAACAAAGAAGTGTGTGCCACTTTTCCATCAGAAATACAAAAAGATAATGAAAAGGCAATGGTTTTATTTGATTCATTTGAAAATCAGGGTTTTGAAAATGCATCCATGGGAACTCTAGACTATGAAATAGTGCAAGAATATTACGAGTAGGAACTTATTTCCATTCATTCATTTGAAAGTCAAAATGACAGTCCTCAAGCAAATTTCCATAAGTTTAATGAAACCAAATCATAATTGTTTGATGAACAAGGAGATGCACATAATATGGCTGTCACATTTGAAGATTTTCAAGAATGTATGAGTGTTTTTTTTTATATGCATGGGAGAGTAGAAAAACCTATTGCTACCATTTCATTTGAAAATGTTCTCAAATTAGAAGAAATAAAGCAAGAGAAGCAAACACTTATGAAAAAGGATTGCCTTTCTGTTTTTTCTCATCAAGAAGAAATGACTTTTCAGCGTCTCCAAGATCCTGTAGCCATCATATTACAGTCATCATCAAAGGAGGAGGTTGTTTTATTCACAAATTCAAGTTTTGGATTCAACTTTTGTTTTTAGCTTCCATCTTTTACATTTTTCTGCCTTCTTAAGAAAGATGTGATGGGGGGGAAATTGGGAGGCCAATTGCTTGACTGGTTGCATTGGCACTTCAGCATCACTTGATTGAGTATTTCATCTTAGTAGTTTTAGAATAGATAAGAGTGTGAAAATAAGCTTGTCGGTCAAGCATTTTTTAGTTTGAGTTTTCTAGTACTAGATACAGTCAGTTTTCAATAATATACTCGAACGTCCAGCATACAGTCGGAAGCAGTGCGCAGAGCTTGGTTTTTAGCGGACACTAGTGACATGGTAGGAGCAGGGTGCACACATGTTCTAGGATCATCCCAATGGGTCAGGCACCGGGTCTACGAGTTCTTTGCTAACTCGTTGGGAGGATAACATCCCCAGTTGGAGCCAATGTTATCACCTTAACAATTTTCATATCAAGATCTAAAAATTTCAGAAATCTAACAAAATGCTATACCATAGTAGAGGCGTGATAGTTTAGGGGGGGCGACTATATCCCATGACATATAGAAAAATATAGAAGAGGCGGGAAGGGATTAGCTCGGCGGAACGTCGATTTTGAAGAATCCCAGATCCACGGTTGAGGCCCACATCGGGCCGACAAATAGCACGTAACTTAATTTCGAGAAGGCATACTGGGGAAAACCATTATGGTTTTGATGGGAAACACGTGGCGCTCTTACACATGCATCGGGGAAGACGGTGAATTTCCCAAAACCACTTTTCCCATGGCCCCAATGTCACGTGGTTTAAAATGTCACATCAATAACTCGTGAGAAGAATGGTAGTTGGTCAAATCGCTCCACATCACTGGTCCAAGTACTTTCCCAAATGATGTATCAAAAGGACGTCATCACATAACTAACTCGAAGCTCATCATTCGAAATGGATTGATGAAGCATGGCACACCAACGTACTATGACAGTAATTCATGATTAAAATGCAAAGACTATCAAATCTCAAATATGAAATTATTTTATCCTACTCTGGGAAATTGCCATATTATGCATAAGGAAAACAAGCTCGACCTGTGTTGATTTCCCAAGTCTTGTAAATCCAAAGGGTGGAAAAATCATAGTCTCTATAAATTATGAAAGGTATGGATAAGACTCATCAAATGGTGTCTGGAATGACTAGGTTCTCAACTAATGTGCCAAGTAGGTCAATAAGTAAGTAAGAAAGATGGGTCTTGTATATATTGGCAACTAAATTTCATACCAAACCTGCAACTGAGACAGAGTCGGGGGTTCGATTAAACCCCGTTATGAGAGATCTCGTCATAAATGAGCATGCAGATGACACCTACAATCCAACCGTAAAGGGGGGAGGGAGAAAAGAGGAGCATGCCCTCTATGTAGGAAAACTTTGTAAATCTCTGGGGCTAGAATGAATACATGAATGCAAAGGAAGATTTCATACTTTTTATGAAAATATTCTAACTGGTGGTGTTATGAGTCTCGTTTTCCCTCTTAGTGTGCGATTCCTGTTATTCTGCATGTCACGTTTACTTTCTTCTGTCTAAATTGAAAAATTAAAAGTTCAGAATTCATTATTCAATGCTCTCGGTTTGGCAATTTAGGCTATGTTTATCTCTTCTAAACCATTTCAAAATTCAGTACTATAATGCTCTGATAATAGTTGTGTGTTTATTTTCTTCTGATACCATCTAAATTTTCAAATTATAAACTCATAATTCACTTCCTCATTTAGCCTTTTCCTCTTAATTGTTTTCATGATTTGGCAATGCATCCTACATTCCTGACTCCATAGCCCAAAGGTCATCTTCAATTCTCCAACAATTTTATTAAAAAAAAAAACCCAAAACAGACCAAACCTAGCCACCGATTTCTGTAGATATATCAAGTGACACGAGAGAGCCCTTTCTGAGTTGAACAGGCTAGTGCCTCAACTCTAAAGTCAGTTGAAACAGTTACCTATGTCATTTGTCTATTCAGAAAGATATAATTTACAAAGTGCTAACATGATGTACATACAGTTGATCAGATCCTTGATGTACCTAGTTAACACCAGGATCGACATATGTTTTGCAGTGAGAACTTTGAGTCAGTACATGGTTGATCCTAGACATGTACATTGGATAGAATAAAAAAATGTGTTCAGGTACGTACATGGTATAGTTGGATATTGATTGAGATATGTATCATATGGAGATGTGAAGCTATCAGGCTATACAAATCTGGTTGGGAAGTGAGTGTAGTGGACTAGAAAAGCACCTCTGGATGTTGCTTCAGTTTGGGATAATGTGTGATCTCATGGTTAAGAAGGAAGAAGACATCAATGGAACTTAGTACAACAAAGGCGGAGTATATAGTAACCAATGTTGCAAGCCATGAAACAGTGTGGCTTCAAAAGCTGCTTTCATGGTTATTTTATCTAGAGTTGGAGCCCACTTTAATATATTGTGATAATCAAAGTTGTGTGAAGAATATAGATATCAAATACCATTACATCCAAGACATGGTGTAGAGAAGAGGTTTGGAGATCTGGTACATATCCGCAGATGATCAAATAGAAAACATTCTCACCAAGCCCCTGCCTAGAGTGAAGTTTGAGTACTTCAGAGACAATATTGGCGTGATGAAGAATGCCCACCCTCATTGAGAGGAACATTTGTTGTTTCTCCTCCATCCGGCTAACCCCTCTAGCCAAGGGTTCCCTAGATCAGTCATGTGAGGTGATTGAGGGGGTAATTCACTGCTATATACTAGTCTTTCCTATGCCATGCGAGGTGGTTAAGTGTGAATAAGATTACTGGGAGAGGAGAAACATACCAGCATAGTCATAATACTATGACAATAGATGTGTGATACTACAGTGGTTGTGTACCACTCATGGTGGCTATGTGTCACTAGACAATAATTATGTTCTAATATGGTGGTTGTGTACCATTGGTGATGACTATGTGTCACTGGACAATAGTTGTGTGCTACTACGATGGTTGTGTACCACTAACGGTGATTTTGTATCACTAGATAGTAGTTTTGAACTACTATGGTGGTTGTGTACTACTAGTAGTGATTTTGTACCAATGGATAGTATTTGTGTACTACTATGGTGGTTTTGTACCACTGGCAATGATTATGTACCATTGGATATTAGTTGTATACTACTACGATGGTTGTGTACCACTGGAGGTGATTGTGTATCATTGGACAATAGTTGAGTACTAAAAGTGGTTGTGTACCACTAGAGGTGATTATGTATCACTAGAAAATATTTGTGTACTACTATAATGTTGGTTGTGTAGCACTCGATAATAGTTTTGTACTGCTATGAATTGACAACAATTGTGATCCATTGGATGGCATTGTAGTAGCTGTGTGCTACTAGCTGATTTCCATGGATACTACCAGATTGCTTGGAAGTAGATGTTTTCTACTATTTGATCGCAAAATAATGATGAAGAGTGAGATTGATGATTCGAGCTACTGATGGCATGGTAGTAGTTGTGTGCTACTAGTTGATTGCAAAGTAGTCAGTGTCCTACCAAAAGAAGACATCGTGAAAGATACCTACCTAGCTAAGAGGGAGTGTTGATGCTTGGTAGTTGTAGGAGATACTTTCCCTCCTAGATGAACTTTCTTAGATGAGAAGAATATTTCAAAAGAAAGAGAACCATTGAATAGATGAGGAAATACCCTAGAAGAGAAGTTGGCCAAGAAGAATAAATATTAAAGTGAAAAGAGAATCCTTCATATAAGAATTCATCCCACAAGAATTAATAAAGTGAAAAAATGAATTATTCCAGATGAAAAGTCAGTCCCAGTAATCCAGATGAGAAGTCGCCCCTAGTACATTGATAGACCATTATAAATATAGTGACACCTTTCTCATTTTATCCAAATCTCACTCACAGTTGCAGCTACATATGTAAAGACCCAGGGTCGTTACGACAACCATTCTAGTAACAAGTGCAATTTTTTTTCTTTTTTTTTCTCTTCGAAGTGTGTGTGCGCGTGCAGCAGTAACAACACACCTAACGGTGCGACACCCGGGACAACCGACAAGACGTAACCATGACAAAAGTAAAACTGATCGCAATCAAGTACAACATAATAAGAAGAACAATTTCGCCTCTTTACGAAAGGCGCGTGTCATAGGACTCTGACACTCAAGATCGACATTATCTGACAGAACAACCACCAAATACCCAAATTTTAAGGTTCGTAATTCCAGGGTATCGCAACATACATGTCATTATTCAAATTTTTAAAACTTACAGTATCACTGTCATGGACATTTACTATCTATCATTCGTCTCCCAGTCAGGACCATGTMTTTATCGATATCCTACCTCTTACATGCTACAAMTAMTRAATTCATAGTGGCTAAACAAGATAAAGTCGTTCATTAAGATCCAATAGTAATGCACTRCAATTGACATCATTTTTATAGGTAATGTTAATTTGAAATAACAACATGCMTCATCATTTAAATGACAATAATTTCAAGACAAAAGTTAGGGATGCATTATCGGGTTATGACAACCATCCATGGTTGAACAACATACTAAGATAGCCATTTATTCAGATGTCACAAGAGGGAAGTAGAACCATGGATGCATGAACAACTACTTGGAAATACAACCTACTTCATAAATTAAAGGGACAACTATAATATTTTAATCCCCACTTGAAATACAATCTATTTCATAAATTAAAGGGACAACTATAATATTTTAATC
>JZKD02S1827713.1:0-29116 GCA_000966675.3 Picea glauca | reverse complement strand
AGGTTGAGGTACAGGTTGATGCATGGTTCAGATTTATTGGTACAGGTTTACATCGGTATATCTCACAGTGATAGTGTGACAGTGGTTCCATCATTCTACTTCTACTTTAGGGTGGTAGGACGGGGCAAGCACAGGTGGTTTTAGCCACCTTCTGGTTCTAGCCGGAGAACATTGGGGGTTTTAGCCTCCTTCTGGTTGTAGCCAGAGAATTTGGGAGTTGGAGCTTCCCTCAGGTTGTAGCTTAAGAAACTAGGGGGTTGGAGCCTCCTTCCAGTTGTAACTGGAAAACAAAGGAAGTTGGTGCTTCCAATGAATGTAATTCTTCAATACATATAAGAAAAAATATTCCATGGTTTTCTCTTGATTTGGGTTTCCACGTAAAACATTGGTGTACTGTGTATGTGTGTGATTTTTTATTTCTTACTTCTCATTATTGGATAATAATTCTACATTGATATAACATTTGAAGAAAAAGGATTATAATTACACTATTACTGATTCAAGCCCCCTCTCAGTAATCCAACAAATTCCTGTAGTCTGAAGTTAATCTGGGCTGTAGATATGAGGATGCTTGGGAACTACCCCAACCATAGGATCTATGATGCAGTCAGCCTGATGTTGACCACTTTGGGAGGAAAATGTTGTTGCAACGTCAAAACCCCCGAAGTCCGGAGTCGCGAAGTAATGTGGATCGTGGATCTATGGATCCTTCAGGACCCCTCTCATTTGTTCTATCGAGGGAATGTGTGTGTCACATCGAGAGAATGTGGTGATCCACATGTCAAGTGACGATGTTTCCATGTGTGGAAGCCACATGGGAGGAGATTTTGGGGTCTGGAGGTTTGACACTCCAAAGGATTTTGGACGAGATTCTTCAATGTGTTAAGACTCCCAAAGTCACAACTGGAAGAGTAAATCCCAGCTGTCGATACATAGGGGATGCGTGGCACCATACCATTTAGTCCAGAGACTTAGAACTCCATAAAATTTGAGGTATGGTGTGTCGATAAGCTCCAAAGCCTAAAGTGACGAGAGCCTTCAATCCGGGGATACTTCAATAATTTTCTCGATCGTCAGATCTAGGTTGTGGCTAGTATGACACTAACCAACTCCAAAAGAAAAGAGGAGTTTTCATAAAAAAAACTCTCAAACACCGAAGATACGAATTAACATGAGCCGTGGATTCATGGATCTAAGTGGTCGCACCTTGACCGTGATATATGAGGGATGTTTGAAGGTTTTTGGTATAGTGTGACGTGGAAATATGATGTCACCAGGGTGACATGGGACCATGATATAAGAGCCACGTTTCACTTTGATTTGTGATTTTCATAGACCCTCTATTTTTATTTGAATGTGACATGTGTCACCCTCTGATGAGGCCACATGTCACCCCTATCCCTCATTGTGTGTTAGCCTCTGGTTTGTTCCTACCTAGCCAACATGGTTGGTGATGTTAACGGGACTCCGAGAGTCCAGGACTTCAGGATTTTGGAGGATTTGGGGTGTAGTATCGTAGAGGGACGTTTAACGACGAATGCCATTGTTCAACAATGACACCAAATGTTGACCACCAAGCCACGTGGAGATATTTCAGAGCTTTGAGGGAGTAGGCATGCAGTAACAAAAAGGGGTGTTCAACACTGAACGCTGAATGCTAAGCCACATTGAGAGATTTCAAGACTTCGAGGAGAATGCGTGCAAGTAATGAAAAGGGAATTCCAACATGAAATTTCGAATGTCGAACATCGATCTCCATGTGGTCCGCAACTAATAACACCCAGAAAAATTTGGGAGGCCACATATTGCAAACAAAAGGTTAGATTAGAGTCGTTAATAGTCGTTAGAAAGCTATAGATGAGTATAAGAGAATGAAGACATAAGAGAATTTATTTGAGATGATTAGAGCAAGCAAATATTTTGATACCTGATCCCTAGAAAGGGTATTTAGGGGTTGAGTGTGTTACAGATTGGTATCAGAGCATGGAAACAACACTTGACCTGCTTGGGCTCATGCACGAGTCATATAAAAATAGTATTAGAGAACAACCTTCATGAAGAAAGAAGTGAAGTGACAATAGCCACCTCAAAAGCTCATGGTTTTTCTAGGGGATTGTGTATCCCTATTAACTTAAGGATGTGACTATACAAGAGGAATGTGTTTGATGACCTCTCTCTGAAAAAGGAAAGTATGTGAAAATCCCGGGTTTCGAAGGGAAATGAGAAACAAAATTTTATTTATGAGTACCATAATTAATGGGTAGTGTTTTTATAATCAAGTTGATAAACAAAGATGTATACATACATAGTGATTGAGTGAGAAATCACAACAACCTCCCTTTCTTTGTGGATAGGAAACTAATTTTCTAGAATTCTTGTGGGAGGAGGAGAGTGACCTCTATCCCTGACTATTTTTTTGTTGATGATTACAACTTTGTGAGACATCCTCCAGGACACATACTGAGTGAGTCGACTTGTGAGAGAGCCCATGATTTGGGTGTACCCATGAGATGGGTGTGTTGTCCTCTCTAAGATGGAGATGGAACACCATGTGCCCTTGTGTAGGGAAGATTCCCATGATACGGTTGTGTCATTTTTCTCTGATACGGTTGTGTCATTTTTCTCTGAGACGGGTATGGAATGTTGTGTATCCATGTGTAGGGAATATTCCCATGAGATGGGTGTGTCGTTTGCGATGAAACAATGTGTACCCCTGTGAGTGGTAAAGGAGCCCATGTTATGGGTTTATTGTTCACCTCTGTGTAGAGATTTGAGACAATGTGGTACTCCAGATGATTCTCCTATGAGACTCAGTGATATAGAGATATTTTGAGTAATACGTCCCTATGGTTGAGCATAGGTGGAAGTGATCCTAGTGCCTGAGCACTAGTGAGTGTGTGTCTAGATGATGCTCCTGTGAGACTCAATGAGATAGAGATCTATTGAGTTGGATGTCCCTATGGCTGAGCACAGGTGGACGTGCCCCTATTGGTTGAGCACTAGTGGGTGTGTGATATCCCTTTCTATATTGTCTAAGAGTTAGATTTACTTGTAACCCAAAGTGTAATGTAATGGGTACAGGTAGACCCCACCATAAATTGAAAGATAATTAATGTAAAATATAATTAATATGGTAATTATTAATTATATTCTGAGTTATTGACATCAGACCTGGTTTGCCAATAGACACCTCTTTTTATTTGTCTAGTATAATATAAATAAAGGTGATTCCCTATTGAGAAAACACAACACACATGTGATTTTGGAAATTTCAGCAAGTACAAGTTCTAGGGCTAAAGAGCACACCTCTCTTGGGCGCTAGCCTTCTTGGTTTTTGAGAGAACCCTTTTGTGTGCCAGGTCTTTGGTGTGGGAGGTATTTATCTTAATAATATAACAAAGGATTGGTTGGTTTTTCTTCCATTGTTGAGAAGGGTTTCCCAGGATATTTGTTGTGTTCTTGTGTATGCTATTTCTTCTTGTGATCTTGGTTATTGTAACATAATGTTAATGGTGTAGCTGCATTTTTCTATGGTTCAAGTAAATGCTAAATTGAAATAAACTTCATGCTTGAGCCTAGCCTAGTGAAAATTCAACATGTTGAACATAAGGAAGTATTCTAGGTGTAATGGTTAAGAATGATTAGAATCTAAAGATACTTTGGAGTTCTCAATTGGAATACTCAGTAAGTAACATACTTAGAAATTGTATTTGGGATTTAAGGGAATTGTCCAAATGTTATTAGATATTAAATGTTTTTATAAATAAGGTAAAGTGGTCGATTAAATGTTGATCTTGAATGTGGTAAAGGAAGTGTTGGAGAAATTCTAGATGCCCGATGGGTCATATTGACATCTAGAGGTGGATGGTAGCCATATGGATATAGCTTGGTATACTCAGATAGATATAAGAGAGAGTTTTGGAAGATATGCCCTTGTAATATATGTTGACCAACAATGAATTGAGGCATGAAGAAGAGACTAGAAGTGGTTATATTCCTTGAGTGACACAATAACTACCCATCTGAATTCTAAATTAAGGAAGGTTCTACAGTAGTAAGGAAAAAAAAGTTACCCTTGTTGGTTATTTCCATGTATAAGGGGTAACATCAATATGAATTATCACTGTGAGACTAGCCATATGAGTGACGATAATCTGTCACTACAAAACACTAATCTTAAAATTAAAATATCAATATAAATTGGGTGCAAGAGATGCACCTACATATATGTGTATAGATGCTTAAAATAATAATATGACTGCAAGACCTAAACTGAGAGGGAAGCTTAGTGTTAAGTGTCCCTATGAGGCTTGTCATAAGGATGGAAACAATATCCTTGAGAGGAGGATCTGGAAGTCTGATATGTCCATGTTTATGTATGACATGGAAATGGTGCAAGCAGTGAGCTTGCATGATGAATGTTTGGCCATGTTTGTATATGTTTAAGTGAATGGGTCTAATGCATTATGGGGATTCTTGACATGAAGACAGATAATAATACTATTTTTTTATGAATGACATTAAAGGTGCAAGTGATGCACCTGTATGAATATATGCATACAAAAGGAACAATATGACTTCCTTGTTGAGTGGAATGTGAGGAAAGAATTTCACTTGCCAAAGTTTAATGAATACCATGGATGCATGGTTGAATCCATTCTGAAGAGTCATGAAAGTAATGTTTTAAATGATAGCTTGAGGGGAATGTGTTCCATTCCCTCGGAAAATACTAATATAAATAGATGAAAGATTAAGGGAGAAAGGATGCTTTGTTGTTATGATAAGAGGCAAATGATTATGCCTATGAAGAGCACATGAGAATCAATGTGAACAATCATGACTTAAATGATTTTAATAAAAGACGTATGTAAGATGAAAAATATACATAGGGAAACTACGCACATGCTTATGATTATGAATATGGTTAAGTACCTCATGGATGTAAGTAAAAAAACTAGAATAGGTGTGGATACATAATCTGGATGCATGAAAAAGATGAATGTTTATAGTCCTTATGGAATATTTGGTAAACAACTGAAGTTAACTCAAGGTTCAGACCTTAGAAATAACTCAGTCGGGTAGAAAGTCCCAAGTTGTGTAGAAGGAGTTGGAAAAGGGAAGAGCCCTTAACTCTTTTCTTGTTGTGTATTATGTTTTTCTTTAGGATGGGAAATATGGTACGCTGATGAGAGTAAATGTTTTGACACCATAGTGAGGGTTGTATTACTGCAAAAACAATTGAGAATTGTTTGTGTTTCACTGATGGAAACATTAAATATAATGCAATGAAGTGCATAAATATATGTTGGGACGTATATGAAAAATGTTTTATTGATTTGAAGGCTATGATACAAGCATTTTATCTATTTTGGAAAAAAATTAGTAAGTATATTTTGTGATTGAACTTAGCAAATCGAGACTATGTTCACAATATAAAATCTCTGTCAAATATTACTACATTGGAATTATTATATCTAGAATCGTGTGGTTTAAAATTGATCAAGGGCTAAGATCGATGGCCTGTATTGCGCAAATTGTATATGCACATAGGTTAACTTCAGGAACTGTACCTGTAATTTAATTACAATATAGTTTTTTTTTTCGTTTAAGATCTGTTATCACCGTAACAATTTTTATACACGATCCAAGACTCGGCAATTTAAGAAAAGCCACATCATTGCATAAAAGCATCATAGATTGGAGAATTGATAATTTAGTGGACCGGGACATATCTAGCGGCGTATGGACAAGTGGAGTGGAGGCACAAAAGGTGTAACTCAACAAACCACCGATTACAAAATGACCCAGATCAATGGTTGGATCCCATATTGGACGGTAAACTTTTATGGGACTTAACCATATAGAGGCGGACCGGGGAAACCATTGTGGTTTTTAATATGGACGTGCGTCACCTCCAATGATACGTCGGGGAAAAAGGTGGGTTGCCTGAAACTGCTTTCGCCAAAGCCCTGATGTCACATGTTCCTATGCCTCACATCAAACACTTGTGAGGTATCGATGGCAGCTGGTCGAAATCACCCCATATCAATCATTCGATACTTCACAATCGTATAATGTTAGGTGAATGACGCCATATAACGAACTCAAAGGCTAATCATTTGAAATGGATTGGCCAAGCGTCGCAAATCAATGTACTGGTCACTGAGTCTGTCAATGATTCATGATTGGAACTCTATAATTACTCAAGTATGAAGGCATCATTTTATGCGTAAGCGAAGTAATATCAAATTCTCTCAACTCTCTGATTTATGCAAGAAAGTTTTGGTGTCTTCAAAATTGGGATACATGGACCAAGATTTACCCGACAAAACTAGTCATTTGGGCAACGTGGCAGATTTACCTATGAGCAAGAAGGAAAGGGAAATTGCGCGTATACTGGAAAATAAATTCCACACAGAACCTGCTATAGACTCAGGATTGGAAGTCAAGCTAAGTCCCATCATGAAAGATCTAATTATCAACAGACGAGCTGTAAAGAAGAAACAAACCAAGCGACAAAAGAAAGAGATCATAGCCGAAACGGTTGAAAGTGTTGGAGAGAATCAACTGGTCGGGTTGGATACTCTAAAAGAGGAGTTCACTAAGATAAAATGAAATTTCAAGTGGAGATAAGTATCTACCAGAAAGTTTTGGACATTTGGCACCCAGATATGATGAACCTTCTCCTAATAGTTCCTCTAAAATAGGGTAACGATTATTATAAATCATTTCTTGTTTGTAACTAGTCTCTAATCCTAGAATGATGAGAAGTCTAAACGTTTTGTATTCCACGAAGAAACCTTCTCTCTATATATATTACCTAGGGGATATAGAAGGCATGGAGAAAGGAGGATCCTGCCCTCTATGCAAGAAGACCTTTTGAACTTTTCGAGCTAGAATGAATAGATAAATGAAAAGGGGGATTTTGGACTATTTATGAAAAGATTCTAACTAGTGGTGTTATGAGTTTTGTTTCCCTTCATAGTATGTGATTCTTGCTATCCTATATTTCATTTTCCATTTTAGTCCATTTAGATTGGAGAACTAGAGGCCCAAAATCCATCATTTGATACTCTCGCCTTAGCAATTTAGACCATGTTTATCTCTTCTTAATTGATTCGGAATTCATTGTGATAATGCGTTGATATAGTTATACGTTTCTTTTTCTTCTGATGCCATTCTATTTTTCAAATATAAAATCAGACTCATTACCTCATTTAGCCTATTCCTCTGAATAGTTTTCATGTTCCAACAATGCATTGTTCATTTCATACTCCATGGCCCAAACGTCATTTTCATTTCTCCAGTTATTTTATTCAAACCCCCCCAAAAAACACCAAATCTAGCCACCAATTCCCGTAGATATATCCAATGACACGAGAGAGCCCTTTTTGAGTTGAGAAGGCTAGTGCCTCAGCTATAAAGCTGGTTGAAATAGTTACCCTTGTCGTTTATCTATTTCAACCGGACATAATTTACAAGGTGCTTACATTCTGGCACCATTGCTGGGGATGAAATTAGAATTTTTTGCTGGGAAGAATGACATGGTTGAGTTCTAAGGTCTGAGAGTAGCACACACTTAGGAACATTTTTGTTGTATTCCTTCTCTGACGAATCCAGACATTAAAAATCAGTTTGAAGGTGATTCCACTGGTAGAAGAATCCAGAAATTTGAATTTTCAATGATGACTCCACTCTCAATGCAGAATCTAGTTTCCAAAGACTCCACCGAGAAATGAGACCCCTTGAAAGAGGCATGAAAATACATTATGGAATAAAACATGTACTTAAATTGGATTTTTCCAACGCATTCTATTGTTTGTTATAGGGTGCCTCTTCTTTTTCCTTGAACATGCCAAACAAATTTTTCTTTACCTGCTATATTTTGATGATGAACATGAAGATCTTTCTATCATATACCCTCCTCTTAAAGTTGTGCATGCATATCCTCACTATATCACCGATGTTTATAAAAAAATCCCATCTGGTCCATGTGATGACCATGACCAAGTCGGTAAACCCCATAAATCCAAGGCCGACATCTCTCCCCCTATTCCTAGTCCAACATCCTCCAGAGCCCAATGTAGATACATACCCCTAAAATTACCCCAAGTCCTCCACAATTTCCCTCCAAATCACCATGAATATCTACTTGTGTTTGATGGAGAAACTAATGTCATCTTAGCTGAAAAGCACATCCAAGGGTTTGAGCATTTCATAGATTTATTTGATATTAACCATGACAATGTTTGTATGAGAGCCTTCTCTCAATTCTTGAAAGGGAACACCAAAGACTGGTTTAGACATTTGCAGCCAGATACAATTAGCTCATGGGAGGAATTGAAGAATGTTTTCTTGAAATTTTGGGGCAAGAATAAATCTTTGGAGATACAACTTGCAGAGTTATACGCCTTGAAATGGAAAAGAAACAAGGCTATCTCTATATTTAGTAGAAGGTTTTCCAGTATTTACTACAAATTTCCTGAAGAGATTCAACCCACAGAAGCAACTGCTATGTTCCATTATACAACAACTCTTCATCCAAATTTGTCTTTCCTCCTGATGGAAAGAATACCCAAGTCCTTGCAACAAATGTTTGATGATGCCCGGGATATTCATCACAACATCCAAGCATGTAAACAGATCCAAAATGAGGAGTTATATGCTAAATAACATGAAAGTGAATATGAATAGGAAATAGTTGATTGGAATATCAAGCATAGAATTGACGATATCATGGGCCCTCTTGAAGTCTCGAACACTTTGATCGTGCTAAAAATTATTTTCCACTTGTCAAAAGAAAAGGTGTTGTTATAGCTTCTAAGCCATCTCCTGATAAACAGGGAGCTGGTCATTGTGTAGACAGTCAAGAGGATGAGTTTGCAAAGTAGTTTTTCAAAGAACAGATTAATGTTCCAAGTTTGTTCTTATTAGACGACGTTGCACACGATGTTGATTTTCCTATGTATGAAAAATACAAGGATGATCGTGATATTGAAGACTTTCTTCTTCAGCGGTACAATGAGGAGAAAAATATTAGATCAGCTGAAGAATTTTCTCTACCTTTATGCTTCACTGCATTCAAATTGTTGAAAGAGAATTCTCAGATTATTGTTTAAGCAAGTGAATTTGTGCTGATGCAAAATCACACCGAACCAACAAAACAGATTGACAATATATTGGAACACTCTTCTTAGACTCTTGATGACCCTATTCTTTGTTCTGAAGAAGACCTTATAGATTCATAAATACAGTCATTGGTCGAAGAAAAAGCTAAAGGTGAGCATGTCCAAAAACCCAAAGAGATGGGAAAATGTACCTATGATGGTACTGAGGAGAATGAAGAAGGTTGTGAGTCAAGTAATAAAGCCTTGTCACTATGTTTTTCCTCGTTCAAACTGTTGAAACAAGATGGTGTTTCAAATCAGAAAATATTCAAGCATGAAGTCGAAAGCGAAGAAAGCATCGGGATTATGGATAAAAACTCTCTCCCCTTATAATTTTTCTTCTTTTGAATGGTTAAGAGAAAATTATGAAATTTCAAAAAAAATAAGGACTTCTGACTATATTCACACTAGCATTGTTTTACATGAAAAGGTTGTTATCGTTAAAGAACACCAACTACACTCACATGCATTGCACGATCGTTACTTAGAATGGTTTTTCAATTTAGAATTTCAATTAGAGCTTAGCCATCAGATTAAAGAGGAAGCCGATCAAGATATTTTTATCAAAGGTCTTTTCCTTTCTCCTAGAACTAATGCAGATATTCAACAATATTACCCACAAGACAAGGTATTTCAAGGTTGTCTGTCTTCCCTTGGAAATGTAGTGATCCTATTTCTAAACAATCTAGATATGAACGAAGGTTTTGAAATTTTGCATATGAAAAATCCAAATAGCGGGGAAACCATAGTAGAAGAATCTCACCCTTCTATCTTGATTCCTAAAAAAGAGTTATTCTTTCATATGATGCAGGATCTCGAGACACATCATATGGGAAAGGTTTATGATCATAATCCACCAACAACAATGGATTACAACGAATCAGTGTCTGCACCAAATATTTTCATGTCAGATAATGTTCTTCAGCCATGGTCACTTGATGAATCAAGAAATCCCTACTACCAGACTTCTTCACGAATCTATCAGTTTTTTAGAAGTCAATGAGTTGAATCACCTAAAAATAAAAATAAAATGGGAGTAAAACATGATGGTTTTTTTACGCATATTTTAAAAGATCCATTTGCAATCCTATTAGAAGAAATAAACAGTCCAAATGTTTTTGATTTTTTGAGAATTATGGATGAAGTTTTGAATGAATTATCAGTCAGTAGAATTTGGAGCAAGATTGTGCAAGGAAAACAGACGATGGATAAAATGCTCACATGGTTGCATTGGTATTTCGATTTCACTTGATTGCTAGTTCGTTTCAGTAGTTAGAGTAGATAGGAGTGTGCAAATAATCTTGTTGGACAAGCATTTTTTAGTTTATATTTCCGGTATTGTGTACAATCAGTTTCAGAAATATGTTCAATATCTAGTTGAGAGCAGCATATAGAGTTTAGACTTCAATGGACGTTAGTGATATGGTAGGAGCAGGGTACATGCACATGTTTTTGAGTCAGCCCAATTGATCAGGCACTGGGTCTACAGGTTCTTTGCTACCTCACAGGGAGGATGGCATCCCCAGTTGGAGCCTATGTTATCACCGTAACAATTTCCAGACAAGATCCAAGTCTCAGGAATTTAAGAAAAGCTACATCGTCACGGAAAAGATTGATAGTTTGGAGAATTGATAATTTAGAGGACCGGGACATATCTAGCGGTGTATGGACAAATGTAGCAGAGGCACAAAAGGTGTAACTTGACAGACCGTCGATTACAAAACAACCCAGATCAACAGCTGGAGCCCGTATCGGGAGGTATACTTGCACAGGACTTAACCATATAGAGGCGGACTGGAGAAACCATTGTGGTTTTTAAGATTCACGTGCTTCACCTCCAGAGATATGTCGGGGAGAAAGGTGGGTTTCCTGAAACCGCTTTTGCCAAAGCCCCGATGTCACATGTTCCTATGCGTCACATCAAACACTCGTGAGGTACTGATGGCATCTGGTTGAAATCTCCCCATCTCACTCGTTCTGTACTTCACAACCGTATGATGTTAGGTGAATGCCTCCATATAATGAACTCGAAGGCTAATCATTTGAAATAGATTGGCCAAGCATGGTAAATCAACGTACCGGTCAGTGAGTTTGTCAGCGATTCATGATTGGAACTCTATAATTACCCAAGTATGAAGGCATAATTTTATCCATAAGCGAAGTAATCTCAAATTCGCTCAACTCTATGATTTCTGCAATAACATTTCAGTGTCTATGAAATTGGGATACATGGACCAAGATATACCCAGTGAAACCAATCATTCGGGAAACGTGGCAAATTTACCTACGAGCAGGAAGGAAAGGGAAATTGTGCGTATACTAGAAACTAAATTCCACATAGAAACTGCTACAGACTCAGGATTGTAAGTCAAGATAAGTCCCATCATGAAGGATCTAATTATCAACAAAAGAGTTGGAAAGAAGAAACAGACCAAGCGATAGAAGAAAGAGATCATAGATGAAACGGCTGAAAGTGTTGGAGAGAATCAACCAGTTTGGTTGGATACTCTAAAAGAGGAGATCTCAGAGATAAAATGAACTCTCAAGTGGAGATAAGTATCTCCCAAAAAGTTTTGGATAGTTGGCACCCAAATATGATGAACCTGTTCCTAGAAGTTCCTCTGAAATAGGGTAATGGTTATTATAAATCATTTCTTGTTTGTAACTGGTCTCTAATCCTAGAGCGATGAGAAGTATAAAAGTTTTGTATTCCATGAAGAAACCTTCTCTCTCTATATATATATTACCTAAGGGATATAGAAGGCATGGAGAAAGGAGGAGCCTGCCCTCTGTGGAGCAAGACCTTTGTAATTTTTGGAGCCAAAATGAATATATAAATGCAAAGGGGGATTTTGGACTATTTATGAAAAGATTCTAACTGGTTGTGTTATGAGTCTTGTTTCCCTTCATAGTATGTGATTCTTGTTATCCTATATTTCTTTTTCCATTTTTGTCCGTTTAGATAGGAGAAATAGAGGGCCTTAATTCATCATTTGATGCTCTCAGCTTAGCAATTTAGACCATGTTTATCTCTTCTTAACTGATTCAAAATTCATTGCAATAATGCTCTGATATAGTTCTATGTTTCTTTTTCTTCTGATGCCATTCTAATTTTCAAATATAAAATCAGACTCACTGCCTCATTTATCTAGTTCCTCTGAATATTTTTCATGTTCCAAAAATGCATCGTTCATTTCAGACTCCATGGCCCAAACATCGTTTTCACTTCTCCAACTATTTTATTCAAAACCTCCCAAAACAAACCAAATCTAGCCACCAATTTTTGTAGATATATCCAGTGACACGAGAGAGCCCTCTCTAAGTTGATCAGGCTAGTGCCTCAGCTCTAAACCTGGTTGAAACAATTACAAAGCAATGTCCAGTGACACGAGACCATGCATATTTTCAGTGATGTCTGTTCAGATGAATCTTCGTGAAAATATTCTAATTTACAAAGCAACGATAAATGGTACAAGGAGGTCAAGGATTTTATCCGACAAAACACAATGATGGTGCCAAAATTTAAGCGATTTAATGTGGACAACGATGGATTATTGAGATTTAAAAGTTAAATTTACATACCGCCCAATGATGAGTTGAGAAGTTTGATCCTAAACGAGGCTCACAGAGCAGTGTACATGGCTCATTTAGAAGTCATGAAGATGAGGGCATACCTTAAACCCTTATTCTTCTGGAAGGGAGTGAAGGTAGACATAGTCAACTACGTGGCAAGATGTCTAGAATGTTAGTAGGGAAAGGAAAAACATAGACATTCGACAGGATTAGTACAACCACACGTTATTTTAGAATCATAATGGGAGGTCATTTTGATGGATTCCATTGTTGGATTTCCACTGACAACAAGGACACATGACTCAATTTTCATGGTAGTCGACACTCTGATGAAGAGTGCTCATTTTATTCCTATGCATACGATGTAACGGGCACCTGACATAGCTAGAGTTTTCATTAGTGAGATTGTGAGGCTACATGGCATGCCTAAGAGGATTATATCCAATAGAGTATCAATGTTTACAGGTCGATTTTGGACTAGTTTCCAAGAGGCCTTAGGAACCCAACTTAACCTTAGTACCGCATATCACACTGAGACAAACGGGTAGACCGAAAGAAAAAACCAAATCTTGGTGGATATGTTGCGTATGTATGTTATGGACAAAAAAAAGCGTTGGGAAGAGTTCTTGCCACTGGTAGAGTTTGCATACAACAAAAATTATCAAAGCACCATTAAGATGGTGCCTTTCAGGTTTCTTTACGGACAATCGTGTCAAACGCCCTGAGTTGGGATCGACTTGAGGATAGGGTCCTTGTGGGACTAGAAGTGATCCCATAAATGGAAGATCAAATGAAAATAATAATACCAAGGATCAAGTAAGTGTAGGATCGGTAGAAGAGTTATGTCGATGCGCTTCATGTCGACCATAGTTACAAACTTGGCGATCAAGTTTCTTGCGGGTGAAACCACATAAGAATTCGATCAAGTTTGGAAAGGGTGATAAAATCTCTCCTAAGTTCATGGGACCTTTTGAGATTATGTAAAAGAAGGGGCCCATGGCCTATTAACTAGCCTTTCCTGATCCTTTGAGGCATATGCATGATGTTTTCGCGTATCTATTTTGAGACATTATGTTAGTGATCCTACACATGTTATTGACATGAGTGCCTTGTAGGTTTCATATGAGGGTGCTCTAATGGAGGAGCCAATCTGCATCCTATACCATCGCATTTGATAGCTACAACGTCAAACAATAGTTCAGGTCAAGGTCCAATGGGACAACTATAGTCCACACTCGACGACCTGGGAGGACACATATGATATGCATAAACAATTTCAATTTTTGTTTGATAGCTAGACCTATGATATTTTGATGCACTTTATTTTAGCACTTATATACTATGAAACTTTGGGACGAAGTTTAAAAAAGGAGGGGGTGTATGTAACATCCCACTCTTACATGTACTGAGCAAAATTATTCTTTGATGACACTTGCGTGCAAGTGATCTGGGTTATTATACTATTGGTTGTTTTGATTATGATTATGAGATATTGTGGATTCGATGATATGTTATTTTTTTGTATTTACATAGAAAGGTGTTATTGACTAGGTTCTCCTGAGTCTACAACACTTTGGACATTGAGGATGCAGAGGCATCGATGAAACCCCTCGGACTTTGGATTGATTTAGGAGGTGGACTATTGGGTTTGAATTTTGTTGATGAGACATATGTACACATGATTAGATGTTATGATGATTGATTATTATTGCTGACATGATTTGTTGATGACGCACGTTGATGATAGCTTGTCGACCAGACTCACATTTGGAGTAGAGGGGTCACACACGACAACTAGATACTTTGAGGGAGAGGTGTGGCAGTATCCCTGCCACAACCTACTAGCACTTCTTCCATGCCTTGAACTATAGGTTAACAATTACCTAGTTCGATAAGACCTACAATGTCATCAGGGAAGACTAGGATAGTCTCTCACGATGATTCTAAGGGGCGTGCAATAAGGCAGGGGTCTTATTCCTTAGAATCTCTTAGTCTCCCACAATGTCACCTGGCGGAGTATTGACTCCAGGGGTTTGATGTCTAGCAAATTCAGTCAAGAGGTGAGTGGAACCCTTGGATCACGTAGCGCATCATGAAGGGCACATCGTGCAAAGAAAACAGAAAGAGGTGAGTGGCACCCTTGGAGCACGTAGTGCGTCTTGAAGGGAATGTCATGCAAAGATAAAGGAAAGAGGCGAGTAGCACCCTTGGATCACATAGTGCATCCTGAAGGGCACGTTGCCATTTTAACTAGTAAATAAATAAACCTAGTGCCTAGAAAACTATGCCTCCCTAGGACCTGGTCGGCCTTAAAATGAATGATATGATAAGAAAAGTTTAAAAACAATTTTTCCCTTAAAAATGTCGCCCAAACTAGTCAATTTAAAACCTAGGTCTAAGAAGAACCTCTGAACAAAAATAATTAGACATATAACAAGAAGGGGGTAAAAGAAATTCAAACTTATTTATTAAAGTATTTTTTTTTTATATTGGAGGATAAAATTTTAAAAAGGGGGTAATGGTTGTTTTTATCTACATTTGCTAATTTAAATTTTAGTTAAAAAGAAAATAGGGTAATGGTTATTTTTATCTACACTTGCAAAGTTAATTTTTAGTTAAAAAGGAAAAAGGACAAATAGTTGTTTCTATCTACTCTTGCTAAATTGATTTTTAGTTAAAAAGGAAAAAGGGGGAAACTTAAAAGAAAAAGGAAACTTAAATAAAAAGGGAAACTTAAAGAAAAGGGGAAACTTAAGGAAAACGATGAATTTCTAACTTAGTAAGGAATCTTTCCTTTGGAACTTTCTATTTATGAACTCAAATAGAATTTAAGTAAGGCGTAAGTCAATTAATATTTGTAAGGTAACTTTGGGACATCAAGGAGCGTTTTTAGGAATGCTTTAGGTGGGTGAGGGAAATAGGAATAATTAATTAATTAATAAAATTGATTTTCTGGTGCAACTAGGGGATTGGGTGACATGTGTACGAGGGAGGTTTTTCCTAATCAAATAAATGAAAAAGGAATCTAATGAGAATTTTGGGAAACTAATGACTAAGAAACTCAATAAAAAGAGATGATGGAGGAGTATGGATCATCATTTGGCTTGCGTAACATTACGCTGCTAAAATTTCATCTTGACTGAACTTTCTCTTGTGGAAGTTGGGATACCTAGCTTGGGTAACGAGTGGTAATTCGACCTTGCGAGGTGAGATGGGTGCTAGAATTCTCTGGTATTGTGTGTGTGGCCCCTTTGTGGCTTGGGGGTCTCAAGGGGAAGAAGAGTACCCCTAGCATTGGTTGGGAGGTACCGGTGAAGTCACATTGGTCAACAAACAGGAGATGGATGGAGCGCGTGGGAGAAAATGAATTTGGAGCATTCGCATTTGGCTAAGGTACGCCTTTTAAAGTTGTTACTTGCAATGAAATTTAATTTATACATGTTTATTTTTCTTTACTCGGTTGAAGATTTCATTGTCATGAGATTTATTGCACATGAATTCCTACAGTAATTGTAATCTCCTTGTCGCTTGATTTATTCAATAAGAACCCTTTCTATCCACTGTATCCTTTATTTATGAGTTACTGTCTCTTTGCGCATGACCAGAATGAGCCCAGACTCAAAACCTTTCCCGTGTTCTTGTATCTCCTTCTTGCATTTTCTTTATTCCTTGATTGCGCTTTTATTTCATTATTTTTTTCTCCATGGAGAAGATCTAGATGCAGATTGTGTTTTTATCCCCTGTTCTGTGATCCTTTAAGTTATTAGTCTGTTCCTGGCTAGTCGGCCAGAAGCCGAATCAATGGTCGTCACTCCGGTGTTTAAAGACTTAGATTCAAATGCCCTACTTTCCTGTGCATGGATAATAACTGTAGGATCATTCCTCTGTCTAGCGTTTATTTGCAGCGAGTTCCTCTACATTTTCACTTGAGTTGTATTCTTGGCACCCTATCTTTTTACTTGAGATTTCACTGTGCGGTACACCTTGTTTTAACCCTCACTTTACTCTGCGTTTCCACTTCATTATATTCCTGATCTCTGAATGACTATGTGATGTCTACGTGGGTAGTACTTGGAGTGTGCAATGCACATGAGATATAATTATTAGACAAGATCCTTATATTTAATTACACAACATTCAGTTTATGGATTTTTATTATTCTTTAGTTATGGATTGGATCAACATTGATTTGATTAACATTGATTAACATTATTTTGTGATTTTATCTTTACCAATGTGATTGATTATCTTTTATCTACATTTGATTGATTCACATTTGAATAGAGACCTTAATTTACTCTGCAAAATTTATTTTTATAGACAACTAATTACTTGGCTATTTTCCCAGCAAAGGTAGCGCCCTGGGCAATTTTATTGGCATACTGCACAATGTTTACACCACAATCTTCCTGGCATTCTACACAACCTTTACACCATGATTTCATTGGCAAACTCCACAGCCTTTACACACGATTTCATTGGAAAACTCCACAATACTTACACCATGATTTTATTGGCACACTCCACAACCTTTACACCACGATTTCATTGGCAAATTCCACAGCCTTGACACGCGATTTCATTGGAAAACTCAACAACACTTACACCATGATTTTATTGGCATATTCTAGAGATTTTACACTACGATATTCTTGGCATTCTACACAGCCTTTACACCATGATTTTATTGGAAAAATCCATAGCATTTACACCACGATTTTATTGGCATACTCCACAACTTTCACACCACATTTTTCTTGGTTTTTTACATAGCGAACTCACCCAGTATTTACACAGCCATATCACCTAGGTTTACACAACATTTTGGTTATGTTTATTACTGTCCCTTTCCTACTATCTCATCACATTGGTAACATGAATTTTTAATTGCGTGGTCAGTGGAATGATTATCAATGTTTTTATATATGACAGACATCGCAGCTTCTACATAGACAACAAATTGTCCATAGCTTTATCAATAGTTTTTCCTTTAGATTTATAATAGACTTTAATAGACAGCTTTGTTGATTGTTGGAAAACAATTTATCATTAAGAAAACGTATTGTAGTTGGACAACGATGCCATTTCCAGGAAACGATTTTGTCGTTAGATAGCGATTTAATTTATAGATTCTATCTGTGTTCCATAGATAGCAATATTATTATATTTGTTTCAGTTTAAAAGATAGCGAATTCAGTTTTAAAAGACATGTTTTCTATTGTTTTAAAATACATGTTCCATATTTGTTTCAGTTTAAAAGATAGCGAATTCATCCTTTGAAAAATACTTATATTTGTTTCAGTTTTAAAAGACAATGAATTATATTGTTTAAATGAAAACGATATAATTGTTTCAATTTAAAAGATAATGAATTCAGTTTTAAAAGGCATGTTTTATATTATTTTAAAAGACATGTTTCATATTTGTTTTAGTTTAAAAGACAACGAATTCATCCTTAGGAAAATACTTATCTAATATCTGGAATTGGAAAATAGTTACAATGAACTATTTGTTTTGATAATAATTATTTTCAATATGTACAGATTGATGTAGTCAAGTGTCACCATGGAATAACTAATACATATAAGAGAATATACTTCTTACTATGTGAACATGGTGTAATTCATCATTACATTCCTCATTACACTAGTATTAGTATTGATTATGTTAAGTGCATATATTAATTCACCTTTTAATGCAAAAAAAAAAACAAGTAGTTATTCCATAAATGGTAAAGAAGGACCAGTCTAAGGAATGTATGACTTATGTGGATTCAGGAAATTAATGTGAGGTATGATTGGTGAAGGATTAGATTCCTTTTCTCCATTAACCATGTTGATTTAGGATTGCTTTGGAATTTTAGGTGATGTATGATTGTTATAGTAGTCAGATTTCCTTGCGTCTTGTTGACTTGTCGATTAGGTTCTTGGGTATAGTCTTCATGTTTTGACAATTAATTTAGTCTCCTAGCACGTTGAATTTTTCTTGGGTTATTTGTCTAGATAAGTTATGTTGCACCTTGGTTATTGTCACACCTATCGCCTTGTGATGACATGATTCCTAAAGAGGGAATCATTGTGTGCCCTGATGTATAGATGCGAATGATAACCTGGACGGAGTCTTGTGGTTCCCGGTGTGGACGTATTATTGGTTGTAATTGATGTTGGTACTTGGTTCTGTAACGCCTTAAAGTGATTGGTTTTGTGTGTCGTATAGGTTTCTAGTTACTGGTCATCGAAGTCGTTGTGTCGGGTTTGTTGATGTTGTCCTTAAGCTTGTAGGCTTTGTCTTTCTTGTGTTGGGAGGGTAGTCATTTTCATATATCTATTAATTATCTCATGTTTCATCCAGTTGCATGACGTGTTTGTATGTTGGGTCGTTGTTGTCTGTTGCCTGATCTACGCATGTTGTGTCCGTCGTCAAGTTGCCTTGATTAATTGTTGTCGTGATTGCCTTCCTGCTTAAAACAATAAAAAAAAAATGCACTTTCTTTGCATCCCATGTAGTCATAACGATCTAGGTCATTGCACTCGCATAACCCTTGAAAGAATTCATAAACTGATATGTCTACATTGACCAATCTAGGGAGATTAAGAATAAATGTTCTTGTAGTTAGCACATTTCATCGAATGAATTGAGGAAGTGCATGACTGCATAAGAGGGTAGGTATTGGACTGCTCCTTAAGGAAGGAGGACCTTCCAATACTCTACCTGAATGGTAGAGGTGTTAAAGAAAAGATAAAATTGGGTGGCCATGAGTATTGGTACCCTGGTTACTACTGAAGTAAGAATTCTTGGGTGCACTCAAGAGAAACTTTTGGTTTCATATGTGTTGATCTAGGATCATGATCATCTTGTAGCCAAAAGCATAGTCCTACTGCAGCAATGAACAAGAATGAATAAGTCATATGGTGAAGATCTTGGCTAAGCTCCAATACACCATGGAAAATTACTTGCCATAAAGTGTGGAAAACTTGAAAACAACACAAGGGTGCATGGTATGTGAATGTGGCCATGGATATTGGCACCTTGGACTAAGTTCACTTAATGTTGAATTACATTTTGAAAAGTTTGGTATGATGAAATGATGCATAGGTAAGGAATGAGGTTTCCTTTCATGTTTATATAGAGATGTGATGCAACTGTTAGAATACACAAGTTAAGAAATGTTTTTGATGCCATTCTAAATGTGTTGTGAGAATACACACACACACACATGAGAAACTAACAATTTGTTTGGTTGTATAAAGATTGATTGTATAAAGAAGGAATTGCAAGAAGAAAAAGGTCTTGGACATGGCCATGATGAAATTCCATAATGAAGACCAATTGCCTGTTGAGCCAAAATGGTATGGGAAGGAAAGTCCCATGCTCATGAATATGTTTCGTATGCGGAACATATCTGAAATTAAATATGGAATTTGGAAAATATGTGGGTGAAAAATTTGTAATAAAAATTCCAAATTTGAAATTGATGATGATATCTCATAATTTTTTTGTACCTATGATACAGATAAGACAAAATATTTGTCTAGGGAGGATAGATTAAGGTGGTCAAGCTGCAAAGCATGAAAGAGGCTACTATTGAGACATCAGAACCCTATGGTAATCCATGATCTCCCTATAACACGTTGTGTTGTGGTAACACAAGCGAGAAGGATGCCTTGGCAGAGCAAGTCTAAGGGGCACCCCAACTATAAGTCTCAATGAAGTCTCTGAAATTATTCTTGTGTGATAAACCTTGGCAAGGAAATATGGATCACCCGAGGAACTATATAGTAGAGAAGGCGATGCCTAAGCCTGTGCCTGGAGGGTGAGTGACCAAAAAAAAGAAGGGACTTTGAAAAATCTCCTACAATATTGATTGGGATCATGGACACAATGGGTATGTCTAGGAAAAACAGTGAGCCAATAAAAAAATACAACTATGCGGATACTAATCCACGAACTGCACAGACGAGTATTGTGCTAAGTTATGAAAATATTCGTGAATTTTATACAATAGAAATATGTTTTTGCATGAAAATTGTGATTAATGTGCTTGATGTCCAAGAACTACTGAAGACGGGTAAATAAGGCCAAGAGTATGAAGAGGAATTGACCAACAAAGAGGGTTATGACTTCTGAAGCAGTTGAATGAGAAAGGCATGGCATGTGTTACTGAGAAAGAACATCAAGGACGGTGTTCCTTTTTAAGGGGGAGGGGATTGTAATGCACCTATTTTCCCCAACTTGTAATTAATCATTACTCAAGATTACCATGTTATGGCATGTGAACAATGTAAATTTATTTTATTTATATTTCCAATGATTGACTATGGGGGTGAAGCCTTGAAAAAATAGCCATAATATCACTAGAGGAAAGAATGGCAAAACTATAAGAGAGGGTTCATTATTTCAAATGACCCCAAATTTCACCTTGTTGGAAATAACCAACCCCCTCTGGATTACAAGGATAGGAATCAATTAATGAAGGAAGGAAAGTGGTTGAATAATCAACCACCCCCATGAATGGAGGCATGGTCTGGCTGAGGAGACAAGAGGATATCATCCCGAAGTACCAAATATTCCTACAAACCTAGGCTAGACCGAGTTTCCTTTTAATAGAAGGAACCAGATAGGTCAAGAACCATCCCAATAAAGGCCAGAAGGGGGAGATACAAACATAGATAGTGGAGGAGAGGATCGTGAGGATCTACAGAGATCAAGAGAGACACCAGACAAGAGTATATGCACAAAGGGGAACGCACGATCCAGATATGGAGAAGAAAATAAAAAGGTCACGAGTTTGATGCTGAGGAATCATATAATAAACCTCACAAGTTTGATGTGGAAAAGAGAGGATCTTTGAGAAATGAAATAAATTTACCTTGTGATATCATGGCTTGGCACAGGGGTGGCCGAAGTGATAAGATTGAATGCATTTGAGCCTATGGTTGGGTGGAAAGGTGAACACCCACGATTAGTTAGTTGACTGCAACCTATAATAGATAAGTATTCTCATATCCCATGAAATTGAACAGAACTGTAAATTAAAGTTGGATATCCTGTGAATGTTTCGGGGATGTGAATGTTTGATTGATGATTAGACTGTGTCCATTTATCTTTCCTTGATTATGTATTTAAGAAAGTAAGGAACTATATTCTTTGTACATGTAAATTCTCAATCCCTATAGTGGATAAAGTTTAAGAAAATGAACTGTGATTTTGTATACCTTGGGAATAGTTTCTTGTATGCATGTCAACACTCCCAACTATTTTGAGTCTCCTTGGAAAAAGAGTCTATTAAGCTCAGGATAAATAGTGAAAAGCATGCGCCATTGCCTAATTCCTTCAGAACTAACGAAGCTCAGGAAGGATAGCGAGATTAAGTCTTGAAAGGGAAGATCCTTTCATTTTGAAGAAGAGAGGATGAGATCCATTTGGGAGGATCCAAGGTGTGTCACAACTATTGGATTTGGAGAAGGAGCACAGACGTTAACTCCTCGACTCCTTCAATATTTGTGAATTCGATGAATTTTGGTATTCTTCGTAAGGGAGATGGATCCTTCTAAGTCCCAGAGTCCGAAGTTAATATGGGTTGTAGATCTAAGGATACTTTGGAACTATCCAAATCATTGGATCTACGATGCAGTCAACCCGATGTTGAACTTTTCAAGAGGACATGGGTGTTTCTAAATCAAAACCCTTGAAGGCAGGAGTCACGAAGTAATGTGGACTGTGGATATATGGATCCTTTGGGACCCCTCTCAACCATTTGATCAAGGGAATGTGCATGTCATGTCGAGAGCATGTCGGGATCCACGTGTTGAGTGACGATGTTTCCATGTGTGGAGGCCATGTGGCAGGAGATTTCGGGGTCTGGAGGTTTTACACTCAAGAGGAATTTGGACGAGAGTCTTCAAAGTGTGAATACTTCCTAAGTCACAACCAATATATTAAATCCCAACCGTCGATATACAGGGGACATGTCGCACAAGATCCTTTACTTAGGAGACTTGGAACTTTAGGGAATTTGAGGTGTGGTGTGTCGATAAGTTCCAAATATGGAAGTGATGATATTTGTCAATCTGAGGACTCTTTGAGACTTTTCTTGACTGGCAGATCTATTCTATGGTTAGTCCGATGTTTACCAACTCCGAAAGCAAAGAGGATTTTGCATCGCAAAAATCCTGAATGGTGAAGTTAAGAATTAATGTGAGATGTAGATTCATGGATCTACACGGATTCACCTTGATCATGATATATGAGGGACGTTGGAAGGCTATCAGTATGGTGTGATGTGGCAAGACGATGTCACCATAGTGACATGAAACCACAATCAACAAGTCACATGGCACCTTGATTTTTTCTTTTTGTAGACCCTATATGCTTATTGGAATTTGAGAGGTCTCACGCTATGATGAGGCCAGGTGTCACCCCTTGCCCTCGTCGCATGTCAAACTTTGATTCATGCTCTCCAGATCAACATGGTTGGTGATGTGACTAGGACTCTGGGAGTCCACAACTTTGGGAGTTTGGAGGATTTAGGGTGTAGTATCGTAGAGGAACATTCAATGTTGAATGATGAAAGTTGAACATCGACATTCAACGTCGATGCCAAATTTTGAATGTCGAACACGAAATTCCAATCCATGTGGAGATGTTTCGAGGCTTTGGGGAAGTAGGCGTGCAGTAATAAAAAGGGGTGTTCAATGCCAAACATCGAATGTCAAGCCACATGGAGATATTTCAAGACTTTGGGAAGCATGCATGAAAGTAATGAAAAGGGATGTCCAATGTTGAATGTCGAACGTTCAAGGCTGAATGTTGACCTCCATGTGGTCCACAAATGATAATGCCTGAAAAAATTTGGGAGGATACATCTTACAAATCATATGTTGGATTAGAGCCGGTAACAATCATTAGAAAGCTACGAGGGAGTAGAAGAGAATGGAGACCTCAAAGAGATGACTTGAGCTGATTAGAGCAATAAAAAAATTTGATGCCCCATACCTAGAAAGGGCATCTAGGGATCATGTGTGTTACACTAAACCACCATGACTATATAATGTCAACAAATCGTATCTACAATTCCATCCATTTTTCAAATTTATTACGAGTTTTTGGACAAAACTGATTAAAAAGCAGTAGGAAAATATTCAGCAAAGTCTAATATTTAAACTATGCCTTAAGTATTAAAGAGTGTAAATATTATTTTTCAAAAATATCCATAACAAATTTTAAAATAAAATCAAACACCAACATTTTAGGATAACCAAATTAATTATTTTAAAAAGTTATCATTAAACAAAGTAAATGAAAATGAAAATATTTCAGTCTTAAATATTTCTTACTTGAAAAAATTTCCATTTCAAAAAATAAATCAAAGTGAAATGGTAGGAAGCCAATTAAATTAATATGTACATCAATTATATATATATATATATAGTACACATAACACAAATATCCTATAACAATATGACCGTTAGGGTAAGATAACGAACTGAGATTAGATTTTTCAACATCCCCCCTTAATCATAAGTTCGTTCTTTCCTGAAAAATTGCCACTTCTTGACAACTAGTAATGTGCCAAAAAAATATTCAAAGGGATTAATATCCTCTCTGAACTCTTAAAAAAATAGTAGAAGATGAAGGATTCTACTAAATTGGTTGTTTTGAGATGATCACAAATCAATCTAGTGGTTTTGGGATGACCAAAAACCAATATGGTGGCTTTGGGATGACCAAAAACTATTCTAGTGGTTTCAGATGACCACAAACTGAATGTCTAGTAGAAGATGATGTATTCTACTAAATGGAATGGTTTTAAGTTGACCATAAACTAACTAAGAAAAGGGATGAAATCAACAAATACAAATGTTGATGATTCTCTCTAAAAACATAACAAGTAGAACTTCATGTATTCTTCTTAATTGGTGGTTTCAAGCTGATCATAAACTATTAGGAGCTCAAAAACAAAAGCTCAAAAATAAGCAGAACTTCATGTCTTCTGCTTAATTTGTGGTTTCAAGATGACCAAAAACTATCAAGAGCTCAAAAACTATGAAGAGATGGTTTCAGGATTACCACAAACCATATAAAAAACAAACCAATAATTTTATTGTTTGTTCAGGAACAAGGTTGCATACCAGGAACAAGGTTGCATACTTGATCATTTGTTCATGGGATATAAAAAAAACTTGGAACCTAACTAAAAAATTTAGATTTCCCCCTCTGTCAGGGAAAAGTGGTTCAAATTCCCTTGAACATAATGTGTATTCTTTCCACAATATATACACAAATGAATATTGAAACATTGATCTTTCATATGTCCAACTTTATCAATGGAAAGAGGGCTTCTTGCAATTCCACCCTTTTACAATAATCCAAATCATAAACAGAAAATTTAAACTCAACATAAGGGTGTTGGATTCAACCAAAAGTGCACCCAATTACAATCATATTTCAATTCAATAGTATGTTATACTCACAAAAGGAACAAAAATAAGTATCATAAATTGCAAGTCATAAAATTATGAACATACACAATTCCAGAATCCAGACGTTGAATTATTCTTTAAAATTTTCTTAAATGTTTCTAGAATAAATAGGGCTTCGAAACTGGAAGCCTGGATGTCAATCACTGATGTTGTTTTTCCTCCCTATAAGGGACAAATTACCGAAGCCACAAGCTTCCTTCAATATTAAAATAAAACTTCCTCCTTTAAAATAAAACATTTCTTTGTAAATGTCTCCCTCACTTTCTTCGGAAGAAATCAAATATCAAATCATTCTTTCCGTTTTTATAATGGCAATCCCTCACCATCAATTTCAAATCACTTGATGCAAGCTTAATATATTTAACATGCAAAAAATATTTAAATGGGTGATCAACTTAGTTTTAACATCAAATCCTTGAGCATTCTAACTCCAAGCCCATACAATCAAAGGATTAACCCTAAAGACTATAGGGTCATATTTTAAAGACTTTACAAATATCTTTCAAAAATAATTCTAAAAATCTGAATATAAGTAAAGATAAGGACTTTTGTTTGGAGTTATAAGAGCATTCGCTTTTTGTGATGCAATTTTAAATAGAAAATATACTAGGTCCGTCCATCCTTCTTTGAATACGATGTAATGACATGAATTGAAAATATCTCAACCGCTTGCATGGAATCATACACACTTGGCACCTTTACCGGATTGGTTTTCACCCAGAACCATCTTCATTGATCTAAACTCCTGGATTTTTCCAACAACAAGATTTCATTTTTACTCAGAATTATCAAGAAAAAATCCAACTTGTATATCCCTATGACTCTGATGAGCTCATAAAATAGATATTTTAATGGTTTAATACAAATAATCTGAGGTGCGTATTGAATTTAGCACCAAAATTGAAAGAAAAAAACTTGGGTCGGCCAATGTCGATTGAAGGGATCCAATTACGACCCCCAATGTCCACAATCTTACTTGTGTATATCTATTAGCTATTTTAACTATGCCATTGGGTGCATTCATAATAAGGAACTATGATTTCTAAACAAGAAATCGACTTCCATATTTCACATATGAATAAACTACTTACTCAAAATAACTATCTTCCTTGGAGAGCCATTTCTCATTCACTGACAGTTAGATTTAAAATGGTTATATCTCTGGTGATATTTGACTCCTACATCTTCTTCTCCTCAACGAGATCTCAATAGCATGTGTTCCATATCGGTCCATGCAAGGTTTCGATACCATACCATGAAAAAGGGATTAAACCTTCTCGCCCAACACTTTCTCCTCACGACTCTCACAATATCACAAGCTTCCAGTGGCTCTAGCTCTCTTAGCAGCACCTCTGTGTGTAGAAACATAAAAAAAAAACACTTGTAGAATGACTTCTTCGAACAACAACATGAGAAACCCCCCAGTTCATCAATTCATATTTCATCTACCATGGAAAACTACCATGGTGCTACCAGGAACTAAGAACTATAGTGCTTTGATACCACTCTTAAGAAAACAAATAACTGACAAGACCAAGAATGCATAGAAGATGGGAAGAAAAGGCATGAATCTAATTCAATTAATATGTACATCAATAATGTATATGTAGTACACATAGCACAACTTTCCTCTAACTGTATGACCGTTAGGGTAAGATAACGAACTGAGATTAGAGTTTTGAACATCTTCGAGAAAGATAGAGAAAACATAAAAGAATTTTATAACCTATAAACTCAAAATTAAAGGAAATGCGCGTTAGTGTATCCTCCTCTTAGAGTAAATCCTTTCCCCCATTGAGAGAACTAGAAACCTAATGTATAAAAACAAGTTAAACAACATGGAAGACAAGAGGCTTCCCAAAATTGTTTCAAACTCAAGTTGTAACCACCTTTGACTCAAGCGGGGATGGTATAAATATGCCCATTCTTGTCTAAGCCATTGGGGAATCATGGAAGAGGCTATTTGCAGAATAAGGATACTATTAAAAATATTGTTAAGTCAAAATTTAAGAAGAAAATGTGGTGTGATAATTAGTTAGAGGAAAAACGAAAAAGTGTGTGCCACCTTTGTGACACAAAAAATATCTTATACTGTCCACCCTATACCTAGATCAAATCTCAATCTCAAAATATTTGTTACACTACCAACCTTCCTAACCGTTTAACTCAACAAAACTATGGTGATCTTGGAAATCTTATCTTAATTCTTTTCGAGCACATAAACAAAATTCTAAAGAATTGCAAGTAATCCCTTACTATCTTAATGTTTGATAGACCAATTCACTCTGAGTGGATGTTAATAATCATCATCATAATCATCAAACACTTTTCTAAAGTGGTTGTTGCTAGTTAACAAATGACATGCCTAGGGAATGACAATGATATATTAATATACAATTAATGTGTTAATCAATTATTACATTAATGTAATATATAATAACAATGTATTAATGTAATACATTAATGTATTAACATATATAAATTAATGGTCTATTAATATGTTAATGTAATTCATTACATTAATTATAAGAATGTATAAATGTAATGTATAAAATAAAGTACTAATCTACATTAGTGTATAATGTAACCATATTAATTGATAACAATGTAATGTATTAATTAATTAATACATTAATACATTGTTAATTAATACATTTTAAAGTATTAATACACTAATAAAGTAACGTATCAATAATACATTAAATGATGTTAGTCTATGGCTTACCTTACCAATCACTAAGTCTAATTGTCACCTATATTTGTATTATTCATTTAGGATATTAGTAATATATCCTCAAGTGATGAATAATGAGCTAAGATTGCCTATCCTAGTCATCATGCATGATTTTAGGATCTAGAGAAAATCTTTTTATGAGGTGGCATCACCCATTGTACTATAAATATGTACCACTAGTGTGAATATAATTGAATTGGCCAGTGAGCCTTTTTCGTCATCTTGTTATTATTATATATATATTATCAATTGGTATGAGCTCTTATGGTGTTAAGGGCCTAATAGCTTCACCTTGGTAGTTTCCATATGATGGCATTATGAACTCTAATATGAATGAGTTCGTGTAACATCCCGCTCTGGCGCACTGAGAAACTTATTATTTGAGGACACTTGCTCGCAAGTGATCTGGACCTTTTTGATGATAGACCTTTTATACTTGATTATGATGTGATTGACAGATGACATGATGTGTTACTATTTGATTGACACAGGTGTTGCTGACTCTGTTTTATTGAGTGTGCAAGGTTTTTTACCTTGAGGATGCAGAGGCATCGGTAGAACCCCCTTGGACTCCGGACTGAGTCAGGGAGTGTGCGTTTGAGTTGATATATTTACTGTGATGTTTCATTGATTTGATGATTTGATGTTGACATTTCTGACCTGATTGTTGATGATGCAGGTTGACGATAGCTTGCCGACCAGACTCACATATGGAGTAAAGGGGCCACACACAATTTGCAGAGAGGTTGAGGGAGAGGGGTGGACAACAGCCCTGCCACCGCCTACTAGCACTCCCGCCGTGGCCCGAACTGTAGGTTAACGATTACCTAGTTCGAGAGGATCCACGATGTCGTGCGGGCATACTACGACAGTCGCTCACGATGATTCTAAGGGGCATGAAATAAGGCGGGGGCCTTATTCCTTAGAACCCTTAGTCTCCCACAAGTTCACCTGGCAGAGTGTTGACTCCAGGGGTTATAGATGTCTACCAATCAGTCCAGTTGGCGAGTGGTACCCTTGGAGCACGTGGTGCATCCTGAAGGGAACATCGCACAAAAGAAACTCAGTTGGCGAGTGGCACCCTTGGAGCACGTGGTGCATCCTGAAGGGCACGTCGCACAAAAGAAACTCAGTTGGCGAGTGGCACCCTTGGAGCACGT
>JZKD02S1827702.1:45161-66988 GCA_000966675.3 Picea glauca | reverse complement strand
TGTAGAAGTTCCCTTTTTTGGTGGCATGTTGGCCAAGTATCACTTTAAACCTTGATTTTTAGGTGGTTCTTCTAGACAATCTTTCTTTTATTGTATCTCCAAAATTTCGGCCCTTTTGGGCATGAAATTTTATTTTTTGTAGTTCTCTGATATTTCTTCTCTATAATGCCACAGGTCTTATCAAAATTGGATGTGCCAAGTAGAATTTATGGTAAATTCCCCACAACTTGCTGATTTTTGGCCTTTCCAGGATATATCACTTGTATAGCATGCCCCACACAAAATAATTGGTATAAAATTATGAAACTTGTACCAAAAATACTAAAGACTGTCCGCTATCCAATGCAATTGGTCTCACTCAAATTGGATACTCGAGGACAAATTTATGATTGTTTTACCCAGAACACTTGTTTTATACTAGTCAACAGGACTAGTCAAATACCTTATCTTCCACAGGGTGTATCTACAAATTTAATATGACCCAGAAGATGAAATTTGTTTCATAGACAAATTAATAATTTATGTGAATATTCTATGGATTTGAGGGTATGAAATGTTACAAAAACGTTTTTATAGCGAAAATTCCACGATGACTCAATTCAAGATGATTCTAGAACTCTATCTTACAAAGGATGTATCTCCTAAAGTATAAGGCCTCAGGAGCTGAAAGTTTAACCCAATGTACCTTGATCCATCTACTAAATATACTCCAAAGGGTTCCTTCTAAAACATCGTAGAAAACCCGTTATAATGAAAATGCCAAGGTGTCTCAAATGTAGTAGTGAAACCCCAAGACCTTGAGCTCTGATACCGTGTTACGAACCAAATACCAATATAGCATAGAAAAAGCTCAAAATAAGTACTCAATGCCTTGAAAAAGAGATAATTTTAGGTAATAAGCCTGTTCGAGGGGGAAACTTCCTTATACCCCACATAAATGTCCAAATACCAGATGATTCCAAATGAAAATGTCTCCTTGCTATATATAGGAGACTAGGAGGTACAATTACAATTAATGGACTAAAGCTGACATAAATAAAATAACATTACTAATGTAATATTCCCCAATTAAGAGGTAATGAGCCACTATTTAGGGCTTGAAATCGAAGTGGGGCATCTCCATTCTTACTGCCTTGTGCCCCAACTCATTGTCACATATATAATGTCCCTCAGACTTTTTTTTCTACATTACGTGACAATATTATTCAAAGGAAACATGTCTTCAGAAACTTGCACTTAGAGAGTTATACGTTCTCTCCATATCCTCCCATTCCTCCTCAATGCCTCCATGCCCAAAGACATTTGTGTCCCTTGGTCGTATCTGCAAGAAGGTAGGAATATATGGCCTAGGTGTTGTCTTGCTAGCTATGTGGGAATGAGAATGTGTGCCTCTAGATGATTTTGGGTCCTCTGTATGATATTTTTTCCCATATTCCTTATCATGACCTGTTCCTCCCTGAGATCCACCGACTCCTTAGTTTCCTCCAAATAGGGGTGGGTCCTTTACATGTCTTTTTCCATCAAGAACTGAGAGAGGATAACCTGATGCTTGCGTTGTTCCTCCATTATGAATACCATTCTATCTTGCCCCTTCTGAAAATTTTCAAAAGATATCTTTAGTTCTGCTTACCCCATAGACAAATGATTCTGCATTTCCTCTAGGTTACACTGCATAATAACCTGGTTTCTCTATAGTGTATCATTCACTGTTTGAATCTCGTTTTCAGCTAAATTTGTTGCTTCTTCTGACACCACATTATCTATTTCATGAGTTTCCCCCATGATTTCTTCTGGCTCTTCTTCTTCTGGAATACTTGATAGAGGTTGTCCCCCATGACCTATCCTCCTAGGAATTAATTTTTATCACATGGTAATGATGGAATTCTCTCTGATACCACTGTAATGTTCCCAAGCAGATTTGCTAGGAACTTAATGGTTTATTTATGATCTATTTGTATGATTTGTTTGAATATTTTGCAGGTTGCTTCTCAAGGTTGTGTTGGAGATGTTTAATTGAGTTTTATAGCATATGGATGATAAATATAACACACAAAAATATGGAAATAACAAGATACAAGAGAGATAACACAAGAGAATGACTTCCAACTTTAGATTTGACCTTTATTTAGATAATAAGCTAACCTCCATACATGGGATCTACATATCTTGAATAATATAGAAGATATATAAAATCTTGGGATGAATATTCCTCTAAGATACAAAATAGGTGAAGTTGTGACTCCTCCTAGTCCTCCAGTAGAAACATGAAAGTATGGACAAGATCACTTTCTTTCCCTTCTCAACCCTTGCACCCAGATCTGGATGAGTTGTGCACCTCCTGGCTGGGAAACCCGTAGGAATTTTGTCCTCCTTTGTTTTTCCCTCCAAACCACTGAAATAAGTTGTAGATTTATAGATCTGGTGATGATGAACACCTGTAATGAGTTTCTTTATCCATTGAGAGTGATCTTACTGTCCAACTCATTAGATCCACTAGTGACAGTGCACCCTCCTTTAGGAAATTTTCCCCATTGCAATAATAAACTAGCGTGGAGAGAAAAAACCACACAAGTTGATGATATAAGGTGTTATGATGATGAGAAGCCCTTTTGGAAAGGGTTTGGCTTCATATCTACCTCCTCCTATGCAAATCAAACCTTTCTTCCCCAAGCAATGCGCCCTGTATGCAGAAAACCTCCAAACTGTTGAAATATTGTAACTACAAAGAGTATTCTTATTATTATTGATATATTATTCATAGGATCAATCCCCATTATGGATTGATCATGCCAGTTATTGTAATAGGACCAAATCCCCTTTTGCGGATTGGTCAAAAGACAAATATAATAGGCAGAATAAGAATTCAGCCCCAACAGTTAATAAAGAGACCCAGAAATATAATAAAGGTGGGTTTACCCACCTAGATTGAGAAGTCGGCCCTGCCAGTGAAGAGACACTTCACACGTGCCAGACTTATATAAATAGAGGATGCTAGCGCCTCACTTAGACACAACACACTTGCTCAGTTTGAGAGACAAGTTCTGATCTGTTATTGATAAAGGAGAGAGAGAGAGAGTGGCACATATCTTGGAGAGGACTTTCTGTTTTAGCATAGAGATCTCTTGGCATTGTATTGGCTATTTATATTAAGGAAGTTTTACTGGGTTTTCTTCCCCTAGAGGTTTTCCCAGGATAAATGTTGTGTCTCTTGTGATTGTGTATTTCTTAGTGATCTTGGATTATGCTATTGTTATCTAATGAAATGCAAACATTTATAATAATGGCTTAAACATTAACATGGTATCAGAGCCAAGCTGAAGAGAGCATCTTTCACAAGAAGTGAAAAACATCACTGTTACCGTACATAAAAATTAGGGATTTTCGTTGGAGAGGTATTTCATCCCTAAAACTATCTAGAAAGTTGCGCCCTCCCTTAAGGATCAATTTGGCATCATCAGAGCACCTTTTCAGTGGATAGATATCTCGGAAAGTGAAACCCTAGTTTCACAAAGTACCAGAAAACCAATGTACCAGAAGTACCAGAGTACCAGAAGTACCAGAAAACCAAAAGCACCAGTCTAGAAATATGTCGATCAAGTTTGAGGGGGTAAAAGTTGGATTTTTGAAAATCTGACTACACCATCTAATTCGCCTCAGCTCAGCACATCTATTCCCTGGATTAGAATTTTAAAATTTGAAGTTTGAAAAATTAGGGTTTCCTCATAAAACCCTAAGTTGTAGTTGCAGTCTCAAAACCAGTTGCAGCTGTAGAACCAGTTGCAATCACCCTTAAAGTTTTTGGTAATGATTACCTGCAAATGTTATCCGAGGTATGTACTCACACATGTTTAATGGTTAAACCCTAAAGAGTATTTGCAGGGGAAGGGATCTCTTGCCATAGATCCAGAAGGATCTCAAGATCCAACACATTCAGAGGAATGATGCAACCCAGGTGTGATTATTCTAATATGCATCTATTTGTTATGAAATTTTCTTGATCAGTGTTGCATGTTGAATCTATGATCAAATTATTAGAAGAATTAAAAGTTGATCATAGAGCTTATCCTCTAACCTAACCTTCTGTCAAGATAGCATATTGTCTTAGTATAGCAGACAGGTTGAAGAAAGCGCTCGTCACTTGAGTGAAGGAGACCTGGAAGAAAAGTAAGCACTCATTCTTGAGGACAAGGCTCTAGGTTTGATTAATCAAGATTAAAAGGTACACATGACAAGCTGATGACTATAGTTGAGATAGCAATCATCCTAAAGTATTATACTTGATAGCATGTGAGCATATAGAGGTAAATGCTTTGCCTGATACAACTAACACCTCCTCTAGGAGAAACCTCGTGTGTTAGTTCCAGGTTGTCATAGAAGAATGCTTGGTCACAACACTATGAGAGTGTTGACCTCATTTCGTATTGTATTCCTTACCTTTAATCCTTGCTTAAGATAAATTACAAGAGATAGATCTAAAGGAGCTACTGTGATGATTGTTCATGCTATTGCTTTATATTATCAGAAGGATACTATTCTTGCTTGTTGTTTTGTTGACCTTGCTCCAGGTCACATGAAGAAGCTATAGCGAAGGTTGTTGAAGGCAACGTGCTAAAGGAAAGACCATAAATGAAGCAATCATGATTGGAAAAGAAGAAGGTGGGTCACTCAGAAGCTTCCATGACCCACACTATTGAAGAATCTTGGCATAGAAGATTAGCTCAGTTCAACTACAAGGTGCTACCATACATATGCAAAGTGGTCACAGGTTTACCATAACTCAAAGGTGACCATAAAGGCATATGCAATGGATGTGCACAAGGGAAGAATATCAAGAACCCTTTTCTGAAGTGAGACAACAAGACTGAAGGTGTCCTAGAACTCATCCATTCAGATGTGTGTGTCCCAACGCCATCATCCTCCATTAGCGGGTATGTATATTATGTATCAATCATTGATGATTATTCTCATAAGACCTGGATATATTTGAAGTGTTCAAAAAGTTTAAGGAATTCAAAGCCTTGATAGAGAACCTTTCTGTAAGGAAGATTAAGATACTCAGGTCAGATAATGGAGGAGAATATACCTCAAAAGAGTTTGTGAACATCTGCAAAGATGTTGGGATCAAGATCCCCAACAAAATGGTGTAGCTGAATGGAAGAACAGAACCATGCTGGAAGTTGTGAAGATCAATATCTTCCTATGCGCTTATGGGCAGAAGCAGCAATGGCAGTTGTTTATGTGTAGAACCGATTGTCCCATAAGTGCACTTGGGCTCAAGACACCGGAAGAGATGTTCACCAGAAAGAAGCCATAGGTAAGCCATCTCAAAATATTTGGTTGTCTAGTGTTTATTAATATACCTAAATAAAAGAGAAACAAGTTGTGTTAGCGATATGTCTTGCCTCGGGATTAGGCGTACCCAAGTCTGCAGTTTGCACAGGAAGCACTTGAGCATATCACGAGGTAATCCCATTTTTGTAGCAACAAGTCAAGCAAGCGAGCGGGCAAAGTTCTGTCTTCAGTGGTCGGGAACCATCCTTAAAAGCAAATCGACGGTCAGAATCTTGCAGAGAAGATCAACAAAATCCCGTCAGCCATTAGATTTTGAGAAGTTGCGCCGGGGTTAAGCCCTAGTGTGTGGAGGAGAGTTGGAGTTCGGTTCATCGGAGAATCGGAGTTTTCTAAGACAGAGAAATCTTGCATGTAGGAATCGTGATACACGATTTTCCAACTGGATCGAAACCGTCTGTTAGGAGAAACACGTGGTGAGAGATCCCGCAGAGTCGGGGATCGTGGAACTGAAAGTCCCGAGCACATGACAACGGGAATCGCGATATCCCGATACGCGATTTCTCGACGAAGTTAAAGACCGTAGTGGGGGACTAGTGTCGGAAGGTCAAGCCTTGTAGGGAAACAACGCCAAGTGGCATTGACATATCGAGAACTCGGAGGTTCATGAGTTGGAATGGCGAGCATTTGCATCTAGAATTGCGAGATCGCAAGAAGCGATATCTCGGAAATTGTCGGATAGCATGTGAGACTGCAAGAGCCAGTGGGATGCAGGTGGCAGGTTTTCGCGGCGGGGAGCGGACCGTTGACAGGTCAGCAATCATGAGCCATCAGGTTTCGGGGAATCATGAGTCTCGGGGACTTGCGTATCGAGACATCGAAAATGCTGAAGCCCCGACAGGGATTTGGCTCAGGTCTTATAGAAGGAGGTCGTATGGACCATGGCTACACCGGAGGGCTCAACGAGAAATTGGAGGCTGAAGGCCCGATTGGAGGGTAAAGCCACGGTCATGGAGGCGTGGTCATATGCGTTAGGAGTTAAGCTCAGGAGGGCTCATGCGTGAAAGAGAGCTCATCGCAAATCGGGAATTGGGGAGGCAAGGAGTTATAGACAGCAAGAACCGCGAAACCCCGAACTCCGATATAGAGCCAGGGATAGCTGCAATCAGGTGCTGAAGGCCGCGAAGGGATTGGAAAGGACCTGTGGATTGGGTTGTTGCAGCAGTAATTCCTGAGGGAATCCAAGGAGCCGCTTTGGCTCAGAAAAGGGAATTTAAAGCGATCCTGAAAGAAGGAAGGCACGGTGAGGTCCCAGGTACCGATTTAATGCGGGCTAAATCCTAGTACCGGCTGAAGATTAGTGGAGAAAAGAAAAGATGGCTCAAAACTCACATCACTCATTTATTGCAGAGTATGGATATCTCGGCTGAAAGTCTACCTGGGAGGGTCCCCTGTACCGGTTCTCTTCAGAAAGGCCACGCCAAGTCTTCAACTCGCCAGAGGAACCTGCACACGCCAAGTCAACATTCAAAGGGCTCAGCTACCCCCTGGCATGAGCCATGCTGAATTAAAGAGGCGTATGACAAGGGAATAGAGGACAGAGATGATTGAGGGGACGCCATCCATTGAAAGTTCTGAGACGCCTCTGCTAGGCGAAAGAAAAGAAAGAGTATATGTGGGCATTTTTGCCATTTTGTAAGGGATCGATGGTTGAGCAGAGCTCCCTATTGTAATGTTTTAAAAGATATTTGAGTTTCTAGCTTGTGTATCTGTATATGAGATTTCTTGTTTTATGATAGACAGTTCTTCTTTACTCGTTTGGTTTTTTCATCTTATGCTAGGAAGTTCGTGATTGACTGAGTCGCACGAATTGTTGCATTTCTGTTATGATAAATGATTTATCATGGCATTATTGTATTTTCTGGTGCTCTGTATTTAAATGCAAGAGGACCTTGTGTTTGGATGCTTTCTTCTAAAATCTGTTAGGAACCTGTTGTTTATAACAGACTTTCGCACTCTTCTCCAGAAGTCTTCCGTCTGTTCACCCTTTACTACAGCTCACTGTCTGAAATTTACGCAAGACCTCACTTGCTCATGCATACCTAGCCTGTTTTCAGAGTTGGAACACTACTGTTTCGGGTTTCCTTCCATTTGATCACCCATCTATGAACAATCGTGACATAAAACTGATGGGCGTTGGGCTCTTCTCCTACTAGCAATCTAGGAGTGACTTCTGACGCTAACATTTCTGGCGCTGTTTCCGGGGATGAAGTTGAATATCTTCCCTGGGATTGAACAACAACGATTAACTGATTCTGAAGGTGCATCAGATATTAGAACTATTGAGATTGCTGCTGTGCACCTGGGGACTCCATTGTGACGACTTCGCTGGGAAGAACCTGCTCTACTAATTGTGGCGTTTAGAGGCAGACACACATGGTCTTATCCACGGCTACCCTTAGCTACACCTGAAACTGATCCAGAGGTGGTTCTGAGAAAAGGAAAGGCCCCTGAAGCAGAGGCTTCCACCACCGAAACAGGTAATCCACCATCTCCTTTTTTCAGAACTCCATTTTCTCCTCCTCAGTTTCTTAATAGACCTTCTTCAGAGGTTTCCCATTTCTTGAACTTTGGGAGTGTTCCTGCTGAGTTTTCCCCTCCTGGTCTGGGATTGGAGGGAGAAATCCTTGTCACTCCCCTCTCCTCTGAAGTTGTACCTTGGCGTAGACCCACGACCACAAAAGATTTCCCCACTCCTACACAAGGAGGAGCACCTGCTGACTTGAGCTCGATAGCATGTTCCTTGCATCACCTCTTGTTTCCCACCCCACTCCGAGATTCATTCCCGGTAGCCCCTTCGCAAAATCCTTCTCTTCCAAATTCTCCTCCCCCTAATATTCCTATGGCTGGTGCTAATCCCCCTCTGAATAGAATGGATGCCGTAGTTGCTGCTAGGTATGCTCCCTTGATCTTACCTCAGCCCACGAATCCTTTCCATGCTGGAGATTACTTGAAATATATTCCCAAGTTCACCAGGGAAGGGGACATTATTGCGGAAGAGCACCTGGCTGCTTTCTACAGTTATGCAGACAACCTGAACATTGGAAATGAAGATGTCTAGATGAGGGTTTTTGTCCAGAGCCTGGATGGTGAGGTAAGGAAATGGTTTAGAGGATTAGCTCCTGGATCTATTGCTGGAATTGACGCCCTGAATAATGCTTTCCTGAGGCAATGGGGAGATAAGAAGGATTTCATGTATTACACGACAGAGTTCGGGTCGTTGAAGAGAAAAGAAGGAGAGACTGTTCCTGACTTCTCCAAGAGGTTTAATAAAATGTACAACAGAATCCATGCTGAGATAAAACCCTCCGAAGCCTCTGCAATGATCAATTACTCTAGCGCTCTTGATCCTAATTTCTGCCTACTGCTGAGAGAGAGAAGAGCTGCTACGCTGGCCCACATGCAGGATGCAGCCATGGAGGTAGAATCTAACATATTGGCTGTCAACCGACTCAGAAACACAGGTGATAGAAGTACGTCCAAGAGCAGGCCTGAAGCTGCCTCATCTAGTTCCTCTCCCCTACCCTATCAGACATATGAAACAACTAGAGCAATAAAATCGATTACTGACAAGATAGACAGGTTGGAGTTAGAAGGGAGGTCCATGTACAGAAATCCCCAAAACAATGACAATAGAGGTTTCAGATGACCTGCTAACAATATGCCTCAGGTTTTTTCGAGGGAAAAAAGGGGAAAGGACAGAGAATATCAAAGGGTTCAAGCCCCCCTCCAAAATAACCTAGTTGATTATGAGGAGAGAGAGGAGATAGACGAGTTTGGCCCTGAAATTCACTGTATTGAGGAAGCTCCCCCTTTTCCTCATTTGACGCAGTCCGCATATGAAGAATCACTGATGAATGCTCAAATTCATGAGCTGGGGAAAGAACAAAGGGCTGGTCACACTTCTAACAGGTATAATCTCAGATCGAGAAGGAAAGAAGGAGACTTTGACAACCCAGACCATCCTCTCATAGCAGAAAAACCTGCTAGAGCTGCAACAGCTACAGCTAAATAACATAATACTCAAAATGCTTCACCAGCAACCAAAGAGCCTGTTACTGAGGTAAGAGAAGCTCCTAAACCTACCTCCTCCTTCAATTTTGAACATGATATTCAGAAGATTAGGATTCTTGTACCCCTCTCAGAGCTAGTAAAAAACGAAGATTTTAAAAGATCCCTCTCCAAGCTGCTACAATCCGAGTCCCCCCAAACCCCTGCTGACTCAATAAACCTTCAAGATGAAAAGCCAGCCGTCATCTTAGGCCCCATGGTAGAAGACAAAGATGACTCATCCCCCCCCTTCTACACATCCCTGAACATACATGATAAAGTGCTGCATAAATTCCTTAGGGACTCAGGGGCTTCCCATAACCTTATGCCAAAAGTAGTCATGGAAGAATTGGGACTGAAAGTGACAAGAACTTATCATGATTTATATTCCTTCGATTCAAGGAGAGTACAGTGCCTAGGAGTCATCAAAGACCTGGCGGTTTCCCTGTTTCAGCTGCCCATGAAGAGTGTTGTCATGGATATTGTGGTAGTCGACGTTCCTCCCAAGTTCGGTGTGTTGTTGTCTAGATCGTGGATCAAAAAGATGGGAGAGATACTACAGATGGATCTCACATATGCCACCATTCCGGTCTTCGGAGGGGAACAAAGGAGATTATACAGAGAAGCCCAGCTGGCCTATATTGCCATTAATGAAGCAGACCCTACCAATCACCCCATCTTTTCACTTGACACTGACTTAGGGTCTAGTTTGCTGCAGATTACCGATGCCCCTGAAAGCTCTTTACTAATCAGAAAACATCCCAGCCCTGATCATCCGATTTCACCTCAAAGCTCCTCTGTGTGGAAAATGTTTTTCGACGGAGCTTCTTCTAGTGAAGGAGCTGGCACTGGAGTGGTTTTCATATCGCCTTGTCAGGAAGTCATATCTTTGTCATACAAGCTGGAATTCAAAGTAACCAACAACATGGCAGAATATGAAGCTCTTGTTCTGGGTATAAGGGCTGCAAAGGAAATGGGAATTGAAGAGGTAACAATATTTGGAGATGCTAAGTTGGTTATTCAGGAGATAAGGAATGCTTATCACACCCATAATCCCCGGCTCAGGAATTATCGGAATGAAGTATGGGACCTTATTGATAATTTTTTCTTGGCTTTTAACATTTCCTTCATTCCGAGGGAAGAAAATACCTTGGCCGATTCTTTAGCTGTCTCAGCTAGTTTGTTCAAATTTCCTCTGCCGCCTATGATAAAAAATGATGTTGGTATAAGATATAGGCCCTCGGTGTCGGACAATGTCAAGCATTGGAAGGTGTTCAAGGATGATTTTGAACTTGAAAGGTTTCTCCAATCAGTGGACGAATTTTCTGCTTTGCATATTGACCAAGATCCTGATTTGGAAGGTGACCCTTGCCCTGAGGAATTTTTAAATAAAATCACTAATCATCAGATCATTCAGCTGCCCAGTAATCACATTCCGAGAGGACTTGTCTCTTTAGAAAGATTGTCCGATGGGAATGATGTGCCGGTAAAGGGCAGACTCTCAAGTGAAGATACTGAGACAACCGAATGCAACATTGGCTTGCACGAGAAGCCCAGGTTTGTCAAATTGTCAAGCAGTTTGACCAGAGAATAGAAGGTCGAATATACTAAGCTGCTAAAGGAGTTCGCTGATGTGTTTGCATGGACGTATGAAGACCTCAAGACCTATGACACCTCTGTTATTGAGCACAATATCCCACTAAAAGAAGAGGCTAAACCATTTAGACAGAAGTTGAGACAAATAAATCCCATGTTGCTACCTGTCATGGAGAAAGAAGTGAAGAAATTGTTAGATGCCCAAATTATTGTCCCCTTGAGATATTCTGAATGGGTGGCCAATCTGGTCCCAGTAAGAAAGAAGAGTGGAGAGATCAGACTCTGTGTTGATTTCAGGAATCTCAACAGAAGCTCAAAGAAAGACAATTACCCCCTACCTAAGATGGAACACATACTGCAGAGGGTAATTGGTGCCTCCAGGATATCCATGATCGATGGGTTTTTTTGGCTATAATCAGATATCGGTCATGCCTGAGGACAGGGAAAGACAACCTTCACCACTCCTTGGGGCACGTTCATGTATGCCAAAATGCCATTTGGGTTGATGAATGCAGGAGCAACGTTTCAGCGAGCTATGGATGCAACGTTCATAGGGGAGAAGGACCAGTTTGTGGTAATCTATCTGGATGATATCACATTCTTCTCCAAGATAGACAAGGAACATTGTTGCCACTTGAGAAAGGTCTTCATGAAGTGTCGGAGGTATGGCTTATCCTTAAACCCCAAGAAATGCTTGTTTGCTATGAAGGAGGGGAAGGTGTTAGGCGATATAGTATCAGCAGAGGGAGTAAGGATTGACCCTAGCCAGGTAGAAGCAATTCAAACCTTGTCTCTTCCCAGATCTAAGAAAGAGGTTTAGACATTTTTGGGGAAGATTAATTTTTTGAGGAGATTCGTCTCAAATTTTGCCGAGCTGGTGAAACACATCACAACCATGCTCAGGAAGGAAAATGAAGTAAAATGGACCATTGAACCCAGGGAATGTTTCATCCAAATAAAGAAGGCATTGACTGAAGCACCTATGCTAATCAGTCCTGATTATTCCAAAGATTTCCTGATATTTTCTTTTGCTTCCTGTGATACAGTAGCGGCAGTTCTGTTGCAAAAAAATGATCAAGGGCAAGAGCAACCAATTTCCTTCTACAGCAGGGCATTAAGAGATGCAGAACTCCGGTACGAGATCATGGAAAAGCAGGCCTATGCATTGGTGAAAGCTCTCAAAGCTTTCAGAGTCTATGTCTTGCACTCAAAGATCATTGCATATGTCCCTTCGGCCTCTGTGAAGGACATTCTTATAAAGCTTGACATGGATGGAAAAGAGGAAAATGGATTGCCAAGATTCTAGAATTTCATCTAGAAACTAAGCCCACCAAGTTGGTAAAGGGACAGGGTTTAGCCAAATTGCTAGATGAGTCCAATTGCAAAGCCTTAGGGATTAGTTTCATCAATGAGCAAGCTGAGTCATCCAACAGGAATTTTCAGGATGCCTTATCGCTGGTAGAATGTGCCTAGTATCGTGACATTCTGTACTTTCTGCAGGAGTTGAAGCCCCCCAATGGAATGGGAAAAAGTAAAGCGAGGGCTCTTAAGCTCAAAGCAGTCAGGTATTGCCTCATTGACCAAAACTTGTACTAGAAAGACCCTCTAGGGGTATTTCTGAGATGTCTGGACCCGCAGGAGGCCCATAAAGTCACGTTTGATTTTCATAGTGGCCTTTGCGGAGGTCATCATTTCTAGAAGACCACAACCCACAGGATACTCCGAGCGGGGTATTATTGGCCCACATTGTTCCCCGATGTCTGCAGGGAGATCAGAGCATGCACCAAATGTCAAAGGTTCTCGGGAAAGCAACAACTCAAATCTCTTCCATTGAAGCTCATAGTAGCTTCGACACCTTTTCAGCAGTGGGGGTTAGATTTTATCGGAGAAATTCATCCTCCCTCAAGCGGTCAGCACAGATGGATCCTGACTGCAACAGATTATTTCACCAAGTGGATAGAAGCTGTCCCCACCAGAAGCGCATCACACAAAGTAATTATCAGCTTCCTGGAGGATATCATAGCCCGGTTTGGCTGTCCCAGCAGGATCATCACCGATAATGCTGCTTCTTTCAACTCTGAACCTCTAATTAAGTTCTGTGAGTAGTTTCAAATCTCACTAATTCACTCCACCCCCTACTATCCCCAGGGCAATGGTTTAGCGGAATCCTCCAACAAAAGCCTGATAAAGATCATCAAAAGATTGTTAGAGGATAACAAAAGAGCCTGGGATTCGAAGTTGAAATTTGCTCTATGGGCCGATCGTGTCACCACGAAGAGGTCTCTAGGGACTTCGCCATTTCAACTAGTTTATAGAGCAGAGACAGTTTTCCCTACTTAGCTCGCCTTACCTGTGGCGAAATTCTTTCAAGACTACGAGGGAGAACCAGATCATATGATCAGAAGAATTCATCAGATAGTGGAAGTGCAACAGATCAGAGAACAAGCGAGGGACGCAGCTTATAGTCATCAACAGAAGATCAAGCGGGCTTTTGACAGAAAGATCAAGAAAAAGGAGTTCGAGATTGGGGACTTGGTTTTTAAATGGGACGCACCCAGACAGGATAAAGGCAAGCACAGCAAGTTCGATGCCCTCTGGATCGGCCCCTTTAAAATCTCTGAGATTTTCTCCAACAATACCTATGGGTTGCAGGATCTGGAGGGCGAAGAGGTTTTCAACAACACAGTGAATAGGCATTTTCTAAAAAAATGTTTTATTTGAACCTTAGATGACTCTGTTTGTAAATATTGTCTTTTACTTCTGTGTTTATTTTCTTTTTATGTTTTCGACTTAATAAATGACTCCATAGCCCAATAGCGAGGCAGTGAAGCTGCGGAATGAGATCTTAGAGCATCGCAGGGACGACTCTATCCCCCATGGAGCCTAATGTTAGCGATATGTCTTGCCTCAGGATTAGGCGTACCCAAGTCTGCAGTTTGCACAGGAAGCACCTGAGCATATCACGAGGTAATCCCATTTTTGTAGCAGCAAGTCAAGCAAGCGAGCGAGCAAAGTTCTGTCTTCAGTAATCGGGAACCATCCTTAAAAGCAAATCGATGGTCAGAATCTTGCAAAGAAGATCAACGAAATCCCGTCAGTCGTTAGATTTCGAGAAGTTGCGACGGGGTTAAGCCCTAGTGTGTGGAGGAGATTCGGGGTTCGGTTCATCGGAGAATCAGAGTTTTCTAAGACAGAGAACTCTTTCATGTAGGAATCGCGATACGTGATTTTCCAACTGGATCAAAACTGTCCGTCAGGAGAAACACGTGGCGAGAGATCCCGCAGAGTCAGGGATCGCAGAACTGAAAGTCCCGAGCACATGATAACGGGAATCGCGATATCCCGATACGCGATTTCCCGACGGAGTTAAAGACCATAGTGGGGGACAAGTGTTGGAAGGTCAAGCCTTGTAGGGAAACAATGCCAAGTGGCATCGGCATATCGCGAACTCGGAGGTTCGTGAGTTGGAATGATGAGCATTTGCGTCCAGAATTGCGAGATCGTGAGAAGCGATATCTCGGCAACCGCCGGATAGCGTGTGGGACTGCAAGAGACAGTGGGATGCAGGTGGCAGGTTTTTGTGGTGGGGAGCGGACCATTGACAGGTCAACAGCCATGAGCCATCGGGTTTCAGGAAATCGTGAGTCCCGGGGACTTGCGTATCGAGACATCGAAAACGCTGAAGCCTCGACAGGGATTTGGCTCAGGTCTTATAGAAGGAGTTCGTATGGACCATGGCTACACCGAAGGGCTCATCGGGAAATTGGAGGTTGAAGGCCCGATAGGAGGGTAAAGCCACGGTTGTGGAGGCATGGTCATATGCGTCAGGAGTTCAGCTCAGGAGGGATCACATGTGAAAGAGAGCTCATCGCAAATCGGGAATTGGGGAGGCAAGGAGTTCTAGACAGCAAGAACCGTGAAACCCTGAACTCCGATATAGAGCCAGGGATAGCCGCAGTAAGGTGTTGAAGGCCGCGAAGGGATTGGAAAGGACCTGTGGATCGAGTTGTTGTAGCAGTAATTCCCGAGGGAATCCAAGGAGCCGCTTTGGCTCATAAAAGGGAATTTAAAGCGATCATGAAAGCAGGAAGGCACGGTGAGGTCCCAGGTATCGATTTAATGCGGGCTAAATCCTAGTACTAGCTGAAGATTAATGGAGAAAAGAAAAGATGGCTCAAAGCTCACATCACTCATTTATTGCAGAGTATGGAGATCTCGGCTGAAAGTCTACCTAGGAGGGTCCCCTGTACCGGTTCTCTTCAGAAAGGCCACGTCGAGTCTTCAACTCGCCAGAGGAACCTACACACGCCAAATCAACATTCAAAGGGCTCAGCTACCCCCTGGCATGAGCCATGCTGAATTAAAGAGGCGTATGACAGGGGAACAGAGGAAAAAGATGATTGAGGGGACACCATCCATTGAAAGTTCTAAGACACATATGCTAGGCGAAAGAAAAGAAAGAGTATATGTAGGCATTTTTTCCATTTTGTAAGGGATCGATGGTTGAGTAGAGCTCCCTATTGTAATGTTTTAACAGCTATTTCAGTTTCCAGCTTGTGTATCTGTATATGATATTTCTTGTTTTATGACAGACAGTTCTTTACTCGTCTGGTTTTTTCATCTTATGCTAGGAAGTCCGTGATTGAATGAGTCACGCGAATTGTTGCATTTCTGTTATGATAAATGAGTTATCATGGCATTATTGTATTTTCTGGTGCTCTGTATTTAAATGCAAGAAGACCTTGTGTTTGGATGCTTTCTTCTAAAATCTATTAGGAACCTGTTGTTTATAACAAACTTTCACACTCTTCTCCACAAGTCTTCCGTCTGTTCACCCTTTACTACAGCTCACTGTCTGAAATTTACACAAGACCTCACTTGCTCATGCGTACCTGGCCTGTTTTCAGAGTTGGAACACTACTGTTTCGGGTTTCCTTCCATTTGATCACCCATCTATGAAAAATTGTGACATAAAACTGATGGGCGTCGGGCTCTGCTCCTGCTAGCAATCCAGGAGTGACTTCTGATGCTAACAAGTTGGACCCTTCAGAAAAGAAGGGAATATTCATGGCATACTGTGAGGTCTCCAAAGCCTTCATAATCTATATACCAGGTCAACATCACATTGAGATCAACATGGATGTGACCTTTAATGAAGATGCAGTGCTCAAGAAATCTAAAATATGCCAGCTTGAAGAGGTATATGAAGAGGAACCTGTAATCCCCAATACTGCAATGAGGGAAGTTCCCAGAGCTGCAAAACTAGTGAGGGAAGTTGAAACTTCCCTTGATGAGGGACTTCTAGAAGAAAATGATATAGTAGAAGCGCAAGAACCTCCTCAAATGATGATCCTCCATAAAATAAAGCCAGCTTGGGCTAGAGAGCTTATTCAAGATGAAGAGAAGTACGGTGTTCCCCAAGGAACTACAAGATAAGTGAAAAGACCAAAGCCATTCTCCAGTTATACAGCTTTGATGTGTGATCTCCTAGAAGAGGAGCCTACCTTCTTTGAAGAAGCCATTCAGAGGAAAGAATGGGCAGATGCCATGTTAGAGGAATACCAATCCATAATGAATAACGAAGTATGGGAAATAGTTCCCAGACTGAAGAATAAAGATGGGGTGTCCTACAAATGGCTCTTCAAAATAAAACATGTTGTTGATGGAAGTATTGAGAAGTATAAAGCAAGATTTGTCTCTCGTGTCTTTTCCTAGAAGGAAGGCATTGACTATGAAGAGACACTCACTCTTGTGGCCAGATACACTTCGATCAGGACCATCATAGCTCTTGTAGCTAAGATGAAGTGGAAGCTGCACCAGATGGATGTGAAGATAACTTTCCTAAACGGTGTCATTGAAAAGGAAGTGTATATAGAGCAACCTCAAGGATTTTAGGTTGAAGACGGGAGGTCTCATGTCTACAAATTGAAGAAATCCTTATATGGATTGAAGCAAGCTCCTAGATCTTGGTATGGCTGTATAGACAGTTTCTTGACGAGCTTAGGCTTTACCAAGAGTAAAGCAGACTCAAATATCTACTTCAAAATTATGAATAATGAGTCAGTAATCTTACTGCTATATGTGGATGACTTATTCTTAACTGGAGAAGGAAATCTCATCGCTGAATGTAAAAAGAGACATGCCGCAGAATTTGAAATGAAATACCTCGGCCTAATGCATTATTTCTTAGGTCTTGAGGTATGGCAGAGTCCAGAGAAGATATTCCTTAGCCAATGGAAGCACATGGTCAAAATATTAAAGAGATTCGACATACTGGAATGCAAGCCCATGAATACACCAATGGAAGCAACCACGATCCTATGTGACAACCAGAGCTACATAAAAATGACAGAGAATTTTGTATTCCATGGCAGGTCGAAGCACATAGAGATTCGCTATCATTACATCCATGACATGGTGCAGAGAGGAGCCTTGAAGCTCTTGTATGTTATCACGGATGAACAGGTTGCTGATGTGTTGACCAAACCTCTATCTCCTGTAAAGTTTGAACGCTTTCGAGATAAGCTTGGTATAGTCTGAAAGGACCCTCCCTGAAAGAGGGAGTATAGATGATTCCTTGCTTCTGACCTCGCTGTTAGACATAAAGCAAGATGAATCCTTGCTTCTGACCTCGCTGTTAGTCGTAAGGCAAGATGATGTGTGTGTTCCTTGCTTCTGACGTCGCTGTTAGACATAAAGCAAGATGATTCCTTGCTTCTAACCTAGTTGTTAGATGTAAAGTAAGATGATGTGTATGTTCCTTTCTTTTGACCTCACTATTAGACGTAAAGCAAGATGATTCATTGCTTCTGACCTCACTGTTAGACGTAAAGCAAGATGATTCCTTACTACTGACCTAGTTGTTAGACATAAAGCAAGATGATGTGTAGGTTCCTTGCTTTTGACCTCACTGTTAGACATAAAGCCAGATGATTCCTTGCTTCTAACCTCGCTGTTAGATGTAAAGAAATATGACTCCTTGCTTCTGACCTCGCTGTTAGATGTAAAGAAAGATGATTCCTTGCTTCTGACCTAGTTTTTAGACATAAAGCAAGATGATGTGTTCCTTTCTTCTGACCTCGCTGTTAGACGTAAAGAAAGATAATTCCTTGCTTCTGACCCAGTTGTTAGACGTAAAGAAATATGATGTGTTCCTTGCTTCTGACCTCGCTGTTAGACGTAAAGCAAGATGATTCCTTGTTTCTGACCCAGTTGTGAGACATAAAGCAAGATGATGTGTTCCTTGCTTCTGAACCAATTGTTAGACGTAAAGCAAGATGATGTATACCTTGCTTCTGACCCAGTTGTTAGACGTAAAGCAAGATGATGTATACCTTGCTTCTGACCTAGTTGTTAGATGTAAAGCAAGATGTGACTTACATTGAGCTACCAACTTAACATCTATGACATAGAGCCAATGTAGTATTGTGATGGGCCAGCCTAGTGTTTTGATGAGGTATCACTTCATACTGATACATATTGATGCATATGATGATGGCATTCTTTCGAGAATGACAATGTTGTCGATGAAGAAAACTTCCGATGATTTATAAATACGCCAGCCAAGATGATATTGATGATGTTGTCCTTCCATTTGATGTTGTTGATGAAGTTGTCCTCTCTCTCTCGCATGATGCTGCTGAAGAATACCCTTCTTGTTAAGGGGGAGTGTTGAAATATTGTAACTGCAAAGATTATTCTTATTATTATTTATATATTATTGATAGCGTCAATCCCCATTGTGGATTGATCATGTCAGTTATTGTAATAGGACCAAATCCCCTTTTGTGGATTGGTCAAAAGACAAATATAATAGGCAGAATAAGAAGTCAGCCCCAACAGTTAATAAAGAGACCCGAAAATATAATAAAGGTGGGTTTACCCACCTAGATTGAGAAGTCGACCCTGTCAGTGAAGAGACACTTCACACGTGCTAGACTTATATAAGTAGAGGAGGCTAGCGCCTCACTTAGACACAACACACTTGCTCAGTTTGAGAGACAAGTTCTGATCTGTTACCAACAAAGGAGAGAGAGAGTGGTGCATATCTTGGAGAGGACTTTATGTTTTAGCATAGAGATCTCTTGGCATTGTATTGGCTATTTATATTAAGGAAGTTTCGCTGGGTTTTCTTCCCCTAGATGGTTTCCCAGGATAAATGTTGTGTCTCTTGTGATTGTGTATTTCTCAATGATCTTGGATTATGCTATTGTTATCTAATGAAATGAAAACATCTATAATAATGGATTAAACATTAACACAAACCTATGCCCTCCCTTCAGAAATACCTAATGAGATGAATCTAAAATTGAGTAGAATGGTGAGGGTGGAATATTTCACTACGTTGACCAATATTGGATCAAGAACATAGGAATATTTCACCTCCTTCTTGATCTCTAGGGTTTGTTTAATCAAAACCCTCAAAACATTCAAGCCGCAGAGCTAAAAGATGCTAAGTGAAAAATGACATGAATGAGGAGTGAGGTGCCCTCCTCTCTCTTTTATACCTCCATCTTCTAATTTTCACTCGAGTTACTTTATTGATTCCCAAGGTCATTACTTTATTTTCTCCTCTAAGTCAATTAACCTTTTTTTCTCTTTTACCAAAGTCACTTTAATAATATAATATTTATCTCCTTAGTGACCATGTTGCGCCTCTTAGCCCCTTTTTCCCATGATAATATAGTATAGATGGGTGACTAGAATACTACATATTCCAATGTTCTTATCAATAAGAGGGGAACATTGCACCTACAAAGTGTCATGAAGCCATGTTGGCCTCTTCCTAGTCACTGCAACATCTCTAGGTAGATCCACTAGTTCTGCTGGCTCTACTGACTCTTCCTGATAGTTTGAAGGATGAAAAACTAGAATAGAGGGATTTGTACCCTCATTCTTTGGAGCCTCCTTCTCCTCACTATCAATCTCCATATGATACTCTCTAGACCTCCTGAAGGCTACCTCTTCATTAAAAGTAACATCTCGACTAACGGCCTCAATCTGAGATTGCCCTGAAATGTATATTTTGTAGGCCTTGAAAGTCTCGTTTTATCCCACAAAAGTACCATTCTTTCCAGAAGGCTCTAACTTTGTCCTCTTATCCTTGGGCACATGGATGTATACTAGAAAACCAAAGATCCTCAAATGACTGACCTCTGGCTTCACTCCTGTGAATTTCTCCTAAAGAGTCTTATCTCCCAATGTTCGATGATGACTCTTGTTTTGAACATAAACTACTGTGATAGATTCCTATTCCCATAAGAACATGGGTAGATTTTGATCATGAATAATTTCCTTGAAATCCTCCAGAATGAACCTATTCTTTCTTTCCACAACACCATTCTATTGAGGGTTGTAAGGAACTATCAACTCCCTCCTGATCCCTACTTCCTTGTAGAAATAACTAAATTCATTGGAAGTATACTCTCCTTCATTATCTAGCCTTAAAACCATGATATTGTTAAGAAGGATGAAATCTAAATCAGAAGGTTCAATGACTTGAAGAATGTCACCAAGCCTAAAACCCTAAAATTTCAACTTTGAGGAAATGTCAATCTGAGATAACTAGTAGACGTGTTAGGGAAATGTGAGTTGATTTGTAGCAAAATTAGTCCCAACGTTGTCCAATAAATTCCCAATGTCCTTCATAGAAACGTTAGATTTGCGACTGTGTAGTGACATAAAAGCTATGAAGTGGCAGAAAACTGTGCAGTGACAAAAAAACTGTGCAGCAACAGAAACAAATGTGTAGTGGTAGAAAAAACTCAGCATTGGAAGATTTCAACAAAGCTCTAATACCATGTCGAATTTTTTATTTTCAGATCTTATAATTATTTCCTTATGATTTCAATCATAATTTTACTACACTATTATCATAGAATAATTACACGATGAAAATCTCATCCGAAAAGAATGCAACAAAAACAACAGTATCATAGAAAGATATCCATGCACAATAGACACAATATAATTACCCTGGGAAACCCAACCTTGGGAGAAAAATCGACAAATTTTCTTAAGAATAAATCAATCTAAGTTCATCACCATCAGTATAAAGAAACCCTAGCATAATTCTCCCTTACATGAGGAATATCCCTCAAATATATTAAACCTTAGACATAGATAGTGCATCCCCAAAAGATATTCTAAGATTCTCCTGCAATGCCACTGACTTATGCGCACTTGATGAGAAGATATATTGTGATGTGTAAAATGAAATGATAAAGCCTTTATTTATATCACTTGAGTCACCTTAAATTTACTTGTGGGGTTGAGTTGTAATTTTGTCTATCATATCTTCTTTAATGCTTTCCGAGGTTTCTTTAATGTTTTGTCTTATATTCTTGCACTTCTTCTTCACTAGAAAAGTTGTCCATGAGCCTTGTTGATTTATCATCTCCTACCATTCTCATCTAATTAATATAGGGCTCTAATGTTGAGTAAGCCCAATGAGAAGCCCCTCATCACAATAGGTCTCTTGATCCTACATATTCAACATTAGACTAGACTTGTAAACAAGTCAAACCCACCCTATAAAAATAGATCACTCCATCTTGGAGTAGGAAGTGTGAGAACATATTGAGTATTTTTCACTCCTTCTCAAATCAACATGACTAATAGAAGAAATAATGCCACTGGGCCATTCACCACTAGCCAAATCATCATGGCCCCATGAGTGAATGTATCATTCTCTCTTGGTCAAATCAACATGACTAATATGGGATAATTCCTTCCCCTAGTCTATTAATCACAAGCCAAATTATTATAGTCCCGTGAGTGAATGTATCATTCTCAGTTGGTCAAATCAACATGCCCAGTCAGGGAGAATATTT